>VXBX01003632.1:184208-217639 GCA_013400415.1 Scytalopus superciliaris | reverse complement strand
GGGGGGAAAGCTGTATTCTGCTTGTGCATCTTCTTCTAGTGAATTCTTACACTTTTAGCCATTCATACAGAGTTCTGAAGGCATATCAATTCCTTTTCTTTAGTGATGCTTTCCATTACCAGCTAAAGAGATTGACATACCTGTTTGAAAGTCATCCCTTTGATTTACACAGGACTTGTAGATACTGTCAATAAAGTCCATCCCCCGGCATTTTGCTGACTGGGTCACCACACTCAGTGTCTTTGGAAGATTGTGTCTTACGTATTTCCTGTGAGTGAAGGCTCTGCTCAAATTTCAGGGTTTTTTTTGTTTGGTTTTAAGAAAACCATTATTGTAAGTGTCCTGCTGCTATTAAAGATAAGGAACACTTTTACTTTCAATGTAGAGGTAGAACCTGATAGAATAGCATATTGTTCACGTAAGACAGAACTGAAATAAAAACATTCTGAAATATAAATATTAAATAACCTTTCCAATATGAACTGTGCAACTAAAGAACAATTACAGTTCCTCATTCCCTCTCCCAGATAAAGCTATGAAGTAATATATCATTTTCAATGAGATTTTACAGCATTCTCTGTTTTTTTCTTATCTCTGTTATATTACTAGCTATTTCCTTTTCTGCTCTGTGTGTGCATACATGCCTGTTATTTATATTTTCAGTTGACTGCTACTAAGTATAGAATTAAGCATGTAGCCTATACCTTACTGCTTATAAGCATCAGATGCTGTCCTGGAGGAGAATAAGCTCTAAATCAATCTCAAATCTACACTGGAGTTGCACTTTTGGGGAGCCAGAAGATATTCAAAACAGATACCTACTCTGGGTAATTCAGAACTTGGTAAGTCCCAAGTCTATTTCCTTTGGTTATCAGACTGCAAAGGGAAGAAGGATGTCTGTCAGGGTACTGTTAAAGGACTTGTGATGGACCACAATGTTGGTAATGTCTTTCTCATTGTCAAAATCACAAAGACTTTTTGTCAAACTACAAGGAAGCAACTGCCTGTCTGTGACCATCGAAGCCTGACTGAAATTTGAACTGTGAAGGGGGACTATTGTCTAATTATCTCAAGTCTGAGGAAAAGTAAACAAGGCTCAAGTGAGAATGTATCTGTGTTAAGAATCTGCCCTAGCTGAACTCATCCTGGGATGGAGGAGAGACAAGGGTTTTGGGTGTATGACGGTGAAATCTCTCCACACCAAACAGATGGAGTAACCCTGCTCTGCTCCCAGAAGGCCACATACACATGGGACATTCACATGAGAGGCAGCTGACAAGGGGTCATAGAGCATCAAAGATCTCCAAAGCGCTGCCACCGCTCCCCCAACTCATTCCTGAAGCCTTCTACCACCAGAGGACTGCACCTGATCCAAGCAATTTAACAAATCCAAAGCCTGTCACAAGACACTGCAAAGCTCCCTGCTCCCAGGGGAGGTGCCTGAGCAACTCCTGGACACATTAATCCTTTGGGCTCTGTGTTTTGTGGGACCCTCACCCCTGAGAAGACCAGAACCCCATGGAACACCACTGTGTTCCATGGAGCGGTGATACATTTTCTATTTTAATCTCTTGCTGTCACTCTCTTTCTTCCCCACACTCCTTTTTCCTATTTCTTTCTCTCTCTCTTTCTCTGCTTCACATTTACCATTAAATAAACCCCATACAATTGACTTTGGCATCTGGTCTCATTTGCACCTTAATTTGGGCAGAGGCACTTCTAATATTTTTAATAACCAGACCATAACAGGACGTACTACAGTAATTTTTTCTTCAGAATTCTTCAGAAAATTTTTTCTTCAGAAACCCATCAAAATTGCTTTTTTTTATCAACTCTATGGAAACATTCTAATTATTCTTTAAAAAATGCTAGAATATAAAGAACTAGAGAATTATAACTAAACGAGTTCTCCAACTATTTTCATTTAACAAGTGCTTCACCTTGCCCACTTCATTTCCTGAAAAATCCTTGGCTAGTTCTGTCTGGAAAACCAGAGCAGAAAGCAGACTGAAAAAATGACAGAAAAGGATCCAACAGAAAATATTATTGCTTTTATTTGTCAACTACTTTTGTTCTTTGTATGTCTACACAAAGATCATGTAACTCCATTCCTTCAACCCTTGTTTAAATTGAGCTGGCTCAGCCAGCCATAAAACCAGAATATACAACAGCAGAAGAATAGAAACCAGCATGCCTTTTGCTGCAACAGGTATTCAAGCTATAGTACAATAACACACTAGAGCAGGGATTCTGCCAGCCTGTGAATTATAGCTTTCTTCCAAGGGGGTTTATCCCACACAGTTCATAAACATCTTTCTACACACCTTCACGGGGAAATTAATATCTGATTTAGTCTGAGAAACAAACCCACAACACAGCACTACCCAGAAACTACAAATTTGCATGAATATAGTAACAAGAAGAAAAACAATCCTATATTGCCGAAGTTTTATTTTTTTGCACATTCTATTATTTTAACTTTCCTTTCTTTTTTTACTCTTATGTATGATAATTTAGGAAGATTTAGCAAAAAGACAAAAATACCTGGTTTTTTTTCCTTTCAAAAGAAGAATAGAACCTAAATACTGTTAGTACTGCACAAAACATCCCAAGAAACAAGGCAGAAAAAAATTAAATGGCCCTTCACATTGAAAAATTAAAGAACTGCATATTGATTCACAATTCTATGCCACATCGAATAAAGTTCTTTCAGGCAAGGGTTTTTCCACTAACCCTTTCCTGTTTTCTAATATTATTTTCCTCAGTTTTCTTCAAGCATATTTTCAGGTTTAGTTCTTTTCTAAGCCTGTATTTCCTTTAACACTACTCAAATCTCATTTTGTTTTTCAAAAGCTGAGTGACTCTTTGACAAGGTATTTTAGTTCTCATCATTTTATCTCATTTCACATCCCTGCCAAACAATTTCCTTTCTGAACATACAAAAGAGCATCAGAAAACATCATTGTCCTCAGTAGTAGAGTTGGAGCAAATAGTACTTTAAAAGCTTAATTTCATCTTCCTGACATGGATAACTCTGTCTTCCATCGTATTACTTAGCTAGAGGAACTTTTCCTGAAAGACAAGTTAACATCCAACAGTTTTTTGGGTGCATAGGTAGAGCTCAAAGAGTCTCACTCTTACAGCTCATTTATGCCAAGAAAATATGTTTTTATCTCATGGCTTCAGGGAGCACTGGTGCCTTTGGGTGCCATCATGGCCAATTAAGTTTTCATTTTGGCTTTTTATAGATGTTACAAAAGGTTGTGTAAAAACTTCATACAAATTCCCCAAAAGATGACTCATTGTTGAGCAACAGGAACTCAGTATCAGAGCAAACCATGCTGCCATTTCCATCACTGGCTGAGTGGCAGCAAAGGCATTTAAAGCATAGCAGAGACTGGTGATTTGTATACAGAGACCAAAAACCTTTGACAGTGTCCAAACATTCCAGTTCTACTCTACCTTCCCCAACACTTGTACAATGTCCCAGCACAGAAGGAGTAGCCCAGCTATTTGGAATAGGTTTTGCAGCTCCCCATGTATACGATATCACACAATTTTGGGAACAAAATGTCAGCAAGGCTAAAATGAAATAAAGCTCATTCAAGTCATCGCTAGATAGAAATCTGATCTAGAAAGTTGAAATCCTTTTCATCTTTCAATTACGTAACATTTAAAAACCTTTTCTAGAATTTAAACTCTCTTCTTAACCACTTTATGCTTTTCTCCTCTGAAGCTACTTTTCATAAGACAGAAATATCTGTAAGCTTCCACAAACACGTTGGCCTTCATACAGATCAGCCAACCCAAGAGACACATTTTAACTTCTCTACTGTTGAAGAGGAACCTGCCCTTTTTTTCATTNAATTCAGGCACTACACTTGTCTCACTCACAAGTAGTTCTGAAGATCTAAGCACCAAATTAAATTACTGGCCTTTTAATTGTAAAGGAAAAACAAAGCTAGGAGCTTGTGCATTACCAACTCGTTTTTTGGTAATCCAATACTATTTTCCTCTATAAAAGTTATTTGAACCTTATTCTTCCTTCTTTGCCTCATATCAGCTGAATGATAAATTTAATAGGCCTTGCAAATCACAGACAGGTGGTGCAATGACGGACTTGCCATCAGCTGCATTAGCACAATGTTTTTGGAATTGCAAGAAGCAGCTACAAGCACACTGAGCTATTACAGGCTATTTTAATAAATCACAGAGCATTTTATTTAATTAAGTCCCTTTTAATAGCAGCATTAAAAGTAGAAGTATCATTAGTACAAAGAGATTTGATATACAAAGTGAGGAGTTTTTATTTTTTTCTATCCCATAAAAATAAAATGTTACAATCCAACAAAAATAGGACTTGGTATTTTTGATTCACAATGTAAAATATTATGATTAGTAGCCTGTACTTTACATTACTGTGACCTGAGAGCTTTCACTGCCTCACCTGCTGTGATTCTTTTCCCAAATCTTAGAGAACTACAACCATTGAGGGCTAATAGTAATTAGCACAGCACAGGCAGCACTACAGGCATCAGATTTCTGTGCAGGAGGAAATTCTGTAACTGAAGAGAACAACTTTGAAGGAATGAAGATAATTTTGCTTTACCAAAATGGGTCTAGAAGATGGTAAAGTGAATATTCAGAGTATGTAGTATAGATCAACAAAGGGTGTATGACCTTCTCAATATTCTTTTCAAAATTGCTATTTATTGAGTGTAGTCAAAAACTGAAACAGGCTCCCTGAAGTGGTGAATCTCCATTCCATAACAGGAGATGGATTGGCCGTTATTTTAATTAGTTAGGGAAAGACTACAAGGGGCCAGGAAAGAACAGAGAAGAAAGATCAGAGCTGTTGTGTGGAATGGGAAGAATTACAAAGCTGAATCCAGAGCACATCTGCAGCCTTCACCTCAGGATGCACAAAGACAGGAGAGAACCTGTCTCTACCACAGGCTGAGATCAGGTCACGGGGAGATGACCTCCAAGGGAGCTCAGAAGGGTGGTGCTGAGAGTTTGAAAATAAACAGAAATTTAAGCCCCAGACTTAAAAAAAACTCCACAAATGAATGATGTTCCATTCCTCCATTCCATAAGAAATGGAACTGTATAGGGTAAAAAAGGTAGTTAATACAGTGGACCAAGGCCCTATATACTGGAATTATGCTGGAATGACTCTCAAACACCCCTTTCCTGGGTTTTGAGAAGACCCTGATACTGGAGAGAGTTGGGAGATTCCACCAAGCAAATTCAACCTCATATTACAGCTTTGGGCTGCCATTAAGCAAAACACAGCACAAAACAGTATTTTTAATATCCTCAGAACAGCTTGGTTACAGAAAGAGTACAATGCCTGATGAAGAGTATATATACAAAATGTACAGTTTACCCAAATGCTTAAGCTATTTTAACACATCCTCTTGGCCAGCATCAGAGAGAAATCCCATTTCAGTACAGCACAGCCATTCTAATCCTCCTCAGTCCAAGCTCAGGGCCGCTCATGAACTCTTCTTCAGATGGAAAGGCTTCCAACACAGCAGTCTCTTGATCATCTCCAAATGAAAGGATGCACTTAAAGATATTCTAATGAAAGACTTAAAATTAATCACTACCACAAACACTGCAGTACGTTTGCTGGTCTTTTTTATTGAGGCTTGTTTCCTCGTATACTCTTCAGACAAAGCAAGAGTCCATAGACGTGGCAGGTTTGCAGAGTTAATGGGCTCTATGCAGACTCCTGTCCCTTGACAGTTTAGTCTACTTCCTGTTTATAATTTTTATGTTTGGTAGTGAAGTAGATTATCCTTTTGACAGTCAACAGCTGACATTCCTATACATATTAAATGGCACATAAGAAAGCACAGGTCTCTCCCACAGGTTTCTATCTTCAGATTCGCTGTCTTTGTAACTCTCTGTGGGAGGGCAGATGCATGAGTAGGGTAAGATTTGGCAAAACATGTTGTTTGAAACCTTTTTGAAGCAATGCTTAAAACAAATAAGCAAACAACTAATAGAAATGCTCCGCCATTGATTTCTTAAAGTTACTTTGAATATCCAGTCATACATGGTTAGGTTTCTCCTCCCATGGTGTCTTACAGCAAACTGAAGTGTTAAGCATGCTTTGCTGTCTGCCGCAGCATTTCTCAGGGAACAGCCAGCTCGCGCCCAGGGGTTAGAGGAGCAGTGCCCCAGGATGGCTGGGAGGGGCTGTGTGTGCCAGGGCTCAGGATGCTCTGAGGCTGACACTGATGAGTGCAACACAAGTACTTCACCAACCGCATGGCTTATCAAGGAGTGACTCACCTGCACTTATCTATCACTCCTCTCACAGACAATCTCTGTCTAGACATAACTATGTGATTACACAGCTCATGCCATATGTGCAGGTAACACAGCATTTCAGAACTCCTTAACTTATATATGCAATGTAAGATAAAAAGAAGAAAACTGCTCTGACAGGGTCCCCCACTTATTTACCCATAAGTAGCTGTTAATACTTTTATCTACATCAGTCTGGCATTTTAAGGCCTGTTGCCTTCACTGTTACATGTTAGGAAGTAATTTCAACAGACTAATGAGTCTGTGATGGCTAGAAACACCCCTATGGCATTTATTAGCTCTAAGCGTCTCTCCAAAGTGCTGGGGAAACAATTAAAATGAAACAAGTCACTTGCTAAATCAGAATAAAAGCAATTTCTTAAAGAATTGCAAATAAAATCCAACTTCAGTCATCACCTGGAAGTCAAACAGTCCACAATTATGATCCCACACAAAAACTTAAAAGATGAGTTAAATTTTAACTGTATGTAATTGGGGAAAATTTCTCCTCTAGAGGTCTTTGTATAAATAGGTTCCTTTAGCATCAAATAACTAGCCTTGCAGCTTTTACACTGCAAGCAAAGTGGGAATTAACATCCCTGACATGGACAGTCCATAAACAAAGCATGGGTTGCAATATTCTAGAAGTTGTAACCACTTTTTCATCATGTGCTGAATCTTAGAAGTACTGCAACAAAACGCTCAAGTCCAAATTCTCTAACACTTTTGCTGAATTATAAAATATGGTGTCCTGGTTTAAAGATAAACCGGCAGGAGAAACGAATCTAATTCACAAACAGATTATAAATCAAACTATAATTTAATAAAAAAAAGAAAAAAAAAAATCACAATCAGTACAAGGGTACAGAGGAAGAAGTCTCTTTAACCCACAAAAAAGATGTGTGTCCCAGCAGCCTGGGGCACAAACAGAATAGTAATTGTCAACCCCTGTACTGAACACCACCTGGCCCTCCTGGGTACAAAGCAAAAGGAAAGAATAAACCTGTCAGTGAAGCGGATGGTCCCAGTCCAGTAGAGAGTGGCAGTTGCAGTCCTGCTGAAGCTCTGGTCCTCCTCTGGATCAGCCCAGAACCAGTCCCAAAACCCCCAGTTTATATGTGCTTAGGCTCAGGTGGGAGTGCCCAGTACCTCCCCCAGGGCGGGGAGTTTCTCAATGGGTGATTTACACTCTGATATATTTTTGGAATCCCTGATGGCCCATGAGCAGACATGACCCCTCAGGCTGGGTGTGGAGGTGCTGATGGCTCCCCAGAGGGGTGTTATCACACTGAGTCACTGATGTGAAGACAGGAAACCTTTCTTATCTTACAGGAGTTCCCAAACACCCAGCTTGTAGCCTGAGGAGTCGGGTGTGCCTCAGGCAGCTACTGCAAATGATCCATTGTTAGCAGTTCATGAGGGGACCAGGTGGAACTCTTTTTTTCCCATGGGGCAGGCAGTCTCTTTCCTGGTTCCATGGTTGAAAAAAAAAAAGACAGGAGGTGATCCCTCTGAGGCACAGGGTTGGGAGATGAAAGAAAAATTCCAAGATTTTAAATCCATAACATACGGGCTGTAAATATTTAACTGAGACAAAGGAGGCTTTAGATTCTAGTAAGAATGAAGTGTTACTTTCTTAATTCCCTCATTCTATCCTCAAAGGTATGCTGAGGTACATTGGGCATCAAGAACCGATTTTTTTGTCAAACATGGAATCTTTCCTTTCCCAAATACATTGATAAGATTACTTGAATTATATTTGAACTGACACTGAAGAAGAAAATCCTGACCACCTACTACACGTGACACCTGGACTATTTTGGAGTTTACTGTGGAATCAGTTTTCTTCTACATTTAATTACATGTCAAGTGACTCACATAAGAACACCTGTCCACAAATTGTAAGTTTTACTATCAAGAGTGACATTGTATATGTGTTCATTATTTATCAAGACATACAGAATGAAAAAAATTACCTAAGACATCTTCCTGTTGGGTGTCTCTACTTATTCACTGGTCACAATATGGCTGTTCTTAATGGAAAGCAAACATCCAAAAAAACCTGCTTAGCAAATGCCATGCCTGTAAACACAGGGGCATAACTTTCTGGATTTCTGCACATACCATAAGCAAACACTATTCTCCAGAGTTATATTTATCCTTACATAACTCTGCACCAGAAACCCAGGATCCTTTTCCAAATATTTTTAGAACATTCACTAAGAATAAAATGATGCACAGAGGGATCCCTGGATTTCATAACCTCACTAAACACTTAAAATATCTGTTCATTCTAGTCAAGACTAGAGACATTTTTGGAACATTTGTTTAACAGAAAGATTTCTTATTCAGTTGTGATTGCTGCATGAAATATTATCTGATCTCCTCACCCCAAATCAGTGCATTTTGATAGAAAACTAGAGATAAGTAAATCTTTGATCTTCTTCAATTAAAATATTCTTTCTTTTGAAATAGGGTATTATTTTCTTTTAAGTTACACAGAGACTCTACCAAAACCCATGAGGAAGGTATTCACAGAATATTTGGCATTTAACTTCTACTTTGTTAACAGAAAAAATATCATCTATATTCCAAATCACTATCTTCTTAAGACAATTATAAAACTGAGGAGTTAAAAAGGGCTTACTAATGAATCATTCATTTAAAGCTAGAGTCTCAAATGCTGAGAAGGCCTTTAACAATTTTACTTTCTTAACTCCATATACATGAATGATTACCCAACAGAGTAAACGTGAGTTTTGTTACATATTCCTATGGCACCAAGTTCATTTTCATGTGAAGAAAAAAAATTTTGAAAAAAATCCTTCTTTTTTAGAATTCGACCCAGATTACACCATTCAGACTGTCATACAGACATCATCATGCTATGAAAAATACGTTTTGAAATAGTAAAAAAGAAATAGCAGTACAGTTTACATAGCCTGTCCTTTAAGAAATTACTCTGTACTATACTGAATACTTTCCTAAGGCTTGTTTCCAATTTGGTTTGAAAGAGGTAACAGTTCATGCAAAGAAACCATGAAAAATTAATTAACTGCAGACTAACAAAAAGTCTATAAAAGTTCATAATCTCTTGCTGGGTAAATTAAATTAGAGCATCCTACAGGCATTTCCCTTGTCAGTTTTATTAGTCCCATAAAGAAAATCTATAGTCCTGAAAAAATGACAAAGGCAAAAAATACTGTGCTGAAGCAAACTGAGATGGCACAAATGCAACTCACCATACTGAGTTTCAGATTCCTGTTGCACTCTCTGTTTCTTTGCTTTCATAGTTGACTAAATAAGAACATCTGTTTTGTAACTACAAAAGCAGCCTTCAAGCAACCACTCTTTTTTGAAAGAGGCAGCAAGTCTCAAAAAAATTAAGCCAACTCACTTTGCAGAAGGAACATGATAAAGGACCATTTCTGCCAGTGACTGTCCTTTACACTGAAGTGCACATGGACAACCTTTAACTGAACAAGCAGCTCTGGGATCCCTAGTGCTGCACAACTGAAGGCCAAGCCAAGCTTTCTGATAACTGAATTAATACTGAGTATCTTCCCCTTGGCTACCTTCCATAAAAGCATTCCTCTTGTTTACAAGCTATGACACTAGTTTTAAATGACAGCCAAGACATTTAAAGTTCTGTATTTATAGCATTTTTCTTACAAAACAGAAAAGTGATTTTGAGGAGCCCAGTGCCCTGAAGCAGGACTGTGTCCATGTGTGTGCAGAGCACAACTGGCTGCAGGCAGGAGCTTTAGGCACTGGCATCTCTGTGAGGCGACAGGGTGCACATGTAGGGGTGTGCACAGCACAGCTGGTACACAGCTGGGCACCCCTGTCCTTACAGCACAGACCCAGGCTCAGACAGTCACTGCTTCACACTGCACCTCTAACAGACTCCTGAGGCTCAAAGAAGGCAAACATTCTAACAGTGGCCTGAAAAAGATCAATTACACGATGCACTGTTAGAAAGTTTGAATATTTGGCACTGCTACAGTCTGATGTGAAAATGCCTGGAGAATGAACAAAAAAAGGAAGGACACATTTAAAGAGCACCTTTTGGAACTCAATATAAACATGCTGCCTTTCCCATCTTCCCTGCCCTGCAGCCGTTTGCTGTTCCTAAGGTAAGACTCCCCCCCAGTGGCTGCCTGTTATTGTCACACACATGCGAGCTCAGACTGTTGTAATTGTTCTGTCTGCAGAAAAGAATAGCAACACTTGCCAATTTGAAGTCTGATACATCAACAGGATTGGTAAGAGGCTGTCTGAAGTTATGCATGATTTTGTATTAACCAACTGGTGTTACATATACGCTACATGGGAGTTCTGCTGGAGAGCTCTTACTGCACACAACCCTTTCCCTAACAAAGGGAATCAACACAAATTCATCTGAATTACTTCTTTTTAATTGAAGTATTTTAATTATATATTTAAATATATTTAATTATTTTTATGGTAAGAAAAAGCAAACTTACTTTGAGGGTTTTTTTTTGTTCCCCAAACATGTGATTACCTTTGTTTTTCTTGTTTAGCAAGAAAACCATTCTTAATTTCTACGAAAATCCAACAAAAGATCAAAGCTTACCAACTTCTGTTGCAGATACGGATTCTGACTACCTCAGACTGTCCAATGGATCCTATGGGAGGTGACCAAGACTCAGCTAATACAAACACCTCCACTGTTACCAGCAAAAGTCATGCTTTACAGTAGTGGCAGGTATGTATGTGTGTACACAAAACCAGAGTTAAAGGATACACCAAATAGGTAGAATAGTTTTCTAGGTTTTACACCTGCAGGTTAATTCCAGTAAGCTTCCTTTATTTATATTCAGATTAATTTTTTGTTTCCTTAAGGAGTTTTCAAAGTGGTCCTTCCTGACAGCTTCCACAACTGTAAAACTAGTTGCCCATGATAAAATACCTTTTTGTCTTAAAACAGGATCGAATTGAAGCACCAATGCACACAGCGAGAACTTGCACTGCTCCATTTCCATTTCTGTCACATTTTCACCTGAACTCCCAATGCAGGCATTTTTGCATAGATTATCGTGCATTCTCTCTATATGCCTTCATCAGTAGAAAGTCTGAGCTAGTTGCTTTGTATCTTTGATTTTTAAAAAAATGAAGGATCACAACTATAAATCAAGGTTAGCACTTAATTCCTTCATAATTCTTTAACACTTTGAAATCCACACACACAAAGCCGTACAAAGTGTGCTGGCCCCACAGCTCACTGCTATGTTATACTTCAGAAAGTTACTGCCTACAGACCAGAGTAGCAAGGTCATTGGGAAAGTTCTAACTATCCAACCAAAAGACAGGAGAAACAGAAAATATGTCAAAAGTTACACAGGTATCAGAGCAGTTCTTACTATTATTTTAAATAAAATGCAATGCCTTGTGTATATGCCTCTGTGCTTGCTCATCACCTACTCTCACAATGCAGAGGCAAATTCTGAGATCCTTTCTCACAGAGGGATGCTAACCTCTCACCTTCACTGGAGACTAGATGTTTTTACATTCTATACAGAAATTTATCAAAAAACACATAATCAGGGAGCTTTGCTAGGCACATTTTCTGGGGGTGGAGTTGGGGGGAAGGGTGTTAGAACACTGCAGCAGGATCAGTTTTATTATGGGCTTTCAGGAAACTTTCTGCTTTGTGGTAGTTTTCAGCATTTTGTAAAAAACTCCTTTCCCCACTTACTGGCATAGTTTAAAACTCGGCAGCTGTTACTACCACAAGCCATGGCTCCATGCCATCTATGCCCATTTAATAATGGAAATCACATTTATGGGCATGACATGTATATGCCACCAAGCCAGAAAACAAGCTTCCAGTCTCTTGAAAACAAACAAACCCCACAGGCTTTTATACCAGCACAGTCCCACATAATGATGTGGGACTAGGGAACCAGATTAGCAAAATTTCTTATTTTGGCATGACTGACACAGCTGCATAAATATTATTGCAATAGCTTATGTTTGAAATGCCTAGAACCATGAAAATGTCAATTATTAAGAAAAAAATGGAAGTGTGCATATAAAATTTAACTGAAAGACACACAAGCCCATTCTCATAGTTCCTGCATTCTCAGCAGACATCTGAAGTGCTATAAAAAACTCCAAGTGTGCTGCTGGGAGAAATAAAAATGTGGTGCTGGTAGAGGGAACACTAGCAGGACTGCAAGGGATGTCCAGAGAAAAGGGCTGCAATTGTTCCTTCTGGCACAGGCTCTGGTTGTTCTCCCGGGGCAGCAGGTTATCTTTCATGTAGCTAATTTCATAGCATTATATACTATACAGTAAGTTCTGCATCTGTATACATCTTGTGCCTTTCCACAGCTTTTCACCAGGACAAACTTAAAACAGTTAACATAAACCTCAACTTTAAGCCAACTATTCCCTGAGCACTAAGGTGACTTGCCTGATGTACTGCTCTAAGATGCTACATCAGCAAACAAGTATGTAAATTTCTGTATCACCAATTTAGTTAATTCTACCTTAACTTTTTATTTTGCAATGTGAAATATCTGGTCATTAATTCAGAAAGGACAAATGTTAAGTATAATTAGGAGGGAAATCACTGCAGCCAGCTTCATTGTTACACCATCCACAGTGGAAGGCCACTATTGTGAATGCTCCTTCTAGCAACCAAGTTACTTATCTTCTTTCTGCAAAGAGTAAAATTTTCACTGCCAGGTTTCACTCTAGCACGGTTTACCTCAAAGTCATCTAAGCCTTTGGCAAGGCTTTTAAGTATGTGTAGACTTAGTATCAGTAATTGGTAATCTAAAGCCAAGATACAAAAGAACCTACCAACTAAAGACCAGATGTCATTTTTCCTAAACAGGCTGTTTCTCACTTAGGTTATCGCCCAGCTTCTAAGCCCAAAAACTGGAAGGAAGAAGGGTGGAAGTAGGTCATAATTTCTGACAATACATAGGTTTTAATATAATTTAGAAACTAATACCTTAACAAACATGTTTTAAGCCTGCACTTACCTTAACAGACTATAATACATAGTGTTTTCACAGTTTATCTGTGCTCAGCAACTTTTGCATTAACTGTAAAGACAAGAGACAGTAGTTGAATATTTGAATAACAAGGACTTTATTTATAAAGAAAATGTAATGTGCATTCAACACCCAAGTAAAAGATAGCCACTAATAAGACTACAGTTTATTTCTTTAGGGATCTCTTTTTCTTCAGTTGTCTAGCTAACTNGGCAAATTTTGGGGGTCTTCAGGGGGCTTTTGGGGGGCTGAGACCCCCAGTTAGCATTAGGATAACACAGAGAACTGCAGGTTTCCCCAGTGGGAATGATTTCCTGCAACAGATACATTATGCACACAAGAAAGGTTCACAATGTTTAATGGTATTGAAAAGAACTGATTTTCAAGTTTTATGTGAGCTAAAGTGAGCCCAGTGGTTTGTGTATCTGCCCAACTCCCTTCTTCTTCAGTCTTTGTGTATCATAAGAACTTCTGCCAGCCACCACATGCACATCCTTACACTAACTCCAAGGCTCAGCAAGTTCTGCCCTGCTGAGCAACAGACTCCTCTAAACACAGAAAATTGCTGCAGCATTTGTTTTACAGAAACTGTTAAACCCCTGAGACACTCCTCACTCCTCCCAGTTCTTTTATTTCATTTGTCCCTGTGGTAGCATTTTGTAGGCCTTCCCTGGTAACCAGGTCAAAACATAGTAAGTATTCCATCCCATATCTTTACGTAATCAGGTGTATATAAGGCAAAGGAGGTGCTCTTTCTCTCTTTTCCTTCTCAGTTTAGCTTGGACACAAATCTCTGTGTTTTGGCCTTGCTTACCTGCGTGAGCAAGGCCTGTCGAAGGGCTGTCTGGTCCAGCAGCAGGAGGTGAAGAGTTTGCTNAGGGGAGAGCTGACCAGCTGGTGTTTGGGTTTGGCAGGGACCCAAGCCAAACTTACAGTCCCCAGGTGAATAGAAGTCCTGTTCCTCATCTCTGTCATTCATCTATCTGGCTGCCTCCCCATCCCCATAAACTGAACAGATATACAGGACATCAGGTCAGAATAAAAATGCAAGAAGTGCCACAAAACAGAGCAAGCTATTCCAGACAATGACAACACCTGATACTTCTGTTTTCACAGTGGTCTGACTGACGTGCATAATCCAAAACCAGATCCAGCTAGTGGAAGTTCCACAGTACTCCTGACTTGCAAAGTTCTTCACAGAGAGGAAGTCACAATGCAAAAAAAACCCAACAAAACCCCCACCACCAAAAAAAAACACAAACAAACAAACAAACAAAAAAAAAACAAAAAAAACCCCCAAAAAACCCAAAAACAAACAAAAAAACCCCACAAAACAATAAAAACCACAAAACAAAAAACCACAAAACAAAAAAAACCCCACAACCCAAAAAACAAAAAAAAAACAAAACAAAAAACCCCAAACAAAACAAAAAACCCAAACAAAACAACAAAAAAAACCCAAAAACCAAACAAAAACAAAAAAACCCAAACCAAAACAAACAAAAAAAAAATCAAAACCCCAACCCCAACATAAACCACCTCTCAAAAAACCCCCAACAAAACCAAACCCCACTGAAACTCCAAGATGTAGGCACAAAACAGTGCAGATCCCTAACCACAAACAGTGGACCTAATTCCCTTGTACAACAGTGTAAGATCTTTTACCACTTTCATGAAACACACAGAACAGATGAGCTGGCAAGGTCCAATTATGTAGCACAAATCATAGTTATAACGTTCTCAGCAACAGTGACAGATACCAAACCTGCCTTACTGGCAGCCTCTCCAAGCTGAGGGAACAGTTGGACATTTTGCATTGTCTCCACTCTCCCCTTGTCACTTTGTCAATGCTGGAGAAGATGAGTGATAGGCAGTTAGTACTATATAATAATAAACTTTAATGGGAAACTTCATATACATTGTCACAGGGCAGAATAGAGTGATTTCAGAGTCAGCATTAGTGATGAAGTTGGCTTAAAATCTGTTCTTGTCATTCTAGCATAAATTGTGCTTTCTGCTCTCTTCTCCAGTGCACGTGGTGGCAATTCTAGTCACACAGTAGGATGCAAAAGTAAGCATTTCTCTTTGGTCACTTTTGGTCTCCTTCATCACTCCTGCAGTGAGCACTTGTAGATAGAGGTTCTGGTTTGGAGCTATTCTCTACATCTTACACAATAAGAACTGTTACTACTTAGTCTCTGACAGACAGCTGTACATGCTAAATCTCCATTTCACAGCAACTTGATGGGATCTGTGTTCCAAGTTTAACTGTGGTAACTAGCACAGCCCCACTACTTCCCACCAAAACATCCTTTACTCTGTGTCAAAACTGGGTTACAAATTCAGTGATTAGCATAATTACTTTAGCATCACCAGAACAACAGGTACAGAGCTGAGCAGTCCACAGTATTCAAAAGCTCATAGAAAAATCTAATAACATTAATGTCTACATGTGCGTGCACAGCCAGCCTCATATACTTTCACTAAGTGTATTTATTCTCAGATGCTTGCTCACTAGATCATAATACAGAGTTCATTTGGATATAATTTTACCCATTTATTGATCTTGCCAGTGGATGGAGCCACTAGCCAGAGAATCCCATACGTACCCGGAGTATGATTAGCACTCAGCGAGGCTTCTGCAAATGCTTTCCTCAAGTGACTTAGATACTAAGAACATATTTTTCAGACATGTTTAACAACAGCCATTCTCCAAACCTGTATGGCTTTGCTTTCTGTCATCTGGTCCAGGTTACATTACAGTAGAGATTCTTCAACCAGACCCTAAACACTGAATTGCTTCACCTAACCCAGGCTGACAGGAACAGATTACTTTCACAACCATAATAACTGTTTGTGTATGTATTGCTGAATACTTACTACTACTTCTCTTGAAAAAATAAAAATTATAAGAAAGAAATTTTTACCAAGAACCTAATTCAGAGAGAGGAACAGTAATTCTGTACATCCTGAGTGTCACACACTGAAGGCATTTGCTAAAGACGAAGACCTAAGATTTACATTTTTAAACTTCAGTATGATTTGCAGGGCCAAAACTGGTCAGTACATCACTGAGACAAACAGGAAGAATTGAGAGGTGCAGTTTGTGAAGTTCACATTAAACTGTCAATATAGAACAATATTAAAATCTTGCAGGTGAACTTACCTGCTGCAGAGCCTGGCCTGTACAAAATATTCAGGGAAGGCAACCTCTTGCAAGGGTAAAGATTTCCAAACCACTAGTATTTTAAAATAAAAAAATGTGGTATTTTAGCCCAATTACTCTCAATGGCCATGTTTTAACCCAAAAGCATTGGGGTTTGGGTTAATTAACGAGAAGGAAGATATGCACATGGTTTCAATTAGACACTTCAATAAACATTCCTACAGGCAGACACCAAGAGACAATTTCTTCAACAGGCTACTTTGCAGTTGAGAATTGCCACATTTTTTGAACAGCATCAACTTTCTCATTTCATTTATGAAATGACAACAGAGCAAAAGCTGTGGGGTTTTTGCCCCTTTTGATAGAAAGAAATAACCCTAAATGCTTCAAAGAACAGAAGATGAGAAAGATGTTATCTGGATCACTACAGGAAAACCAACTCAGGACAGTTACACCTCACAGCATGTTACACTCAGGATGTGCAAGACACAAATAATACCACCGCAAATAGTCCCGGCAGTGTTAATTCCAGGGTACCTCAAATCCAGCTAACTGGCTCCTGTTGTAGTGTTCCATATAGTCCTGATTTTGGCTGGGATAGAACTAATTTTCTTCTTAGTATCTGGTACTGTGCTGTGTTTTGAATTTCATGACATTAACATTGCTAACATTAATGTTTTAGTTGTTGATAAACAGTACTTCGCCTACATCAAGAACTTTTCAGTGTCTCATGTTCTGCTACTGAGTGAGATAAGCCACGAGGAGAAGCAGCAATAGTAGTGAATGTATCTTCTGGAGTAAGTCATGCCTGAGAAACAAAACCTGCTCATCAACAGAAATACAGAAAGGAAGCATCAGGGTTATGCACTGTTTCCCAGCATTATTTAAAAATGTTTTCTAGAACTTATTTTCCCTTGTAGAATAATAGCAGGTTACTAGTATACCACAGAATACTCCAAGCAGATAATGCGATTCTGTAGGAATATCTTGAAAATTGTAAAGATAGACTATGTGTAAAGCTACATGCTAGAACACTACCAAAGTATTTGGAAGAACAGGTATAATAGTAAACTAGCACCACCATAATGATTCAAGAGATAAGTCTACCACATCTACTTGTATTGAGTAATTCCAATTTCAGAAGCCCTGTTAGAGACAACTTCAACTGACTTCACGAAAGAGCTCTGTTACATGTATGAGCACATGGCAGAGTTCAGCTGTCTACGTAGACAGAAAAAATAAAATAAAAATTGATTGTGTCATGTTCACATAAATGCATTTCAGAAACAATGAGGTACTACAATCATCTTTATTATGTTAAAAACAGTTTTATTCTGTATATTTAGAAACGTGTAATTTTAATAACCGCAGAGAAAAAAAATCAGCCACACCTGAATAGCTAATAACTCATTAACAGAATGCAGTGGTATATTATCTAAACAGTAGTAGTGCCATTGTGCCGTAATAAATTGTCTATTAGTAAAAAAATACATTTCAGGGCACATAGTACAGCATCCTTATGACAAATTACAGTAGGGATACTTTTCAAGAATTTCATCAAAGTAGAGAATTCCGAGTTATATTCTTTAAATGCAGCACTTTAAAAGGTAACAACTTTGTGCATTTTTAAAAAATGTCCTCGTTCGTATATTGTAGAAATGCTGCTTTATTGCTGCAGATGTCAAAGTTCAAGGCTCAAAAGGTATGAGAATACAAAGATATCCTTAAGAAACTTTGTTTTTATATATATTTATATATATAAAAAGGTAAAGCTTAAAAAAGTTAATTTACAAACCAAAAACAAAAGTGGTATGCACGCATTATATACAGGCGGTCTATAACATCTATAAATTTTCAAATGCATAGCAGAAAACATACCATCATTTTCTTATGGTTCTCTTCTGGCTGATGAACACAAACAGTACTTGTCCTCTAAACCGAACTCACAATTTTTTTTGTTGTTCCCCACCCACCCTAGTCTCTCATGATATATTATCTAGGTAAGCACAAAAGCCATACAAATTTAATACAGAGAACTATGAGAGCTAAGACTATTAAAAACATGAGGGTAAGGCATCCCTGCTGGTTAATAGGTCTGTAATAATGTGGTTAATTTACAAATCCACAGAGGCAACTGAACCATAGTCATCCCACATGCTTTCCTCCAACCCCCCTGTTCTCAGCACAATGCTTCCATATACATTAGGTAGATGTGTTTGCATTACCTCTTGGCAGAGGAAAACATCTGAACTGTGCTACCCCAAGCTGACTGCCATTTCATTGGACATGTACACCAGAAGTCTTTTAAAAACTAGAGACCAAAATGTAGTCTTGTGAGTTAAAAACACACCATCGTAAAAATGCAGGCCAAAAATCTGTGTTTTTGATACTCAAGTATGAACCAAATTTTGTTCCTTTGTATAATTTCATTCAGGTAACAACAGAATACTAGTAGTGTCCTTTAACAATTAGAAAAACCCCAAAACAAACAAGAAAGAAAACCCCCCACAAGAACAACCAAACCAAAGCATACAGAACCTGCAAACCCCTTCTTGTTCCCACTGTACACTCCCTGCTTGTGGCATGTATTGTGACCATGGTTCAAAGAGTGTACTTGCTAAAATCATTGTTAGTTAAAGCAAGATGCTTAAACACTAAGATCCATTATCACTTATAGAACAGTTAATACTTGATAGAGTGGTTCAGTTTATAGGTAAGGTCCATCTCAGTTTCACATTATTTACTCAGTCAGCTAACTTAATATTTAGAAGTGGTCAATTAGGACTGAGACACAGTTTGCTCCAACAAGATAGTTTGGATCCCCGGGAAGAGACTTGTTCTGCCAGGTTTTGGGATCACCTGTGGGAGGAAAACACAATGCTGGTGTTTAGTATCCGCTGTCACACAGAGTACATCTTGAAACAACCGAGCTTTTGGACAGGAGCTTTAAAGTTCTGAAGCAATACCTGTTTTGTTTTGGGTTTTTTGTTTTTCAGGTTGTTTTTTTTTTTTTTTTTGGTTTTTTTTTTTTTTTTTGGTTTTTTTTTTTTTTTTTGGTTGTTAGGTTTTGGTTTTCTTTTTTAAACTTGCAGTTTGCATGTTATTAATTAAAAAAAAATCCATTTACTTTCATAGAATATAGGATAGATCAATTATTCAAAACAGATGCTGTGGCACTCAGGAATTGTTAAGGATAACTCACTCTACAGCACCAACACAGTGCTTTCCATTGGAGAACTGTTAACAGTGAATTGGGTGTTCACTGGCTCTTTCCTAAATTGTCAGTGGAAAAAAGTAAGACATTAAAAAAGTTAATGTGGGTAGGATGCATTCAAAGTGTCTTGGAACAGCTCTGAACATAGATGAGGCAAATCAGAAGTCATGTTGTAACTAAGCACTATGACACATTGGTAGTTTTATTTTCTATGATGAAAATGATTGTAAACAGGCCTGTAGTGATTTTGCAGCTACATTCAGTAGACTTGTTTAAAAACCTCAAATACTGATGGTCTAAAGGGGATTCCAGTTAATTGGTATATAAAAATCTTTACAACAAATCTTATCTACTTGTGGTCAAAGATTCTGGGTAACAATCTGTTACAAGGGAATGTCATCAGCTGCCATCTCACCAGACAAAGGTTGCGTTCCATCTGCACAGCCAAATGGCTTTTTTAAATGGAGACAGTATTCTTCATTTACCCACCTAAAATCACTACAAATGCTGTCACTATACAAAAAGTGTCATAATCCCACTATGGTAGACAGTGAAAAAGACACTAAAGTTGCTTAAGCCCTTAGGACAAATGACATTAAACAGCTTGGTCAAAATAGATCTACCTCGAGAAATGTGCAACAAGTTATAGAACCCAGTCACATAGACTGCAAACAGCTGAGACCTCCATATTAAGTGAGAATGATACAAATTCCATGTAATTTTCTTGAAGAACTCATGAAGACAAAATGAAGTACGTAACGCACTGAGTGATGGCAACATCTGATGTAAAGACAAAGAATAGGGCTGGTGTATAGTTAGAGAATGCAAACAAATTTACTGCAACAAGCTGAGACTATTTATTTCAGTCAAAAACCTCAATAATGCTGGAGAGTTTTTCCTTTTATAGATTCAGAGAATTCCATTCAAAAACCTCATGATCAAATATACTAGAAGGGTACAAGAGGACTGTAGGACAATCAGGTCCTAGTCTTGCACACGGAACAGGCAGACTTTTTTCCAACCTTTCCTCCTAAATACCTACTAAGAATTAGACTATAGCCAGTGCAGCCTCTAGCTGTTGAGGATGTTTTACCCGTATTACATAAAACTGCTTTGAAAAGGAAAATAAAAAAAGTATTTTTTATGTTCTAATAGGTGTGGCCATAAAAGGCAGCTTTTTCCCTTGGTCAGCTTTAGTATCAGAATTATTCAAGCTTTTGAAGGCAATTAACAGTAAAATACCAATGTATGAGGCTTAAATGTGGCAGAAAGGATGTTAGTAAGTGCAAATGAATGTCACTTTCAGGACAGAACATGGATACATTGAGAAAAGATGAGGTAGAGCAGACGACTGAAGAGAGAAAAAACCCCAAATTGCATAAACTGTTATAATAAAGCCACCTCAAAAATCAGAGTCCCATAATCAACTAATTTAGAAAGAGAGAAAACAATTATTTATTTAAGACACAGTATGGTCTACTTACATATCATAAGACAGAATTGCCTAATTTTAAAGTTTGTCTCAAAAGAGCAATGTTATGATATACATCCCATTTCAGATTAACAGAATGTGGTGTTATATTTACAGTACAGAAAGTGTTAGGGTTTAAATATACACGCTCTTGCTTTCACCCACACATGCGTGCACACACACATCCCAACTTTGGAATGGGAGAAAGACATCTCAGTAACTTCAGTTATTGTTTAGACCATTTCAGTCCCTCTCCCTTCACTTCAAGTAAGTTCATGAACAGGTGCTATTAAGTTACAAAGGAAGTGCTGTCATTTTTGTACATAGTTGTCATATCTTTTGGGACCCTATCGCTTGTGAGCCCATGTCTTAACACTGCCAGGTATACACATATTGTTAAACAGATGCATGCAACACATGCATATAATAGCTTATAAAAAGCAACTAAAAATTATTGCCATTAATACCTCTAGATTATTGAATCCCCATAAAGGGGACAGATGCTTTAATCTTTCAAAGCATCAGTGCTTTGGTGTTGACAGTGATAGATACATTAGTGACATAAGATATGCATACATGGTGGCTTAAATGCTGTATACAGAAGTACATTATTCACTCAGTACTTACATCAAATGTGCACATAAATGGCTTGAATCTTCCACATAAATTTTGAAAGCAGCTAAGTAAAACCTTAAGACTTTTTCCCCAGATGTGCAAACATTCCTTTTCAAATCTCTGTAACCTCACAGCTGTTTCATGAAATTGCTTGAAACTTGCTCAGAATTCTCAATTGGGCTCCTCACTGAAAATTTCAGCCAACACATTCTCTCCCTCGTCCCAGAAAGCCACAGTGAGGTAAAAATGAACAGGTAAATAAAATTGCAACCTAGTTGCAACTTTTACTATCAACCAGAGACTTCTGGATAAAAGGCAGTAGAGGAGAAATAGGTAGGAGCAAGCAAGAAAAGTCTTGTGGAAAAACCAGCTACATTAGAATAAATTGTAAATGCTTTTACTGAACACTATAGTTTTCTTAAATGACCCAATTGTTAGCATCAACTTGCACACATGGAAACAGTTAACAAGTGTTAAGTCATGATTTATGAGCATGCAGATTGTTAAGATTTGCCAGAGTCCTATATGGTTAATTAAGCAACAGACAAACACCAGTTATGTTACAAAGGCCAATCAGAGGTACATATTCATTTCCTCTCAGTTTTAGTGCGACTATCATTTCAAGTGTATGCAGCAGTAGCAGTCCTCAAGAAAGAAGACAGAATAGAAAAATACGGAATTTAATAGACTAGAGATATTACTCTTCTGCTATCATGGTTTTAGCTATGAATTTGCACCATGAGTAAATGTAAGAAAGACATTTGTAATGAGAGTGAAATGGTAGAGTTTGACACAAATACAATGATTTGAGTTTTTATATTACACAGCATCACCTTTAGCCAAAATAACTTAAATTATACGATAGCACCCAAAAGCCCCAAAAGGACAGAGGGAGGACAGCATACCCGACGAGGAGTCGGAGGATTTTAGAGCAAAAGACCAACCATCAGGGGTCATAGACGCACAATGTGGCAGGCGTAGCTCCACTGGCTTCAGGAATTTTAGTCCATGAGGCCCACACATTACCAAGGGGCTAAGCAGTGTTTCACCTGTAGTTAAGAGAAAGAAAAATCTGTTACTGATTTTTTTTTTTAAATAGGTTCGAAGTATTACATAATTACATTGCAGAGCTACTCAGCAACCCAGCTGGGAGAAAAACAGCAGCATTTTGACCTGTCAGTAAAGAAAACCACTTTGCAATATCATTTCTCACACTCTAAGTGACTTTTCTGTAGAACACACTACAATCTCAATATGAAAAAGGATAAACTGTGATGATTAAATCATGTTGGGAATTTTTTTTGCCAGAAATTTCTAAGCAGTGCATCAAAAGAAACAAAACCCCAAATCAGTAGCCAGCTTTGTCCATGGTTTTCTTTGTGGTCTTTGTGCCAAATGAAGTCTTCAGCAGCTCCAGAGACTGTGACCATCATCCAAGCAGTCAAAAGAAAGTATACAAACATACAGGTCTATTTTCAACTAAAAACTCAAAATGCTAATGTAACATTAATTCAGGTGAGGATTATTCTATGTTTAGTTTATATAGATTTAAAGTAACTGCAGACTGCAAGTAGTAATTTTATAACTTTGCAGTTAGAGCAACACCTTGAGTTTACTGACTTGATGAAATTAGAAATTTGACAGATTAAAAAAAAAAAGTATGTACACTGGACTATGAAAAAAAAATTACTCAACTGATACAGTCTTCAATCCTTATTAATACAAGAGTCAGGAATATACTTATATTTATAGAGAAGAATTTTTTTTAAATATTGAAGCTGTTTCTTCAGACAAACTGAAAAAAAAAAAAAGCTAAGTGTTGAAGTACAGTCCAAATATCTAACTCAAGTCAAATCAATTTAAATCATGTGCTTTGCAATTCTTTTGGTCTTAACTGTGAGATGAGGAAATATCTCTATTCAGAATGTCTACAATACATCCCTGGAAATCTACAATTTCAAAGATTCTTAGTGCCCTAGGAAAGATTTAAGTTATACTTCAGTCTACAAATTAAATATTCTCATGTTATAATTCAGAGCCTCCATCTTGCTTGCGACTGTCAGTATTAAGCAGAATACTGCTTCCCTTATGTGTCCTGCAAGATGTATACTCTGTATCTTCATGCAGAAATCTTGTTATATATTGAAGCATATTAAGGTTATTTTCATATTCTATTTTGTTGTTGTTAGAAAAAAATTGTATTAAATAGAAGAACAGTGTACAGTGCTAGCTCTTACCTTTCTCTTTATCCAAAGGTGGAAGTATACTGTTGTCTCTGCAGACTTTGAAATATATTTCTTGCTCTATTCCCTCTGGAATGGCTCCTTGTGGTATAATAATACTAACTCCAGTCTCTATGGAGCTCAATACACCACCATTACTGTTAAATACACCTCTTGCTGTGGCTACAACAGTGTGTCCGTCTTCCTCCTCCTCATCCTCAAGTGCTGAAGGGCTGAAGAGACAGAAAGCCCAGAAGTTTTATCAGTATTTCCTTCCTGAAAGTCAGGGGCATGCTTCCCTCTAATATTTTAGCAGAGCACAGTCTTGAGTAGGCCAGCACTGATTTTCTGGAAAACTAATATCTCCCACTTGAACCACTTTCATTTTAGCTTTTCTGCACAATCAAGTTTTCTCATTTCAAAACATTTTTACTAAAAAACTGAAACAAACCACAAACAAACAAAAACACCCCACCCCAACAAAACCCTGAAAATAAACAAACACCCTATCCCCCCCCACCAAAAACCCCCAACCACAACCAAAGCCTGCAAACTCCAAAAACATTCAGAAAGTAGTAAAAGCAAGAGTTCAGACCACTTGAACCTTGTGTTTTCAAACACCTCTTCCTGGGATTATACAGAAGGAACTTACCCCAGCTACACACTTCAGCTTTATATAACTGAATGTCATTAACATCTGAAAGTTTATTTTTTGTCTCAAAACTCCATTTTGACTTTAACACCATAAGAAGTAATAATTCCTGTTAAAGTCATAACAAACCCTTCTACTCATCTATAGATTGAAAACAAAGCTTGTAAAAAAAATCTACACAATTTTTTCCAGGATCCAGGTTATAACTAAAGAGAAACATATGACATCAATGGCTAGTCTGAGTAGATTTCAGAACAGTTTCTAAAGAATTTCACTCAAAGACCCAGTAATTTCAAAACTTTTAGCACTCTACAGAACTATATAGCATAAAACATTTTTCAGGTGCTTTAGAACAAATAGCAAAATTTCAAGTCCAGTTCATGTATTATTATTTTGAAATAAAAGATTACTAAAACTGTTCTGCAAACATCAGTGAAAAGAATTCAAGTCAGCAAATAGCCTAAGACTGTAATAGCATCTATTGCTTTTGACATAGTTCTTACAGTTGAAGCATATTAGGCATGCATGAAGCTGCTTTTAAGCAGTCTGTTGGTTTATCTCATAGTAAAGAGAACCAATATGAAACCACTGAATTTACCTTCTCTTTTTACAAATATTTTTGAAATATCCCTTATGCACATGTACCACGAGATCTCTAAGCACACAGAACAAATACAGTTTGGTGTAATTT
The DNA here is from genome assembly GCA_013400415.1 of Scytalopus superciliaris. Taxonomy (NCBI): domain Eukaryota; kingdom Metazoa; phylum Chordata; class Aves; order Passeriformes; family Rhinocryptidae; genus Scytalopus; species Scytalopus superciliaris. Next base: position 192,262 of record VXBX01003632.1, on the reverse strand, counting down.
CACCTTCTAGAAACAAAGTGGGAGGACAAATGACTATCTATGAGCACATTTATAATTGTAGTATGAGAAATGGGAAATAAAAGCCAAGCTCATTTTCTAATAACAGAATGCAAAATGGTACAGAGACATAGGACATACTTTATCCAAATACTCTTCAATGCCTTTTGGTAGAATTTTAGAATCATAGCATAAACCTTTCAACTATAACATCAACAAGACCTGGAAACATATTAAAACAGCTGTATTTTTCACAGATGATCTCCTACAAATATAACAATGAAAAGACAAGGAGCAGCAGCTCACCTTACAGGAATGGCTTTAGGCACAGCATTAACGTTATTTGGTTGATATTTAGGCTTGTCGATCTGTACAGCGTAGGTATCCATTCCACTCTCAAACTCAGGAGGCTGTGAAGAACTGTGTGCTTTCAGAATTGGTTGAGGAGAATTTGAAGATTTTGATGGCAACTCTGGTTTATGTTGAGCTTCATTTGGCAAGAGATTATGGTTGAATTTAGGACTTTCAAACTTGCGCTCAAAGGGCCTTGCAGCACTAGTGTAGGGTTTTGTTGTAAAACGGTTGTAAGAAGGAGTGACTGCTTTTTGAATCTGTTCAGTTCCATTAATGGGGCCTTTGTCAGGGAAGCTTTTCTGAGGATAAAAAGTGGACTGCACAGTGTCCTCTCTAGAGGATCTGAAAATTGACGACTTATTCTGAGGTGGAGGAGGGTCAGACGCAGAGTTAACTGCAATGCAAATAAAAATGCCAGTATTTGTCAGTAAATTTCTAGTCACATACACTGTGGTAATAAGAACATAGTTTAGTCAATTCTTAATCTACTATGTAAAATATATACAGGTTGAGCCGTAGCTCTCTTAGATCATTGTCCTTCTATTGTTCAGGCAAGTTACAAACATTTCATTAAACAGGTATGTTGGAGACAATGGTATAACCTTCCAATAAAAAGGTTAGAGTAGTTTATATCATGATCAAAAAACCAGAAAACCAGTATTGAAATATCATTGTGCACTTGCACAAACCAGAAAATTCAACTCAACTGGGAAACCCTCGGAATGTGAAAATGAAAACAAGTTTTTCTTCAGTTTTTGGAAGCCTACAACTATTACTCATGTCTAAAGAATTCTGATTCAGAGAACAAAAAGGTATATTTTTCAAGTACTGAAAGTTTTACTACATCTTTGCTGATTCAACCAAGACACTCACAGGTACTACTAATACCTGGAAGCTACAATTTCAGACAGAATCACAAAGTAATTTCATAAAACTCAGTATCATTACAGGAAAAAAAAAAACAAATCAAAAAACAAAAAACACCAACTATCTTCAATAATAATTATTCCATGTTTCAGTTAGAGAACATCACAGTTACCAGTGTAGACATGCTGAAGCAACCCCACAAGCACCTGACAAGCAATAGTGGTTACTGCAAAGACAGGTCAGCTTTCCAACTGCTCACCTTCAGAAAGTGCAGGCTTGTGATGTGCTGGGAGAGACAGGACAGGACTATTAATTGACTGTGGCTGTGTATACTGGACTGAAGCAGTGGGAGGAGGAGTTGTAACTTGAGGGATTGGCTCATAGCGCTTTTCACCAACAGGCCTATCCATTGATTCAGTATCAGTTGGTTTCCCCCTGTTGAAATAAAATAAAAGAAAACATTTGATTGTTTGGTTTCCTTGTGGTTCCTGCATTTCACTGCAATTTTTTTTTTCTTCTATAAACATCTGATTTCCATCTCTTCCTATAAACATTAAAATTTTATTTTCTGGAATATCCTGTCTCAAGTATAAAAACATTTATTGATAAGCACAAGAGAGTAAGACAACACTGACCTTTAGAAGATTAGTAACACAAACCAAGGCAAACAAAGGCAGATGACATGTCAGGTGTATTTGCGTAACTGCCTAAACTTTTCCAATTAATTTGGACTAATTTAAATGAAAAACTTTTCTCTAATTAATTTAATGAGGCTTCAAAATAAAAATATAAATTTGCTTCTTTTTGGGGGTGGATAGGTAGCTTTTGAGAAGTATAATTAGCCAACACAACAATGGATTCTAGTACAAATTTTCTAAATACACCTAGTATTTGAACAATGCCATCTTAATTAGAAATGTAATCAGCTTAAGCTTCACTAGCTTTATGTGCATACTATAGATAACATTAAAATCTCATTTTCAAACAGTTTTCTTATGCTAGAAGTATTTATCCACAAGTTTATTTCAGGAAATTATTCATTTCACAAACACCTGTAATTTTGCACTATAATATCTGTATTGCACCTACTTTCAGAATTTTTGTGTTTAAAATTTTAAGTGCACATAATGCCTGTGATGAAATGTAACAGTGAGAGGACACCTGAAAACATCCTCACATCAACAACAGCCTTACCACTTGATGTTCCTTTTCAAGTAGTCATAGCTAGTGTATGAGCCAAGAAATCTAGGTGATGGCAAAGCAAACAGCAACAGAAGAATGAAAGAAAACAGTCATTCTATCTTGAGCGTATTATTTCTTCATACTCTATGTTAGTCTTAGCAGCTGTCATATAACAAGGTTGTTGAAACAAAGGGACACTATTCAGAGATGTTTCTGATCAGACCTTTACCATACACATATGTACCATGATCACATACTGTATTTAATATGAGATTTGGTCAGTGAATTAGGAAGTAGTCAAGATCTCACACTGGCAGATACTGAAAGTAAGAATGAGATTACACTTAGCCGTTTGTTACAATATGTATAAACCAAGTTAATTAATACATTGTTAGAATATGGGACTTTTATTCTGTTCATTTCTTTCAATCTCCCACTTCTAGTCCAATTTGCAATAGCTTCTTCAGTCATAACATTCACAGAACGAAGACAGTTTTGTATTGTACTGCAGATCATGTACATTCATAGCAATTGTTTCTACAGCACTATCGGCTCTCCCCCTAGTAGAGCCCACACCATAAAATGCTTCTGATTGTATTCAGCAATACCTTCAAGGACATCTTAGACCAACTGTTTGAATACTAGGAGAGACAGAAGACCATAAGTATACTGATGACTTCCCTTGATTTTTAACACTTACCTTGCTTATATATTGTAAGAAAATACATTTTACATGAGGACAACTTTCCCTCATTCCTTCAATTTCTGTATGTTCATAAATATCTAACAGGCAACAATTTTAGGCACCAACCATCTTACTGCTTCAAAGGAGTATGTTACAAAACTAAGAAAAAGTACTGATCAACTTCTGAAAGCCTGCTTGATGACCAGATGAATGTGATGATCAGTGAGCTAAACAGTATTTGTACGAATATGTTTCTAAAATCAGCATTGCAAAAAAGAGGTAATTTTACATCTACTGAAAACCTGCCAGTCCTACTGATTTTATCCCAAGGCAGTCACCCAACAATACAAGTTATTACTGCATGCTCACTCACTGTTATCTTTATTCCAGGTGGGAAGTAGCCGCTTTCTCAGGAAATTGCCCACCTGAAAACACTGCTTGCCAGAAGGAGATAGGAACCAGGGGAGGGCAACCATGCAAAAGTACACAGGGGGAAAAACACAACACACTTCACACCTCATCAGAACAGCTTGCCAGCTTTCTGGGGAATAGAAAATTGTGGAAGGGTAGTACATTTTGATGAAGAGAGAAGAGGAGACACAAACACAACAAGCACAAAGTTGTGTTTAATATGAAGCACATTCTTCTGTCACAGGCTTCAGACCAAGAGGCAGGGACAGTCTCATCCACACTGCTCAGAACCTGTGCACAATGCTCGCTTACCACTTGGGAATGTATAAATGAAGTTCCTCTAGTTACTGACAGGCTGTTTTCTAAGCTGTTTCCCACTTCATCTTCATTACAAAACTGCTACTTTAATTTGAAAGCAAGGAGAAATGAACCACTAGAATGAAGCAGTGGGCAACAGGCTATAAGCCTGCAGGTACAACAGCAACTGCATTGCTGATGATCAATAAGCTCCAACTCTAACACACACTCAAGAGTCTGGATGCTGTTGGGTAAGTTACCTCATTCTGCAATATACCAAGCCAAAGCAGGAACAAATCCACTACTCTCAGCCACAGGGATATTTGCTTCAAATTGCTTCAATTTGATCCACTGAAGCATGTCCGTTCAGAAGTTCCACTCTTTGCTCACATCAGCAGAAAACCTATCCCTTATTCTACAGTTCCTGAAAACTGCAACATGCAGATTATGGTATTACTCCTACAAGGCAGCTTTAGCAACTGCATAAATTTCCTAAATTATGCAAAAAAACCCTCAACAAATTAAAAGAGGAAAAAAAATTTGTAATGGGAAAAATACATACTGTCACCATACTTACTCAGTGTCAAAGAACTTTACATAATCTAACATTTCACATTAATATTCAATACTAAAACAGTTGTAGTTATTGCTCATGAATAAATAAAATTTGTCCTCTGCACCCAGAATACATTATACAGATTACTCATGAGCAAGAGATTGCATAATCAACAGTTCCTGTACAATCCAAATTTAGTCATGTTTATTTTTAGAAGAGTTTATTTACAGAATGGCAATTACCACAGAAATTCACTGGGAAAAAAAAGATGAATAATGAGCAAGTAACAGGGTACAATGTGGAAGCTGGTGAGCGTAGAGTTCTAAATATGAATGCTTTCTCAAGACAGCAGTTGGTTTGTGCTTCCACACAAGGACACTGCGGTATACAAGAGGCAATACTGTCCAACTGAGCAGTGTTCTTGTTTATCTCTTTCCACTTACATTAATATTTTAGTATTTGTCAATTTGCGCAGGACTGCCCTGGGTAAATTTTCTTTCCCATGTCTGTCCCTTCCTGTCAAGGGCTACATTATTTCAAAAAGCAAAAACACGTTTGTCCCTCTGATATATGAAATTATCAGTCTTAAAAAACAGTATTATCTTACACCTCTGTGGCGTAAGGTGTCACCCTCCCATACGTACGAGCCCTAAAGTTATACCTTAACTCACAATCAAAATGAAACCAGAACTGAGCAGCCAAAGAATGGAAGTGTCACAGCAGACAGAAGTGGGAGGTAGAAGTATGGAACAATCTCTCTCGACCATTTGCTGTTCTGCAGCAAAAATTCAGTAACTGCATTATCTCTCTCATGCTTTTCAGTCTGTGTTACAACACTGCAGAATAACAAATGTACAATGAAAGCATACAACACTTTCCATCTGAAGAGTTTCACAATTCTCACAATTACCTGATGAAAGGTCACAACACTTCTCCCAAAGCGTGACTTACATTTAAAATGGCAACACAGTCAGTGCCTACAGACCAAAATGGATCATCTATGCGTAACACTGGGTTTTGTATGTGAGAGTGGAATTCTCCAAATTACTGCAATGAGGCCAGTCAAGACAGTTTTCTTAGGCTTGTGACTATGATACCCAGAGAGGACAGCTATATCCCTGTCTTTCCATCAGAAGACAGCGGGCAAGTGAAAGGGAACCATAAGGAGAACATCCTTGACTGAAAATCAGAACTGGTTACAGATTACTATATGCATTCCTTCCTTAGTACATAAAAGAACAAAATAAGAAACAGTTACCCAATATAGATTTAATCAGAAATAAAAGCGAAACCTTTAAAACCTATCAAGCTTTTCTAAATATTCCAATATTCTCAAGTTCACAAAGACACTGGAAGATCACAGGCAATATTCAAACAAATAAGAACAGGATTCCCAAGTCCTAGCTCAAATCCTTCAAGACAAACACTGGTGTACAGTGTATCAATTACATGAAAGGCACCTTGCACATTTACCAAACATTTTAAAGCTTTGGCTGGCTAGTATATTATTTCACTCTAAAGATCTCATTTACACATTAAGGTTGTCAGAATTTCCTCTTCACTTTAATAGTCCAAGTTTCAAGCAGGAATACAAAAAAAAGCCTTCAAAAATGCCCAATTTTCAGGCTCTATGCAGCAAGCCAAAACAACACTTCACAGTAACAGCTACAACACCTTGTTACAGTTTGAATCAAAACAAATTTAGGTAAACGTGGAGTATTCACAAAGTTTGTGTAAGTAACCTGCAAAATAGCCAGCTCTTAACCTGAGCTAAATCTGCGCATGAGCTTTCATGCAATTTCTGTATCAAAATGTTCCAAATTAAGGAAGCAAAACAATACAGGAAACAGATGTTTCCATTAACAGATTAAATTCTAGCCTCATCAATAGTCCCTAAAGGCTCAGTTTCTTAATGTCAAACATAGCTAACATGAACAATCCTGTCTGCAGAAAAATGCATGCAGAACTTCAATAGATCAAAACCTTTGCTTTGAAAGATGTTTAGGCATTACACGTTAGACTAAGGAAATACTTCGTTATGCCCTGTTTATGATCATTAACAGAACACAATCAATGATCTGGATGAGGGGTTGACTGCATATCCCAGTAAATTCACAGGTGACTCCAAATTAAGTGTGAGTGTTGATCTGCTGGAGGGCAGGAAGGCTCTGCAGAGGGATCTCAACAGGATGGAACAATGGGCCAAGACCAGCGGTCTGAGGTTCAACATGGCCAAATGCCAGGTCCTGCCCTTCAGTCACAACAACCCCTCCTGCAAGTCCAGGCTGGGGGCAGAATGGCTGGAAAGCTGGAAAAGGACCTGGAGGTGCTGGTCAACAGCAGCTGAACGTAAGCCCAGGGCAGCAAGGAGGCCAAAGGCACCTGACTTGTGCCAGAAATAGTGTGGCCAGCAGGACCAGGGCAATGACCCATCCCTCTGCANGGTCCTGCCCTTCAGTCACAACAACCCCTCCTGCAAGTCCAGGCTGGGGGCAGAATGGCTGGAAAGCTGGAAAAGGACCTGGAGGTGCTGGTCAACAGCAGCTGAACGTAAGCCCAGGGCAGCAAGGAGGCCAAAGGCACCTGACTTGTGCCAGAAATAGTGTGGCCAGCAGGACCAGGGCAATGACCCATCCCTCTGCACTGGGCACTGGTGAGGAATCTCCAGTCTTCCGCTCAGTTTTGGGCTCCTCACTACAAGAAAGACACTGAGGTCCTGGAGCATGTCTAGAGAAGGGCAACGGAGCTGGGGAAAGGTCTGGAGCACAAGTCTGATCAGAAGCAGCTGAAGGAGCTGGACATGCTTAGCTTGGAGAAGGGGAGGGTCAGCGGAGCCCTTACCACTCTCTACAACCACCTGAAAGGAAGTTGTAGCCAGGTAGGGGTTGGTCTCTTCACCCAGGCAACAAGCCATAGGACAAGAAGAAGCAGCCTCAAATTGTGCCAGGGGAGGCTTAGGTTGGATGTTAGGAAATGTATCTTCACTGTAAGGGTTATCAGNATCAGAAGCAGCTGAAGGAGCTGGACATGCTTAGCTTGGAGAAGGGGAGGGTCAGCGGAGACCTTACCACTCTCTACAACCACCTGAAAGGAAGTTGTAGCCAGGTAGGGGTTGGTCTCTTCACCCAGGCAACAAGCCATAGGACAAGAAGAAGCAGCCTCAAATTGTGCCAGGGGAGGCTTAGGTTGGATGTTAGGAAATGTATCTTCACTGTAAGGGTTATCAGACATTGGAACAGGCTGCCTGGGGAAGTGGCGGAACCACCACCCCTGGAGATGAAAAGACATAGATGTGGTACTTGGGGACATATTTTAAGTGTTAACCTGGCAGTGCTGGGTTAATGGTTGGACTTAATCTTAGTGATCTTTTCCAACCTAAACAATTCTATGATTTTATGTTAGTAAGTGGCAAGCAAAAGTAACACCTTGAGGATCCTGCAACCCTACAAAAATGATTTACCAAAACAAAGTTATGTGTTTTCAAACTAAAGCTACACCTAAAATGAGAAATTAACTTCATGAATACGAAATTTCAATTTGGTACCACAAGTTCCTGGAATTCCATTGCATGGGCAGGATTTCTGTTTTAGTCCTACATGCCTACCTACTTTTACAAATTATAAAAAACCCCCAAGCAAACAAAAACCCCAAACAAAAAAAACAAAAACAAAAAAAAAAACAAAACAAAACAACAAACCCAAACAA
>VXBX01003632.1:129099-184199 GCA_013400415.1 Scytalopus superciliaris | reverse complement strand
AAAAAAAAAAAAAAAAAAAAAAAACCAAAAAAAAAAAAAAAAAAAAAAAAAAAAAAAACACCAAAAAAATCCCACAAAATACAAAAAAACAATACCACAAACTTACTTGGAGTAATTGCTGAAATTCAGCTGATTCTGTGAGTGTATTGGTTTAGTGGGCTCAGGATGATGGCTGGCAGGAACCTGCGCAGATGGCTTATTTTCAAAACTCCTGCGATCAAAGTACGAGAGCTGCTTTCGATAATACTCCTCATCTTCCTCAGGATCATAATGATTTGAACGCACAATATCATCAGGTGGCTTCACTTGAGGTCTCTGTGGTTCTGGGGCCCTAACAAAGAATATTAATAATAATAATAATATACTGTTGCCTTGGCCAGTTGAAGAAGAGTAATTACACCTGAATTACAATTCTATTTTAAAATCTATTTAGTAGAAAAACGAGCATGTCATTCTTGTAACTGCACACCTTGCCCTTTTTACCTATGTTACATGGAAGTCAGACAGCTGTGACACATCATAAAGAAAGAAAATCCCTATTTCCCTTACCTTTTCCCTTTTGTTTTACTTTCTAATTATCACAAATAAACAGACAAAAGTAAGATGGAGATACTTAATATGTTTCTTCCTCAAAAACAGTGAAAAAACATTATGCCTTTCCCCCACTTCCCAGCAATTATGTCAACGACTCGGTGCCTTACTTTACTGTTGACACAGAAATCATACTGACACGCCCTGACTCCTCTCTGCAGTTTCCAACCTGAACCACTAAGACTTGTCTCTGAACATACTATTCCTGTAATGAAAACTAAATTTAATGTAATGAAAACTAAATTTAACCAGTTGTGCATCTACCTGTAAGTTGTTTTCTCGTGTTCATAATGGCTTTGAGAAGTTGGTTTTGGACCACTCACACTCGTGAGTGCAGGCTTAGGTGCTAGTTCTGGAGGCTGTAATGAGAAGCACAGCATATTCTCTTAGATTCAAACATTTAGAAAGATAAAGCACTTCATGATTAAGAAAACGAAGACTGCCTTTCTTTCCCCCAAAAAACTAGCACAAGATGAACTGGAGGAGTTCCTAGGCATAGTAAGGTCGCCATCAGTGTTTTCTACTTTTAAAACATACCACATTCAGGCTGGTAAGAGGCTATTTCATAAGCAGTAAAGCTTTGTTTCTGAGACAGTATTTTGCTTCTTGTAATGGAGTCTCAGTAGCAAAAAAGAAGAAATTAAAAAACTTAAAATTACTTACCTTGACAGTTGATGCATCACTGGGGTCCTTCATTTTTTCTAAAGATGGTGATCTTCTCCTCTCAAATATCTTAACCCTACTTCGCACAGACTGTGGTTTCATGGCGGGATCTTCTTCTTCCTCTGCTAGAGATGGTGGTGTAGGCAGTGGTTTACTGTTAGAAGGCAAAACTTCTGGTTTGGTTTGTGATGAAGGGGGAGGAGGAAGAGAAACACCTGAAGTGCTATGAGAAGGCTCATATTGTCCAGCTTTAGCACTGTAAGCTTGCGGAGGACCTTGCTCATAGCCCCTTATATGCGGATCAAAGTACTGCTTCGGTTCAGGAGACCGAGATATGGCTGACTGGTACGGTTGAGCTTCTTGTTTGTATCTACCATGCGTGTCATACCCGACAGTGTGTTGATCTTCATATCGCACTTGGGGTAAGCTGAAGTTTTTGGGTGCATGCTCATAGCGAGGTCTGCCATCATAGCTCATCGGAGGGGGTTCCTCAAAACGAGGTTGTGCTGGGTAATAGCTGCGGTCTGTGCTCTCTTCTATATTTTGTCTGGAATCAAGATCCCGAGGAGGCTGGTTTTCATAAGCTGTTCTTGTTTGGTTATAGGGCTGTTTTTCCTCATAATATGCCCACTGCTCCTCATAGGGAGGCACACGGTCATCATAATGTAGGCGAGGGTCATAACCACGAGAAAATTGATCTACATAGTTTGTAGAATCATACCTGTATGTTGACTGTTCATAGTCCCTGCTTGGTTGTTTTTCTGCATACTGAGTCTGGGATTCATAGATCAGATTTGGGTCTCTTTCCTGTCTCTGTACTGGGTGATTAATTACTGGCTGTTTTAAGACATAGCTCTGTCTGGATGTTTCTTCATTAATATATGGATCCTTTCGGTACACCTGTCAAAGAGACACACTTCTCAGTTAAAATGAAGAGCAACTGCAGTTCCATCTGAAATATAGTATTTTAAACAAACCTAAGCTTTAAATGTTGGCTTTAATTTAGTTTAAAAGCCGAATAATTTGATGTAGTTGTTTGCAACCACAGGAAACTAAATGTGGTCATTCAAGAGGTCTCTTTCAGTCCTATTTTTAAGCAAAAATATGTAAGTAGATTAAAAGGGAAAGACAAAGGTAACCACCATATCTTGGAAGTTTGATGTTTGGGAAGTGCACACACAATTTTTTGCAGGGTATGGAAAAAGGAAAAGTGAAATATATAGATTAAGGTAGTTCTAGCATTGCTGAGGAAGTATATAAATCACCCACGAAAACTGGACTCAACTTCACGATCAACAATTCAGCATGATTTAAAGTACAAAAAAACCCAGTGCAATTTTAGGGAAATAAAATGTTTCCCAAGGCTTCATTGCCAGCAGAACATTGTCAAGCTAAGAAAGTCACAAGTCAAGTAAAATCAAAATACAAAATGCAGCCTTTTTTTAAAAAGTCATCTTTTTGAGAAGTGAAAAGGATAGTTTGAAGCCATGCACACAGAACATTAGATGCTGCGTTTTGATGTGTTTTGTAACCTGCATGATCTCTTATGGGAAAAATTAGAAGGAGTTCTTCAAATAAGGGCAAAACAAAGATCACGTGTGAGCTTGATGTATAGCAGGAAATCAGTGCAACAATGTGGCACAGGTACCTTTGCTGGGTCTATATGCGGCGATAAGGATGGTGGCTCTTGATCTCTTAGTACTATATGAGCTCCCTCAGTACTCGGTGTTCTTAAGGGGCCCGCTTGTGGTTGGTAAGAGTTGTAAGGAGCAGCAGTAGGCTCCTCCAGTCTGACATTAGTTAGGTTTACATTAGCATTTACTGCAGAGGTTGATGAGGTTGCAGGGTTTGATTCAGGCGACGGGGAAAGGTAAGGGACTGCAGGTGAGGCTTCTGCTTTCTGTGAAGTGTTTAAAATATTTTAAATATTCTGCTATTGATTAAATTTATGACTTTTTGATTTATATTAAAATAATCTAAGTGATGCTTTGACCAATGCAACTAGATGTAGAATGAAATGTACTGAAAGTATCATGCACTAGCACTTTCAGAAATTCATTAGGTTGAGGATTAAAAAAGCAAAACATTTCATCAAAGTAGAATGGTACATCAATCCCCCTCCTGTCAGATTGAGTCACTAAAACAGGCAGGCCAAGCTGATTCTCTAATTCATTGTAACATATTGTTGCTGTTGACAGATTCCTGTATGCTCTCACAACACTGATAAGCAGAATATAAATGGAGATTTCTTGATCAAGAGAGCTTCCAACCTGAAGTAAGCATATAACAGTCAGTATATAAAATTGCTTTCTTACCGGCTGAGAAGTAGTTGTTTTAAATCCTGAAGAATCTGTTCTGAGATTTGGCTGTGGCTGAGCTTGAGATGAATAAGGAGGGTAAGTCTGAGTTTCATGATGCATTCCAGAAGAATCCTCTCTCACTGGTTCAGAAGAACGTGTAATAGCAGATTCAGGAGGAGTCCCAACCTCATCATTCAGAGTTTCATCCAGTTCTTGATCAGTATAAGCACCCCCTTCTGTGTCCGTGTCTTCATAATCAGATGTGTGTCTGCTGTCTGTGCTGTACATGGAATATTCACTGCCAGGAGCGGAGAGGTAAGAAAGGCGGTCATCGTGTAAATCAAGGTCATCACTTGTAGCACCATCTGCCTGTGTCAAAATTAGAGTATACATTTATTGAAATACCTCTTAAATAATCCCTTTTTTCTTCCAATGTAAATACTGGAAATATTGTGAATAACGAAGAACTGAACAAAGGAATGCATCTATATTGTAGTTCAGAACAACACACAGCCTGGTAGTGAAAAAGTTATATTCCAAATCTAGTAGCACAGCAACAGTATGAAGATTCAACAGTTCTGAATATCACAGCGTAGGACAAATCAGGGGAGGTTTCAATCACTGAAGATGTTAAACTTAAGACCTAAAAACCTTTTCTGCCAGCCTAGCTCTTAGAATCATTTTACTAAGGAGCCAGATGACTGTCAGTGTAAGGGAGGGGACAGTGCACAGCATCCACAAACATCAACGTGTTTGGAAAGATACAGAGCTGCACTTTAAAGGGATAGTATGATACTGGAATTATTACTTTGAAGGTAGACAGAAGGGGGTGAAAGGAGCTAAAATCTAATTAAGTAACATGTACCATTAGCCCATTCATCTTTTGTTACAATTAAGCAAATGGTTAGCATTTCACTTGATAAAAGTTCTTCAAGGGGATGAATCTAATACACCTAGATTAACATGCAGGTGGAGTTTTAGTGGAGAACATAGAATACCAACTTGTGATTTTGCATCTGTGTTCTCAACTGAGAGAACACAGATCTCAGAACATGAATATGCCATTTGTTTTTCTATTAATGAAAAAATTATTCAACATCAGGCAATCCCAGCCCCACATACCCATGCAGCAAAATACCCAGAAATCCTCTGATAAAAAAACATCCAATTCAAGTGTTCAAAGCATTAATATATCCTCCAGTTAATAGCAGCAATGAGCAAATGCTCCCATCCTACAATGCTACATGCATAAAGACAACTGTACAGCTCTCCTTAACAGAGTAACTGCATTAGTGTAGTGACAAATTAGCTTTGAGCTGCTCGCACAGCCGTGAGGCATTAGTACTTCAGATCTTCAAATTACAGTTAAAATGAGGAGGAAGGACGAAAAACAGGCTTCATTCTGCAAACATCTGCCCCTATGCGTAACACCAGTTACAATGAAGAAACAAAAAACCTCTCATAAATACAGTTTGGCCACTTCTCTCCAAACATCATTTCTTACCTTTCCTTCTGAAACCCACACTAGTTGGTTCTGTTGCTGCTGAATTGCTTCCTTGAGAGCTCCATACCATCCTTCGTTCATTGAATTCAAGTTAATGGTAGCTAGAAGTACAGTAGATTAGTCTGACTTATGATTTCTGCAGAGCTACGAAAAGGATCTGCACCATGAGTAATAAAAGCAATATAAACTGCTAGGTTAAAACAACCAGATTTAAACAGTAATGTAAATACTAGAATCTAAAGCAACCTTAAGGTCTGATGTGGTTTGGAACATTTTTATCCCACAGGAAATACAAAGTCAACAGTAGCTCACAATAAAGTGAGGCTTCAATTTAGCCAGGTTAAAAAGAAACTTCCATCATTTTCCTATTTATTCAAGCTTTGCTTTGGCCGATGGTTCTGCAAAACCACCAGATCTATTACAAGTGTCATTTTGAGTTTTCAGATTGCTTTACATTTGTGCAGTCATGTGCAAACGATGCACACACCAATTAACTACTGGTTATTGAATGAGGAAGCCTGAACAAGTCAATCACTGCTTCACTTAGTCCATTTGCAGAAAATTCTAGAGGAAGAAGCCTCTCTCATCTTGCCTCCCTTTCCCTCTCAGAAATGCTAATCTAATATGTCTAATTACTTACTTGTGAAGAGATGGTGATTATTTTTGCGGAGCTTGTGAGCTCTCTCATACAGTTTTCTGGCACTTTTTCGTGATTCTGGGCACAATCTCATTCTCATAGTCTTTACTCCCTGCTTAGAATCAGGATTTAGGAACACTACAATAGGATACCACTGGGCATAATTCAGACGGTCCACTGCATTAGGAGTGACATCTAATAAAGCGTGCTTGTCCTGTTGTGATAAAAAGGACAGAGGCAAGGAAGTGAATCATTTATATACTACGTGAAACTTTATATTAAACACAGTCCACAAATTTATTTTGCATTACCCTTTACAGAATTCATTGTTTCAAACTACTGATCTAAATCCTTTTCCTATTTGAGTATCAGAATAAAAGCAACCAAACCAATTCCAACACCAGCCTACATAGGCATATACTTTTTGAACTGCAGGCATAACTAATACTTTAACTCCCCATTTTAAAAAAATCTCCTCAAAGCAAGCAGGCACTGAACTAAAAGTAGTGTCCTATCAGTATTCCATGAATAAGAAAGCCAAGATTGAAATGTAAGACCTAGTCTCATTACATATCTCCATATTCATTAAAAAAAGCCTACAAAAAAACCATTCTGAATGCAAAACTTGGCCAGCTTTCATTCACTGCAATCAAGCACGGGGCATGAAGTTACCCACACTGATGCTACAGTAGTCTTTTCCTCCCCTCCTATTTAAGCATCTGAAAGGCTTCCAGTTTAAGTATGGAAGTAAAAAGGTGAGCCCCTTAGCATGAACTAATCTTAGAAGTTCTAAGCATCTGAAGGAAGGGAGATGGAAAAACCCTTTCCCTTAGTTCTCACACAGAAAAATGATGTCACGTCATCAATTAGTACATTGGGTTGGGGAAAGACTAATAACTCCATAAATACAGTACCAATTTCTAGCTGTTATGTCATACCATGGCTTTAGGTGAAAGAGGAAACAGCTTAGAACAGCCTTAATGGAGAAGAGGATGACACTCTCTGGAACAAAGCCCAGAAGTACATCTAGGCAGATATTAATGTGGAGAAGGTGATGGGAATTTTTTATTAACCAACAGAAAGATGAGAAAGTTAATTTTAAAGCAAACACAGTTATTATTTTACATGCAAAACAGCTAACACTTTACTTCATAATACCAATTTTACTCTCCTGGTGTTAAAAGTAGAGTGACAATAAAAGACTTACTCTATCAATTATCTGTTTTATAGTGTGAAGACGAATAATGCCAGAGCTACGTTGGTCAGTACCAGCATCTCTTGGTTCACTTTCTGGTAAAGAGGACACAGTAAAAACCTATTGTAAGTTTACAACATATTCTACATTCCCTCATTAAGATAAAACAAACTATTTCATAGCTCAAATTCTCAATTTAGATTGAAGACACTTCTGATTCCAAATACATGAAAATCTACCCATAAAACAAAAAAAAAATCCACATCTTGGCCATTTTAAAAAAAAAAAAAAATCTATCTTTACGAAAGCACTTAGAAATAGAATAAGGTACAGAAATAAAATGAAATTTGGCAAAGCTATAAATAGAACTAATATTACTTTTATCTTTAGGTAATTATCAGCAAGCATACATTCAATTACATTTAGCCTGTTCCTTTATATTTTCCATGTCTTGTTAAACATGTTAACTCAAGTAATAACATAGAAACAATCTACATAAAGAAAGCTGACAACTTCCTAACTGCAGCAAACTTGATCTCACACTTACTTGCAATTTGAAAGATATCTGGCTCTTCTCTAGCAAGTTTTTCCCGTGCAACATCAGCAATTGGACCAAAAATGGTTACAGGCCTGAGAAATCCAGCTAGAATTGAAGGCAAAAACAAGTCAAGATATACCGATTCTTTAAAACAAATGTAAGATACTCTTAAATACATTGGCAGTTGTAAATGAAACCACATAAAACTGTAATGTGCAACAGTAAGAGTAAAGCCACACCTTCCCGAAGAACAACTCTTTCATAGGCAGGAAACTTCGTCTGAACAGGTTGGGCAGAAAGATCTTCTCTGCTTTTCCGGAGATTTCTTTTTGAGCTACGCAAACCTCGGAATCTCCAAAAATCTGCTCGATCTCCTCCTGCTGTCTTTGGAAGTGTGTACTGTACACTGGCCAGTTGCTCAGCTCTAAGATGACAACAAATCCCAGTTATCAAGAAAGTCAGTGTCTGAAGTAATGCTTGACTAGCCAGCTTACACAAAAAACCCACACACACCACCAGAAGAACCAAGCTTTTCTTGTTCCTGTATCAGGAAGTACAAAACAACTACTGAGTCTGATATCACATTTCTAAAACTTACTATATCCTTGTCTTCTGTATTGAAAAGAAAGTCTATTTGCAGACTCTGCAGAGTCAAAAGCAAATCCACAGATCAGATTTTTTACTTCCACTTGTTTTAACACTTTTGACATTTGTTCTGACTGAACCAGTTCTATAAATTCATGTCCTGCAGACAAGTCCAATCATTCATTATACAGATGCAGAACATAGAATTCTAGCTTTAAATCAGCAACTTCAGTACTGTAAAATCATACCTGTTTTTGTTAGGTATGATACCTCTTTCCACTTCCTTATGGTTCTTGCCAATTCGAATTGCCAGCCATGAACCCAGTTTGCCGTTGTACAGAGTGTCCACCACCCGGAACACTTCACCTTTATTGAAACTTAGTCCATAAGGAGATTCCTTCTCGTATTCAAAATGAGTTCTGATATAGAAAGAATCCCCTACATCAGACTCAACAATGCGGCGATATACTGAAAAAAGAAATCCCAAAATATCAAGTGTTACTTAAGTTCAAGTCATGTTCTAACGGTCACAAGAATTACTCAAAGGAATGCCTCACCTTAGTTCCCCTTGTTCTAAATATACAATATGACTTCAAGAAGCCTTTATGTCTCAGAGTTGCTCTATTTTAAGCAGCATAACTATCTGTAGCAAACATAAATTCAACTTTCATAACCAAAAATTTGGTCCAAGTGCAAGCTGAATTCAGGTGCCCTGGAAGGAATTAACTTTACAAGTAAAGAAATTTGTATGTGCACATACATCAGTGTCATCACTCATTTTCAATGGGATAACTACAATGGACTCTTCTGCTTCCCCCCAGGGTTTAAATGTTAGGTGTTATTTTTGATGAGGTTTTTTTGTTTGAAGTTTTGTTTGTTTGGGGCTGGGGGGGTGTAGTCTTATTATACCAGTCTCTAGTCCACTGGCAGTAGTAACTGATCCTAAATCTTATAGAACTTAATAGTCTAAGGTGCCCATTTTCTGCAAGCCAGCAGTTAGTCATCATTCACTAAACTTTTTAATTCTATTTCAAGCAGTTTACTACATCACTCCAATATAGAAATAATTACCATCTTTTTTCTTCTGTGCCAAAATAGTTACTTCTTCACCTTTAGGAAGATCAAGCAAAAAAAGGACAGCCTCTTCTCTGATGATATTTGTGAAGTCTACATTATTTACCTGGTATCAATAAAGTAATCAGTTTGATTTAGCATATGACATTATTACAGAGATTTAACTATACAATAGGAAATCTGAATCAATCTATCACTATGATTTTTTTCTTACTCAATTTCATACATACACACCAAGTGCATGTATTTTGAGATGCCACTTTACCTCTAAATAGCCCACTTTATTTCCCAATAAAAGCACGGCTTCTGGGATAATGGGTAGTTGCTCATTTTATACTCAGTATTATGGAGCACCTATAAACATTAGTAGCCCACACAGCACTCTGACAATTTTAGTCACCCAGCAGTTAATGAAATGAAACAATTTTATCAACAAAATTACCCTACAAATTTTGATGTAAAAAACTTACTAACCTTCCTAGCAACAGTACAGTAAGAAGGGATTTTGCTGCCATTACGTCATCTAGTAAGTACATACAGAAAATAACCCACATGAACTACAAAGGCAATATATTCAATCCTACAGGAAGAAAACCTACTTCAGTACAACAAAACACTTGTACTGTTACTACTTTTGACATACCCTGAGTATTTGGTCCCCTTCTTCTAATCCTTCTTTAGCTGCAGGGCTGTCTTCCAGAACACCAGCTACAAATATGCCAACATCATTGCCACCTGCTAGTCGCAAGCCCACACTATCTCCTTTTCTGAATTTTACCAGTTTCATGCTTGGCCTAAGGATTTAGAAAATATTCCACTTAAATGTGTAATAGCATAAAATAGTCAGGTAAATTTGAAACACGCAAAGGAGTAATCTGCCCATCAGTCAACTCATGGATATTATGCTATACATACCATTAACTGCTTATCAACTGCAGCGTTACAACACTCATTAGCAGCACTTTAAAAAAACCCACCTGTATTTACAAGTTTAGTGGTGTTTGTCTTACATTCATAGAGTGATTTAAGCGAGATACTGACACTCTATTCCAAAAATATTCTTCCTTTTAAAGAGTTGTGCTGGTGTACAGATCTATTTTGGCTCTGAAGAGATTAAGATCAATTTGAGATGAAACGAAGCCAGAACTTATTCTCATGTACACTAATGTCCACAAAGGAAATCCCAGATGAAGTACATTCATTTCCATATCAGGACAATGCATGTTTCTGCAGTGACCTTTATCCACTGCTCTCCAATTATTATGAAAGATTAAGTATATGCCACAGTATCTCTCCTCTCTCTGGAGATGTGGATAGGGAAGGAGAGGTAAGGGTTCTCAAGAAGAGACAAAAGCTGCAAATTCTTTTCAACTGTTGATCATCCTAACTGCTCATTTTCATAGAAATGAATAGACTTTAAAATGGTTTATTACACAATCCAAGTGTCAACAAGGCTCAAGAATAAATCAAATGCCTTCATCTTAATAGTTCTGAACATAAGTGTCCAAACAGCATATTGGACTTAACATTAGACCAAGTATACAGGATATCACTTTGGATACAAGTTTGGTTTGCTCAAGGACAAGACAGTTTATTGAATAGAGTTTATTTAGAGTTACATTACCGAAGCATTCCATCTTCATGAGTTGAGTTGGGTAAAGGACCATCAGATGGACTGACTGGTAAATCCACATCTGGCTGACCTCCTTGTGCATACACTGGCTTTGGTTCTATTAAAATATCAAAAGACTTCCAATGTCCATTCAGTCATTTAAAGATCAGAAAGTTTAACTTAGTTAAGACTTAGTTAATTACTTTTTAAGTAGCCTTCCTCTACCCTGCCTGGATCCACTTAAAAGTGAAATTCTAGGAATTTACAACAACAAAAGACCCTGTCATCACGCCATTCAAAGCAGTGACCTAATTTTTACTTCAGTATAAGTCCCTAAACCTCCTTTGTACTTCATTAAGTACCCCAAACATTGCAAAACTACAAGAAATAGAAGGCTTCATGTTCATGAGACTACTTTCAACCATTCCGTTTCTAACCTTGATTTGTGTGATCTAACTTCTTTTTTTTTCTATTGGTTCTCTTCCCTAAAGAATTTAATTTTTGAAATGAAAATACCACAAACACTCAAACTACTAAGGCATGCCTTGAAGTTGACAGATTTCAATGCTTACTTTGGTCCATTTGGTGGTTTTTAAAGATATGCATTTACTATGGCTCTGCTGCAAAGACACTCTGAAGTCCTTGTGAGGAATTTGCTCCTGCAGGCTTCCCTCAGTAATGAGCACTAACAGAGGCTCTTCTCTGCTACATGCTTGGTCATGTTAGAAGAATTTATATTTAAGGTTCATCTCTGCACACAAAGTTCATTTCAGACAAGGCTGGCTTCAAACTAGTCTACCACTTCTTATCTTACCAACAACATGCCATCTTCCTTTCAAATTATTGAGCAGACTAGTCTGAAATTGAGAATTGTAGGCAACAATTTTTCTATTTTATTCTAACATAATTTTCGTCTTTACTGTACAGTAACAAAGCATTTTCCTTTAAGTCTTTAATGACCCTTTTTCCAGCCTAAGCCTCTGATGATCCCTCTGAATACTCTCCTTCCACCGTTCTTTGCCAAAATCAACTATGACAGTCATCTTACCCTTGCCCTTAGTCTAAGCAGCAACTGTCACAGATTTTGTCAACAACCTTTCTAACATTTTCATTACAGTCTTTGAAAGATCCTCATTTCCCTAGAGCTTTCTGTGAGGCTGTTAAAGGATTATGACCTCTGTTAGACTATGAAAAATTAGTTTTATCTGCAGATATTAAATTAAATATTATCTTTATGTACTGACCCTATAACTCCTCTCACCCAAACGCACTTCTACGTACATTCTAATAGAGTATTTCTCCTTCCCCACCAACCAACAAAATCCCCACAGTACTTATTACTTGCCTGCCAGTCCCTCAAACCAATTATTAGTACATTTCTTTGGATTAAGAACCCTCTTAAGGGTCTCCTATCCTAGCTGGATTTGTATTACACCAATTATTAATCTTCAGTATCTTACAGAGAATTCATCTTTCTAATCTCCCTACCACATTCTTTTTCTATCTTGACAAACAAACTGCCTTCATTTACATATCTTCATAACACCACTGTAAAATGTAACCTCCTATGACAATTTTCTTAGCAATGGCTGCTGTATCAGAAAACGCATTCTTATTTTCAAGAACTTTCAGAGTCTATCAACATCATAACTCTTCTGGTTCTTCACCAATCTACTGAATACTATACGCAGAAGTGTCACTGCTTATCCCTTAAGTCTTCAAGTATTTTCAAGCTCGAATGTGCTTTTTCTCATTGTACCCAACCTTTCAAAAACAGCTCACTCTAAACCATCTGCACAGCTTCTTTTCCTCCACTTGTAATCTCACTGAAGTGCCTCATTCTGCAAACAAAAATCCTACAAGTCAGCCTGCCCAGAACAGTGTCCTGTGACTGTATCATCTTCGTTTTTTTTTCTTTTTTATACCATCTGGCTTTTATCTGTTGCAATTTAGCCTATCCTTCCCTTTCGGGAAAAAGGAATGGTATTTTCTTCTGATGTTATTAGCTGTACTGCACTTGTTAACCTGCCTTCTTGGTCCATAACTGTAGTTATTAAATGTGACACGAACAAAGCATTTTGGAGTGTTTTCAGTCGTATCTTGGGAACAGTAGTTCTAAACAGGCTTAACTACCTCCTTGTTCTAAACATAGCCTGCTACAGTAAGAACAAGTTTATTGCCGAACACTCAGAAATGATGGATTTTAAGGTTGCTTGAGAGATCAATACAAAGTTGTTTACAACCATACCTACAACGCTAAACACTGAAATTTGACTCCTTTATAATGGACAGACCCCATAGCTTATGTTTTCAGGACCAGAATTCTAAGACATAGGTGGGATTATGGTTCAAAATACAATTAGTATTCAGAAATAAAAATAATTAGGACTTGTTCTAAGGCTTTAGAGATCATTCCACAAATATGCAATGGCATAAAATCTCTACTGGTCATCCTTTCTCAACAACACGCATAATTAACATATTAAAATATTTTTACCTGGGAGTGGTGGAGTTTGTTTTTCAGTTCTTTCAACTGTCACTTCTTCCACAGTTTTAGAAGTATCATCTGCATTCTTTACAGGTGTAGAGACAGCTCCTGACTTAGTTACTCTCTCATCTTCTCTGCTCCGAAGACTATATTAGAAAAAAAAAGATTCCACTCTGCATGCAAAACTGTTTCTATGATCTCAGCATACTAGGACTAAAGAATAAATACTTTCATTGACAGAGCTGAGGGCAAGGAATTACCATTACTATTTAACAAGTTTTTGTTCTTAAACTATCACATTATTAAGAATTGTTATAATTTCTAAATCTAAGTGTTTTCCCCCTAACTCCATGTTATGCTTCTCTGGATGTGGCTACTTAGAAAGAAGCAGCACATGGTGACACAAACTGCTCTCTGTTTCAATCACACAAGTCATACACAAATGCTGTATATTGAAAGCTACATAAGGAATTGAGAAGCAAAGGTAAGAACGAAAGAAGAGCAATCACCCCTTCCCGTGGAAATAATGGATTTTTAGACTTAATTCTTAGGTTTTGCTGTGAACAAGCTAATTTATCTGCTCCTTTGTGTTGCAGCTGCCCCGGAACACAAGTGCTACTGGTGTGGGTCTTGGCAGGGCTTTGCAAAGATAAAATGAGTAACACAAACATGTGCCTGACTTCTCAACTTTTCAGAGAGCATGAGGCCTTCAATCCACCTATTACAAGACAAGATTGCTTCTCATACATTCAAGTCATCCATGCATTTTAGTAAGAAGACAACTGGCTGCTTCTTACGCATTTCCCATACATGCTTGTAAACACAGATATTTAAGACACGTTAAAAAGGGCCTCCCTTGCTCTTTAAATGATGAAAGCAACAGAAGTTCCAAAGAACACACTTGCTATTCCTTGAGCTCAAAAGATCAGGTATTCTAAAATAGTTGTATAAAGGTTGAGCTACCACCTGTACTATAGCAGAACTGAACAGAACATGGTGTTGCATGTTGAAATGTTAACCAATACACTGCTATCTGCTGAACAATAAATAATAGGGTTAGAACATATTAACATTAAGAATGAGCTAGGAAAAGACAGTTTTCCTCCTGGGAGCTGGCAAATAAGCAAGGATATAAAGAATATTTGAGAGAAGACTGGCAAAAAGCCCAGTTTTTATGTAATATCAGACTTAAATGCCGAGAAGGGGAAAAAAAGGTATTTCCTCAAAGATAACACTGGCTTGGTCAGTAGGTACAAGATTATCTGCTGGGAAAAAGGAGAGGTCTGGGAAAAAGAATTCTGCACTACTAACAGCTAGATGGTGCTACTAGGCAGTAACGAGCATCACTGTTCATAAAGCTCAAATGCATAAAAAAGCCATCATACAGAGCTAAGACTGGTTATCACAATCAGAAATGGTACCTCAAAAGTGGGAAGTATGACTTCAGAAAACAGACTCCAGCAAGTCTACTCATCCAAGATGTGAAAGAAAGAATAAAAGAAATTGCAAAAGCATGGAAATACAAGGAGAATGTTCTTTCCTAAAGCAATATGAAGTTTAAATTGTAAGAAACAAAGCTTAGCTATTCAACCAAGACATACTACAACTTCTTAGTGCATTCCTCTGCCAGTTTTAAAACTGTGTGCCTGAAGGTAGCTAAACAGAATACAGAAAAATACTCCAATCACCACAATAATCTGGAAAGACACCCTTGCATTGTAAACACTACAGCTTAATCTTAAGAATCCTTATTTATGCCTTTTTTACCCAGATAAACCCCCTGTTTGGGGCTTCCAGAGTTCATTAAAATGATGTTAAAACCATTATTTAATAAAATGCAAAGTAAGCACTTATCCTTAAAACTTCATTCCTAAACATCACTGATAGAAGCTTTCTTATTTCTCTTTCAGATTTCCAGTTTAGCAGTGTAAGCTAAAATACATGTATTTTACTTCCAGCACTAGACTAAAATACAACTGGACTCCTCATTTCCTTGAAAATAGCTCCTGGCTTGTTCAAAACAGACAAATACGTTTAGCTTTTTAAATGCATGCTAAGCATTCTAGAAACAAAGAAGTCCTGCAGTAGTGTGAGCTACAACTAATTCCACTCCCCAAAGATTTTTGGGTAATGAGCACTAGTTAATGAAATACTAGTTAATGAAATACTACCATGAGCCCTCTCTACCTGCTTCCAAGCATCTCCTAACATTTTAAAGAAGCATTATTCCAAAATTGTAATATCTCGTTTGCTTTAAAACTAAGGCAAAAAATACTGCAGTTACTACACAAAGACAAAATTAATTTTACATTTCATCTTCACACAGTCCAAACCCAGTGTAGCTTTATGCTGCTTTTACACCTGCATATGTCAAAAATACTGCAAATACGTAACTAAAATACAGACACTGCTGGCATAGCCCAAAACAGAGTCAGGTAAGCAGCTGAAGCAACAGGCTCCTAGACTGGGCTACTGGTGCATGTGTAGGCAAATAATTCTGCCAACTCAAATGCCTGCAAAAGGTCAGGTCTACTCTACCTAAGACATGAAATTAAGTGGGAAAAAGCTGATAGAAACTGAACTGTGATAGAACAAAACAGAAACACCAGAACATCAGAAGAGCAGATTTTTTTTTCTTGACTTTGCTTAAATTGTCCAGTAAGCACTGAACATTTCACACTGCACGATGATGCAGGAAACAACTCGATGCCCCCACTGGCTCTACGTGATGGAAACTTATTAAAAACTTACAGCTGCACTTCCCAGGAGACAAGTGTTGCTCCCTGTGTGCACTGTGACACTACTATTTAACATCTGTGCCGTGTCAGGGCCCCTTTTACCTCACTTCCTCCCCCCCCCGGTCACCCTTTTTTTTTAAAGTATGCTTAATGGAAGCATTTTTAAATAACAAAATGCAGTCAGCTACATGTTAGTGCTATGTCCTGCTAGCTGTTACTACAGAATAAAATAGGATTATCTGCAACACACAGTGTTTGTACAGAAAAAGTTATGAAAAATACGAACTTGCAGGCTCTTTCCAAATGTTTTTAGCACATCTTAAACTACTTAGCATGAGAAGAGTAAGAACCAAGAATGTCTTCCTAAAGACATACGAAATAGGGTTGATTTTTGTCCTATATTCCAGTTTTTCAGCTTTTTTTGAAAATGCACAGAACCAGTCTCTCATGTTATAGATGAATTTAAAACTCTATTACAGAAGTCAACTTCATCCTTCCAGAAACAATAATGACCTCTACAGTGATTTCTTCAAGCTACATCTTTCTTGCTGAGGCAGAAGTGTTAAACTTATCAGAGGAAAATTTTGTGTTTCTAGTACGACGTGAGGAAGGGTGCAGAGTTCCCAAGGAGGAGTTCTTTCAGTTGGTAAATGGCGGCCCAGAGATGTATCTGGGAGACTTGGCAGCACTTAGCTTTAAATGCCCGTTTTTCGGATGGGTCACCCCAAAAGCTTATCCAGCTCAACAAGTTATTCCTGCCAGCAGTAAGACCAGATAGTTAAGAATGAATACATAAGACTTTACCCAAAGTACTCTCCAACTAAGGGTGCAGAGAGGTCTTTTGCTCATTCTAGCTTTTTAAGTACAGCTCTTCACAGGTTATACAAAGCCTAATTAGCTGGTTTTTATCAGTAAGTTACAACAAATGTTTTAGAATTTGAGTTTTAAAGAGACTGTTCAAGACAGAGCTGTGAACTTTCTTTGTACTAAAGAAAACTACAAAGTGCTATACTTTGACAGAACACTCAAATAAAAATTGATATGGAAGTTCTATATAGAGGAAAATTGCAAGCACATTGCTGTACATATCAGTATGGAATACTGAAAGCTGAAGAGCATTAGAGATTCTGCCAGACCTCAACGCAGTACTGAAGCAAGTCTATTGGCAGATTCCTGTGCTCTACTGTGCACCAGAAGTGCCAGTCTGCAATTAAGCTTGTATGAAAGACTGAGAGGATTCCCCTGGAATTTCCCTCCTCATTAACATACAAACACTTGGCAGAACAGGGTCTAAATACTCATTATCTCCAATATATTTTTAACATCCTCCTTAAGCTCAGTTTGAAGATTTTTTGCACATATCCTCCTCAGTTTGTTCTCAAACTTTTTTCTTTCTCCAGATTTTCCACCCTAATTTTAAAAAAATTAAATAGAGACAACTAATTTGATTGCACAGTAGATTTGAACTTGCACAAACAATCACTACAAAGAGAAGTTGCTCTCAACATGTTTTTCTTTATGTGGCTCAGGGCCCAGATTTTCTGATCTTGAAAGGGACACGTCAAACAGGAAGCCAAGCCATGCCAAAGTAGCTCTCGTTCATAAAGAAGATATAGCGGATGCACTCAGAGTTGAGATAATTTCAGAGTTCCTTCTTGGGAAGGATTTTATTCTTTCAACAGTGTGGTCTATAGGGAGGAAGCAATCATCTACCTCAACCACTGCAATAGGATAGGAAAGCACTAACGCTAGGATAAGTCAGTCATAGTTATAGTTTTGATATTTTTTGTTCCTCTCTCCACAAGCCCTTTCAGTCTGCACTAGAAATACACGTCAAGATATACACGTTTTAAACATGACAGAGATCTTGTGATCTGCACAATCAAACTCCTGCCTCTGGCACCCTCTTTTAAGTTTTTCCCACGAATAAGGAGTTCCTACTTGAAAACAAGCTTTCATGCCTTGTTTCCCTCTAAACAGTATACACAGATGAGAAGCTAACACGTCTGTAACCCATAACCCCAAGCAGGCCTACATGCAGGTATGATCTGTCTTGCAGTTTTATTAATTCTTAAAAGATACTAAAAATCTTGAAGGTGTGTTATTTTCACCTTCAGCAAACCAAATGTTAGTAATAAACTATCAGGCATATCTTGGTTTTATGAAACAGTCAGCTGCAATTTGCTTTTTCAGAGTTTTGGAACAGAATGTAAAAATCTTCAAATAGGAGCTCTGAATCTGGAACTTGCATAAACAATTCTAACTTATGCTCCATCATGAGCACTCTGAAGGTAAACGTCTCTTGCAAATATTTAGAAGAATCTGAACTCCAACACTGAAACTATTTCAATAAATTGTCTATTTCCAAACCGTAGAAATACAAAACAGGACAGATTTGTTACTCAAGACTAAAGTTGCACATGGCAGGAGATGAAATGCCAAACCATATAGTACATTACTTCTCTCTGAATTAATATAAAATTAGACTTACCTACTAAAGAATTATCATCAGTGTCCCATTACCAAGTTCAAATATTAAAAGGTAGAGTGCAAAAGCTAATTCTGCTGTGCAATACATCTTATTTTGTAGGGATTAAATATATTCAGAAACAGAACTTTTAAAGAAGGCTACTAAGGAAAATAAAAATCTTATATCTAAACAAAGCAAGATTTCAACAAGATTACCCAGGCTGAACATTCAATAGGAACTGTAATACAGGTCATCTCAAATCTCCTTGCAGTCAACTGCTTTCTGAAACCACAATATAACTTCATATTATTCAATAACACATATAATTATAAAATCTACATTATCTTTCATATAACCATGCTCTACAATTATGTTTAAAAAAGGCGTAACACTGAAGAAAGGCTCAGTTTCTCCTCAAGTCTAAAAAATCTGGATAATTATCAGCTGCATCTCTTGAGACAATGCTATAATACTACCTTCATAGTTCTGCATCACATTTGCTCTATCATATATAATCCAAGCACTCCTACAACTTATATGTCACATTAAATAGTTGATTTAAAAATAATACAAATGCTGCCATCACCTGCCGTTGCTGGGCTGCTGTGGAGAATGTCTGGAATGGTCTGAAGGCTCTGACCTCTGGTCAGGAGATCGTGAACGACTGCGGCGGGGCCTGTCATGTGATCGGTTGGAATGATCTGATGCCAGCGACTGAATTTCTGAAATGTCTGTTAAATAAAAGTTGTTTTTTCATGAAATGATTGTAATTTAAATGGTGGCATGACCTTCTCAAATGGGAATAAGCCTTTGCAGAGAATTTTTATGAAGATGTTAAATCTATGCTTATTATCACAAACCCCCTCAACTTAATATTCCTGAAAGAACAATCACAAGAGTAGGGACCGTATCTTTTCCTCCACTGTTTTTGAAGGTGTGGATTTCAATCATACTCAAGCAAAAATTTACCCATATGACTATCTTACTCCTAACTCTTCTCCCCCCCACTCTCTCATCCCACTTAAGTATTTCACATCTTGACAATACAGGGAATTCTTTTCTCTTTAGAAATCAAGTTTTTATACTTACCGTCTCTTTCTGAAGCGTTAGCAGAATGAATACTGTCAGAAAGATCAGGAACATTCAACAGTGTGGCTCGTTCATCTCGCTGAACAACCATCTTCAACTTGCCTTTTGACCTTTCTATTAGTGTTTTGGCATCTGCTAAGGACATATTTTCTGTCACTGTGCCATTTATCTGGGATAGAGCAAGAAAACAACAGATATAAATTTACTAGAAAAACCTCAGTGAAGCTCCAGCAAAGACAGTGGTGTTCTGTCTGATGTTATTTAGAAATAGAGATATTTATCAAATTACCATAATACAATGCAAGACTATTGGGCTCACCCCAAATATAATATAGCAAATTATTTTAATCTTTCAAAGTCAAAGCTTCTACCACTAATACAAAACTTCTAAGGGATTAGGTATGTTTTTTGAACCAGCACTGATATACTCAACAGAGTATAGTATGTTTTTATGCACCAACACATTCACAGCAATGTCTTGAAATAAAAATTGTTAGTATGAATTAAAAATCATAGAATGGCCTGAGTTGGAAAGGACCTTAAAGGCCATCTAGTTACAACGCCCCTGCCATGGACATGGACACCTTCCATGAGACCAGGTTGCTCAAAGCCACTTGTCTTGGACACTCCCAGGGAAAAAGAAAAATCCCTGTGTATTAACCTGAAGGCAAATCCTAGTGTTGTGCAATAGCATGGTTCCACACCATTATAC
Source organism: Scytalopus superciliaris (assembly GCA_013400415.1). Classification (NCBI taxonomy): domain Eukaryota; kingdom Metazoa; phylum Chordata; class Aves; order Passeriformes; family Rhinocryptidae; genus Scytalopus; species Scytalopus superciliaris. Next base: position 164,003 of record VXBX01003632.1, on the reverse strand, counting down.
TGTACAACCAAGACATTGGGCCAAAATCTCATGCTCTTCCAAGTGTTTTTTATTATGCATTTACAGTGGGCATTATTTATCTGAATAAGGCCTAGGGAACAATACCAAAAGGCTTAATAATTTGATTTTTCCTTTCCTGAGACAGACTGATTTATGCTTAAAGGTATTGATCTTCAAAATAATTTAATAAAACAAGACACATCATCTACTAACAGTAATTATGATATCGACATAGACAATTTTAAGAGTCTTATCAGTGAGTTTTGCCTTTGAACAGACACCACGTATACTGTACCTTCAGTACAACATCTCCTTCCTGAATATTGCCGTCTCTTGCTGCCAGGCTATCCTGTGATATTTCCTTCACAAATATGTGACTTGCCAAACGCAGACCATACTCTTTATAACAGCAATAAAAGAGAAATCTGATGAAGTTCCAGAAGGAAAAAGAGGGGGGTATCTGGAAATTTGTAACACTGCTTTATATAACATTAACACAGGAAACATGAAGAGGAGAGTGAACTTGGCACACAAAGGGCTGCAGTGGAATTATGTTATAGATTTACTCTTATATCAGTCTCTTTTTCTAAATCTAGTTATAATCAGAACTGTTGTTCAATAGCTTAATTTAGATGCCACTGACAATTTTTCCTCTTTCAAACAAGATAGCCACTGAAGACTCATATATAAAGTATAGGTATACAGCTGCTGACTACCAGATGTCAGCTGCACAGCTGGGATTTGTTTACCCTTAACTAAGTACATGCATTTTGGAACACGAGAAATACAACAGCAGTTTTTAACTTTTCAGATAGCTACTGGTAAAATAGACAAACTGGTAAGAGCACTGTTCATACAGCTCTTGAAACCCTTGACACATTGACTGAAGGAGTAGGCATTTTAAAAACCAGCCAAAGTCTTAGCAAGAGAACAGCATGCAAGTTACCTTCATTTTTCCTTGATTTCACCAGTGTTACTTTGGTGGGTTTTGTAGGCTGACTGGAAGTGACAGACCTTCTGTCTGACCTTGGTGATAGGCTTCTCTCCCTGCTGGCGCTCCGATCTCGTACCCAGCTCTTCTCGTGCCTTCTGCTGGCACTTGGACCACCACGGCTGCTCCTTGGATCACGGATTTCTTCATCATAGCTATCGTCCTCATTTTCAGATACTGGTTCAGGGTCTGGTCGAGTCACTGGAATCTGAATTTTCTTCATCCTTCGGATAGTCTACAACCCAACACCAGATATCAGACTCTCACTGCGCAATGCTAATGGTGTTACTAAATGTCAAAAGTCAAGCAAAGCCCAAAACTCAAAACATAAAGATGCAGTTGTGAATGCTCTGATTGTTGCATCCTCATTATAAAATTATACCAAATTAATACAAGAGACTTATCTATAGCTTACAGTTGTTTTTAGAGTTGTTTTAGTTCCTTTTTTCCACTTTTGCAGAGGTGGTAAAAGGATAAGAATCAACAGACATTGTAGCACAGCACAGTCTGTCTTCAGAGCTGCGTATTTGAATGCTCTCTCACTGCATAATCTGTTGAGTTAACCGGCACTGCTAAAAACCTCATTTAATCTAGTGTATCCTCAGTCATTCTCCTCAACTTTGAAGGCTCTCAATTTTCCAAAGAAATGTTTATGCAACACACCGACGAAGTTCAAAGTTGGTTTGCACTAACACAGACAGCTGGTTCCAGCAAACGACCCAGCCCTGTTTAAGTGATTTGCCATTGCAGAACCAAACCAAGTTCTATCATAAAGTTTCCACTAATTACTTTTCTTTATATAAACCCACACACCAAATCCTTATGATACCGAGAACCCTGCACAGCCTGCCACACATCACTTTCTGTAAGGTTTAAAGAACTGCTGCCAGTCTACAAATGTACATTACACGTCTTTTTGCAACTGCATTAAAGCTCACAAAAGCATTAAAAACCTGTCACCAAAAAAGCTTTTCTATAAGTCCTAGAACTCTGTTTTCATGAATTAAGAAACTTCTAAACATTGTGCATTTTTTGTTCTATTTTTTGTAACTTAAACCCCAAACTTCTACAGAAAGCTGGATTACCACCCTTTGGTGATGACCTGTTCCGTTTTGCAAAGTTTAAAACCCAGGCACTTAGAATAAGCCTACAAAATTACAGGAATTAAGATAATTATATTTTATTTTGGCAAACTATTTACTGAGCATAAAAAGAACCATGTTAGTGCCTGAACAGCTTATAAAGTCCTTTAGCATACACCAGCCTTTGAAAATCTCAGTAAAAGTGCATCCAAGAAAGCGAACAAATATTAAACAAAGCTCATTTCCCGCAATTTGCAATATAAGAACTTTATCATAAAGAAAAGGAGTCTTAAGTATCCAGTGCCATACTATGCAAACATCATCACTGACATTTAAAAACACCAAAACCCCCCAAAACAAAACAAAAAGACCCCAAACAAACAAAAAAACCACACAACCAAAAAGCCCACAAAAACACAAAAACCAACCAACCAAAACCCAAAACATTTTGAATGACCCACTTGATAAACATGCCACAATCATCATATAAACCTGAAACATCACACAGGTATTATTCATGTATGTTTCATCATACCTATATTTCATAGCAGACATTACACCATTTCACTTTTGTTCTGTAACTATGGAATTTTAAATCTTCAAGTCATTCACTTACAATTTTGGCATTCTTCCCACTTTTCCTCAGCTGCTGAACAGCAAATGCATGTTCGACATTATCCATTGAAACTCCATTAACCATTGCAACACGGTCATTTTCTCTAAATGAAAAACATCACAATGCACAGTATAAATACTTTATGCCAAGAAGAAAATATTGGAGAAATTGGAGGTGTCCATGAATAAACTACTTGTGTTACAAATCCACTATGCAGCTACAGACAGGTATCTTGAGAGCAAAACAATGAGGAGGTTAAGCTACTACTGACAAAGACAAATGCTCGCAAATCAGAACTTAGGTATAGTTTGGCACTTACTGTAGCAGTCCTTCTGCTGGGCCTCCTTTCAGTACATCAGAAATAACTATTGATGTCTCACCACTCTGAAAGTGAGGGTTATCTCTTCCTCCAGATATTGCAATACCAAATCCAAATCCAGGGGCCTATAGTGCAAAAGAGAAATATTTTTACTTTCCAGTATCTAATGGTCACAATTTGCATTCCCATGTCAAACACAGAAAGGTCCTATGAGATGAATACAAGTTTCTGAAAGAAAGCAGGATCAATGAACCAATCACTGCTATGCAATTCAAGAACATGAGACAGATTAAAAATAAACAAACACTTTCAGAAGGCAGAGAGTTTCAAACTACCATTCTTTTCCAAGACATTAGAGTTCCCTCTTGCACTTTTATGGCCTGTACCTCAGGTGGTCATCAGTAAGACCTCAATCTTCAGTAAGCACAACATCCCACATTGCTGTGCTGCACTACTGACTCAAATCCCTATCACCTCCTGCAACACTTTCTTTGAGCTTTCACATTATGGTCTTTAGCCAGCCTGACCTCACTTAGCCCAGGAACTGACAGGATTGCAGCACACAGGAGTATGACTGCAGGCTCAGTTCTTACAAATAATACCAAGATCACTTGTACCATTAAATACATCAAAACCTTGTCAACACTTGCAAATCATCTGCATCTTAACAAAAGTAATTTGCTTCAATCTTTTCCCTCTAGGGTGACCTGCCACCACAGCAAGGTCAATGCCTCTGAAAAGTTACTCCTGTTAGGTATTTCAAGATACAACAATGATGCTTACATTTCTGCCTGGAAGCAGCAAGGGTGGGAATAAGCTTTCTAAATATAACAGATCTGCAAACTATCTAGCTCTGTGATCATTGTCCAGAAAACATTTTGAGGGTATTATCACTTAAATGCTGTATTTGCTCAATACTTTCTTCTAAAACTTTCAACTATGCAAAATACAATCACTAGATGGAAAATACGAGGTTTCAGTCTATTCCGCCCCTCCATTTCACAGAGCATACACTTCATCCTGGCAGACTTGGCCGTTTCTTTTTCAGACTTTTCAACAAACATGACCCAGCTTTAGCAAGGAGTTTCATAACCTTACAGTGACAGCAGAAGCAACATGGCAGTCTGTATCTGGCTGCAAGACACATGACATTCAGTTTTTTGGACATTAATTACTGCTTGAAAAAACTCTGGTTTCTTATTTCCCCCTAACACAGAGGTCATAAAAAGATGCTCCAGATTTTGCCTGTAAGCAGAGAATAGGAGCAGTGAATAGGAACACACAGCATTGAAACAGATTTGGAGATTCACTGTTCAAAAATTGATTTAAGCAGTTAGCAAATACTGTTGCCAAGAAGAAAGTTGGTTGAAGTGTGGGGAAGGGTACAGCTTACTGCTTTTTTTACATCCATTTTAATTCATTAGAGGAAGACTCGACATCTTTTAAAGATACATTCCAGTGACATCAACCAGAAATCGTGGCTGGGATTCAAGGATTAAGTGAAACCTGGTGCCCATGCAGGAGGACAGTTTAAGGGATCTTAATGACCATTTATGACCAGACCTGAGGTTTTGAGTTTTATTTTTTAACTAGTCAAAGAGAGTATGTAATAGCCCACAAAAATATGTTACAAAAAGCCCTTTCAAAACAGTAGTATTTCTCCTTTCTCATGCCACTGCTTCATCTTTCAGTTTTCCATTCCTCTAACAAACAGGATTTAGCTCACACTGTATTCAGGTGGGGAAGGAAAGGGAGAAGAGAGATAATAACAAAGCCATTTATGTCAAATTCATTTAAATATTCTGTGTATTTCCTTACACCATAAACAAAAAAATTCTTACAGTTCTCCACTATGGTAATTTTCTTACCACAATGTAAGAAATACAATCCAGCTAAGGTCAGCAGAAACTCCCTGTACATCTTTGCTGCTTGCCATACTGTTTTTTAAAAGTAGATTTGCCAATCAAATCACCAGTATTAAGATTTCATACTTTTTCTTGCACAGAAGCCATGAAACAATGCAGTATCATATACAGACAGCAGACAAAAAAGGCCGCAAGTCAGATAAATGGTTTTTAGTAAGATACAGTCTTTAGAAACAGTCCCAATTAAAAAGTTCAACCAAACCCTAAATCCTTCTCAAAATTTAAGAACACATGTAGGAAATCTTTCAGTAAAGATCAGCCTACCTACTTTTCATTTTAACCTGCTGCCTACCATCATCTTGAGAGATAAATGATAAACAGAACTACACTCAGAAAACTAAGCCTAGCTCCTAGATGTGGCTGGAAATAGCAGGATGCTGATCTCTACTGATTATACAAGATACCAATATGTATCTTAAGTAAAATTGCATTTAAAAACCAAAATCTGTCATTTCACAACTTCACCTGTCAGATGTTGTAGAAATAAAACAAAAGAAGCACTCTACTATTTTGCTCTCCCACAGGAAGTCAGCATGGGAGAAGCAGAAAGGTAAGTACATACCTTGGGTTCTTTTCTTTGGGAGAAAGAGAAACACAGAACTGAGTTCTAAGTATGAACAAACCCACATAATACACAGTGCATGGTTCCTTCCTCAAGTCCTTTACACTTAGGTATACAAAACCAGAACATCTCTCAATGAAAGAAACTGTAACTTTCTGATAAGCTTTAACTGAACTTGAGACTGGCTTAATTCCTTAAGAGCGAAGTAGCAATTGAGCAGAGGCACTTTTAAGGGTGGTAAAGAAAGGGAACAAAAACTCTCGGTTAGAAATTCAAGCCTCTCCTCTCCCAAAAAGTTTCTAATGAGTATTTTGACATCAGTGTTAGATTAACCAGTATGCCCTCTTCCCAGTGTCAAGGATAAACTCTAAGCACCAACTTAATATCAGCATAAGGGGTTTTGTTTTATCACTTCGCAGATGGAAATAATTTTTTGTTTGCTTTTTATTGGCTAAATTAATGCTTTCAAAGTTATTAAAAGTACACACCATTAGCTTTCAACACCTAAATAAGAGATACTTACTCAGCTAACAAAACAGTTACACAAGTACAGTTGGCAGAATTCTGGCATGTAAAAGACCATAACCAAAATTATAATCAAATCACACTTTCACATCAGTACTGTAGAAGAACTTCTGACTGTGCTGCAAGTGAAGCCAAACACAAAATTTCTGGTTCCTACACATTATTTCAAAAATTGTTCAAGGTAACACCATATTGCAGCATTTCATAATTCCTTTGTGCGCTGACTAAACTCATAATTTCCGGTATCACTGAAGTTACTGCTTCAATTAACCAGGAAAATGTCCTCTTCAGGAGAAACTAAGCTATCACCAAGCCTACCAGCCAACTTTGTATTGCTATGACATTTTTTGTGTTTGACTGTAAGACAGTAGTGATTTGATCGGTAATATGAGTAAAAATTTTAGAGTTTACACAGGTTCCAGGGATGACTGGACAGCTTCAAGAAAAAAACATAAAGGGCAGTTACACACAAATAATTATTGCTCAAGAACTTGCTGACCTAAAAATTGGTCAAAGCTTGAAGAGTTGCTTAGATAAGTATCACCACACATTGTTATTTTTACTTACACTTTTCTTTCAACATGTGGCTGCAGTTAAGAGACAGGGTACTTTGTTAGACAGCCTGCTGGTCAAACTTAGTGTAACCGCTCTTTTTAAAAAGGGGAGGTACCAAAACAGTTCTTTTGAATCAACAACATTAAACCCATTAGAATCAACAGCTGACAGGTTTGTAGGGACAATTAATGTTTTATCTGACCAGCTGACCTACACATACAGATTTTTTTCTCCAAGGTCCATTCATCCCACCAAACCTACAATTTGAAAATGCCCTGATTCTAAGAAGAACTGAAGGCAAATGATGTAACTTGCTCCCTTGAGAAAACACTTTCACATCTACCTGTTTTTGGAATGAATATATCTATTTGGACCACGATTCCATGGGTGCTTGTGATGGGTTGTTTTTTGTAGGCCTTCCTTGGTAACCAGGGTCAAAATCTAGGAAGTATTCCATCCCATCTCTTTACGTAATCAGGTGTATATAAGCCCAAGGGGGAGGTGTTCTTTTTCTTTTTTTTTGCTTTCTTTTCCTTCTCGGGCTCGCATGCTGACGAGCTCTCGGTATTTGGGCCTGGCTTATCTGTGTTCAGCGAGGCCTGCTCTGAGGGCTGTTTGCCTGGGCCAGCAGTGAAGGTTAAGAATCTGCTTTTCTAAGGAAAGTAGTGAATTTACTATTGCATTTGTTACTTACTGAGTTAATTTCTGAATTTAGATTGTATATATTTGTTTGTCTCATTTCCCTTTTTGTCTCCCTCTCCCCTTTCCCTTCCCCTTGTCCCTTATTGGGGTGGTTTGGGGGTCCCTGTCTTGTTGTACCTAGTATATAAATTTAATATATGTAAATATATATATATTCCTTCAATTTTCTCTTGCTGCTTTTTTGCCGTTTCGGGAGAGGGAGGGGGGAATCTTTCTTGTGAGGTTTGGCTGTTGGCAGAGAGCCAACCCAAACTTTCACAGTGCTTTAACACCAAGCAGCTGTCAGATATGGCATCCCACCCTTTTCTGACTTTCCCTAAATAATTAATTCCTTATTGACTCTCTTGTACAGTTTCAAGATTGCTACATCAGCATGCAATTTAAGAGTAACTCAAATAACAGAACAGCCACTCTAAATGCAAAAGCAGTCCTGCTGCTAATTCTAAGTTACACATTCCTTTGTGAATCACTGATTCAAGGATGTGGAAAGAAAATAAGACAGTTTTTAACATTTCCATGCAACTACAATATTTTATGTTCCCACAAACAAAGTTTTAAAACTTTTAAACATAGTTACAGCACTATCATTAATGAGCATGGAGATTTCTGCCTCCTTTCAGTTACCTACAGATGTAATCCAAAGCTTTGTTCCTGGCATGGTTATTCCTAGGCAGGCTTATCTCTGAAACCCAACAAACAAACAGAGCTACAATCACATGGAGCTTTTACAACACTTCTAAATTTAAACACAGGAATATGACAGTTTCCTTTCATTTTACTTCCTGACATCTGGCTTTTTCCTATTGTTTTCAAAGACTACCAGTATCCTGTGTTAGGCACACACAACCAATTGTATGAACTTACCCTGTGAAGAGTCACTGTGTGTTGTTCCCATATAGCTGTTTCTTCCATTGTTGTGCTCTAAGGATAAAGAAAAAAATCCCAAAGATTAGATTTCACTGTCAATAGCTGTATAATACCACAAAGAGAACGTTACACTCAAACGTAACATTAATATTCATAGAGAATGGCTACAGAAGAAGTAGGGCTGGCTCATTCATTACATGTTTCATGTCTTTATATGTCACATCTGAACTTCCTGTGTTTCTGTGGAAGGAGGCAGGGGGAAGAATAGGCAACACAGATTACAGAACTTGAAGCTATAAAGAAGTTTAAAGGGAAGGACTCCAAGAAGCATGTGTGATGTGGGCTCTCTTGGTTGCTCATTAAGTGTATAGTAAATGCAGCTAGTCCAATCAATTGTATTTATATTCACATTCTCCTTTTTTTTTTTTTTTGTCCTAACCGTATGCAGATTACCACTAATTCATGAGCACCCAGCTATAGATTACAGTACCTGTGCTACTGTCTTATGCAAACAGGTCACATTTAATGGACTGCACAGCATAGGCTAATTTTTTTTGTGAGCAGTAGCACTGCAGAAATTACAAGGTTCTCTCTAAGGTAACCAGATTAAACAGTAACATTACGACAATATTTACATACCTGCATTTCTGCTTAAAAGATCAGTACTTAGTGTGCCACGACTAGCAAACATTTGGAAAGGGGAAGATAGCATGAGGGAGGAAAACCTGGCAGAGCCAAAGGCCTGAAACAAGGCAGGAAAGCAGCAGGAAATGCACAGTGAACATCCTGCTGCTACATGTTCTACCTTTCCACAGGGAGTGTCCAATATTTTACTCCATACCCTTCCCTCTCATAAGCAATTTGCTAATTGAAGAACAGAATCAGAACCCAAACATATCTACAACATGGGAGTGCTGTTTTTTTGAAAATCTACTTTGCTCTCAATTTGTTTCAGTTACAGTAACTCACTCACTATGACAAAAAAATACTCTCAACTTTTAATCCAGTCCTGTATCACAGGGAACAGCAGTAGGAGTGTTTTCTCTGACAATCAATACCTCTGAAAATTTCATCCAATTTCAGAATATCAGAATTTGCAACTGGGTTTAAAAAGCAAGTTCTTCTCATGATCTCAGAAAGCTGTAGGGTTCCCCTCCACCCCCTCTCTACATTTTGTGCTCTAATTTCAAGAGTTAGGATGTGCTACAATACTGCTCATTTCCCTTTCTCCATTCACTTCTCTTGAAAGTGCCGTGTGACTTAATTGGGATATATTTCATCCAAACAGCTTTATTTCCCCTTGATTCACTACCAAATGTTACTCTTTTGCATTACAAATTAATTCAACTCTACCCCAGAAGTAATTATTCCTCTCCAGCTTTTTAAAAGCAGACAAGATATGTATTAAAACAGTAATGATTTACACACACACAAAGACATCTTTGAAACAAACAATGTTTTGCTTGCTAAACGGTCAAGGAATACTGATTTTCTTCCTTATTTCTGATGTTCTCATTATGTCTTAGTTTTGGCAAGAGCTCAGGCTAAACATCCCATCAACAAGTGAAGAATTACCTCTGCAAGTAAACTTGTGAAGCAAAAAGCTTAAGTAGCTCCTGCTAAGTAAAAGATGCAACAGGAATCAAAAAAAGGAGTGTGAAAGTGGTAAGTCACATAATAATTGAAATAGGCTGTCTTATTTCTATCTGCAATTATCAACAAGTAAGATAACCCACCTGGCTCATTCATTGCACTTGTCCTGGCAGTGCTCTGCAGGCACAAACCTCTGTCAGAAGTCGGTGTCCTTCTAGGACAGTCTGAGCTGCTTGGCTGACAAGGTACCTGATTTCTATGACTTTCTATGGCTCACTGCTGGAGCTTCATACACAGGGCATGGTGCAAAAACACCAACTGCATTTGGACACGGCAACAACTGATAAAACCCAGTTTAACCAGCTAAACACTGCTTTAACTGGATCTGGGAGAACTGGCAAACCCAAAGCTGGAGCAGGGCAAGATAACAAAAACAGCTAGGCCATGACTGAAAAACTGCCAACAACCTATGTACCATACTTCTGAAAACTGTGAGAAGATCACCTACTTCACAAAAAACCCCAAGACAAACCTTGGGGGAGGGGGAAATCAACCTCACAAACTCGCCAGCGTTTCTAAACCTGGACAGGGTGTCCACTGCTCAGTCCAACTGGAGCTGTCATTTTTAATGCCCTTCTCCTTTCTGTAGCAGTTCAGTCTTTCCACTTTGTTCTTCTCCATTTTCTTGCTCATGCTATCTCCTTCATTCGTCTACAGCTATCACCTCCCCTAGATTTTACTAATACATTCATTTCAAATTCACAAGACTCAAAAACATCAAATTTCCATTAATTAGACAGCAAAGCAAGTAATGTTATTTTCTTTCTGCATGCCCAAGAAGTCCAATTAAGAACAGCTCAAAGCCCGAGGTGAGGGTTGGCTTTGACACAAAGTGCTTACATGAGTCAAGTTTCTTTTATGTAAAGAGCTGAATTCACTCACAGAAGACCCCCCCCCTCCCCCCGAAAAGTCTGATGAAGACCTGTGAAGGCACTCACCCTACTAAACTCCGGTAACTGAGACAGAAGAACTAGCCTGTGCTACCATCAGTTGAGGTCCAGGTTGTGACACCGCTCCTAGAGCATACCCAAATTGCTCTATTTTCATGAAACATTTGAATTTCAAGAATCTTGTAAGAACTTAATTCCCAAGTCTCCAAAAATGGCAAACACTGCTTGTAACTAAGGGGTGGGAGCAAACAGGGTAGGTCTGCTGTGACAGTACCAGCCCTGCTGACTGCCGGGGCCAAGTCTGGTATCCGTCACTGATTTAGGGGAAGTTGAGGTGACTCAGCAAGAACTGAGAAATACACACAGCCTAACACACCAAAAAACTAGTAATATAGGAGAATACTAAAATGCCATAGTCTAGAGTTAATTTAATGGGGACTCTTAAGTATCTTTGAAATTCAAATGGACAACTGACAGTCTTTGAACTTTCCAAACCACCAATGGTTCTCTATGTGTATTAAGAATAAAAAAGAAAGAATAATGGTATCATGACTTCAGTGATAGAAAAAAAAAATACTTTATTTTAATAAAGAGTTTCTTAAAGCTCATCTTAAACACCTTTATACAGACAGCTAGTAGTATCCCCAGCTCTGCACATGACAAGTGGATGTGTTTGTGGGTTGGGTTTTTTTACTACTATTTAAAGTCATACATGATGTTGCAATTCATCAACATGGAAGTAATGCAACTTAGGACTTGCTCAGAATCTTGGAAGCATCAAAACTTGTTCAACTCTTTCATCTTTGGAATTGCCCTGAGAAATAAACATAGCAAAGTAAACATCTTTTCAGATAGTTCCCTTTGTTGGACAGGGTCCCTCAAACAACAACAAACATTTTTTGCTCCTCTTCTTAAGGCACTTCTTTCTGGCTTTGTAAGGGCTGGACTTTTCATTTTGCTTTTTAAAAACTGTACCTTCTCTTTTAACTTCTCCTTCACACATGCATCTGGATACGTGTGCACATATGTAAGACTGAACTTCTCCAAATGATTAATTCTGTAATTACACATCAGGATTTTTCCTTTAAGCATCGTGAAGGAAAAAAAAATAAAAAAACCAACAAAACACCTTGCTGGCTACAGTCTGAGCAATGTAGTCATGCTGCAAATAGCACTGCTCAGTTTACTGCAGCTGGAAAAGCTGTTACCAGCAGCAGCACTGGAGTCACTGACAGGCTTGAAAAGACAATTAAGTTTTTGGAAAGCTTTAAAAAACAGCCACAGAAATTAGTATTTTATACTTAAAATAATGCAAGGTTCCCGAGGTGAGGAATATTCTTTAGACTTCTATGCCTGAAGGAACAGCTCAGACAGAGGCCAAAACTCCCATACAATCTTGAAATCTAAGTCGTATTAGTTTCCCCAAGTTTGTTTGCGAGTCTAGGGGGACTTACTACAAGAATTATTGTTCCTGTTTTAACTAAACTGCTTTTCTTAAGAAGTTAGATTTTAAGCAATTTTTTCCTCAGTTGTAGTAAAATTTTGACAGGAGATCAAATGAGTTTTCAACCATCTTATTTCTTAGTAAAGCTCTACAGTAATTTTCTATAAATAAACAGTAAGTGTTAAATATCTACAGCTGCTACCCATTTCCATACATTTCTCACTAAGGACAATGAGACTATTACGTTTCCAGAGAAAATAATATCTAGATATCTACCTAAAACAGTCAGATTTTTCCATAGACAACACAAGAGTAACCTACTGTGGGAAGCAATGAACTGCATTTTAGCATCCTTACAAGCCTGCTTTTGTGAATCAGCATTGACAGTTGTCCTGCAGACAATAAAATGAAGCAACTACCTCTGCTACCTCAGGAGGCATATTACTTCTATTCACCTCAGAATACAGCAGAGAGGAAAGGTATCTGTGACAGAACCAGCCCCTGTTCTAACTCTTTCAACCACAGCAAGCAAACCACAAGGAAGTGAATGATTAGATCACAAAGTCAACGATGTAAAGAACAGTAGCTTTGCTTCAAGTTCGGGGTTTCACATTGTCACTTTTGTGTACATCTTAAGATAAAAGCTCATGTCTAAAACCACGCCTAATTATCCTGATAAAATCATAACAACTGTGAAAAACAGTTTTCTTATTCAAGGCAAAAAAAAGAGGAGAAGGAAGAACTGGTAAGGGACTGCATCAATGAAAGGAACAAATACCGTATTTACCGTTTATATACTATACTACATAATACTATATTATATATAGCATTAACTATAATGCTACATTTAGTCAGTGTCCCTCTTCAGAAGGACACACCAGACATACATATGCTGTACCTATCTTGCTGCATTTCTATTTGGCTTCCAAAATTAATTTTCCATTATTCTTGGGGAAGTCCACTTCAGCAGTAGGATGCTTTTGAACTTCAAAGTTTTAAAGGTTAAATGCAGAATTGATACATTTTTGATTGTGCTGGTGGGAGCAAGAATTATAAGGCTTACCAAAACAATTTGAATTTGCAACTGTGACAAGTTCTGCAGTTCGATGGATAGGTATCTAGGGGCTGATATTTGTCATTCAGTTAGGAAAAACCAACATAATCCAGGTCAATATGGAAAACACACAGCTTCCAAGAAACTACAGAAAACAAAACCGAATCTATCTCAGCCAGCCCAGAGTAAGGACTGAAGAGGTCAGTTCCCTACACATAGCATCTTTCAGCACTCCACTGGAGCACCCTGCTGTTTCCAACACTGAGCAAGGTGATTTCCTACAGATACCTTTATCATTGCCTAGTTAAACTACAGCCATCTTAAATTCCATCAGCATGCCTCCAACTGTCTTATCACAAAAGCCTTCAGTTGACCAGGGTAGAACTGATTTTTTTAACAGTTGTTCCTCTGCAATTAGTGCAATGAGGTCAGAATCCCATTATCAGACTGATTTTATCAACTGAAAGGAGAGCTTTGTCTTACATAGTCTTTCTAACACATACACAATGCACCACAACTACTCTACAGAGAACCTTAGAGTTACTTGAGCTATTTCTAATACCAGCAGCCAACTCCCAGAGCAAGTGTAGGTGCTGAGGAGGAGGGTACTGAGGCATGATGCTCCCAGCAAACTGCACACTGCTGCTCACACTCACCACGGTTGTTATCTCTGCCCTGGACTTTGCAAAAAGCCTGTATCTTAGTTTTTCACTTGATCATCACTCCTTCCAAGGAGAAAGACTTTTCCTAAATGTATTTAAAAGATCAGACAGAACAGGTCAGGGACCACCACAGAGACAAACAACATGCACCTGATGCTATTTGATTATCTCTTTTACACAGCAGTGTTAAATAAAGGAGAAAACAGCCACTAAAGGACTCTCTTCTGAGGTGGGTATAAAAACAATTTCACAGAATCACTGAAGCTGAGAATACAGTCTTTAGTCTCACCTTCTATCTGAATGTAGATCCACAGAGATGACATCAACCATCTACTGAAACAGAAATCACAACCTTATTCTCTGAAACAGATGTACTAACTATCTAAAAGTAAAGCAGTGCTCATTGTAACTTTTTCCAACACCTATATCGTATATTGCATGGGTTCCAAGCTCTAGTCAAGAGTTCCACTCTTCCCAAACATATGCCTATATTCAACAGCCTACCTCATGAAAAGTCTGGAAAACTCAGGAAAACTATCACTATTACAGCTGATCTTCAGGTAACAACGTGCAATTCAAGTTAAAAACAAAACCCCAGAATTTTCAACACTGCACGTTAATTAAATGAACTTAATTTTATTTAGATCATTTTAGAAGTACAAAATCTCTACTACATCAGTACATACTTACTATCTGAACAGAATCATCTTTATGCTACAAATAACCTTGAGAAGAAAAACTAGGACTAAATATATACATATACTTTTTAATAACAGCTAGGCTGTTTAACCATTCCACATAATTCTCCCTGTGCTTCCACAACCACATGCCACTCCACAGAATACTACTTTATTAAATACAATTTCCACTGCTTCCTGCTCAAAAATTCTAAAGATTAGTGGCTGTGTTTTGAACACATAAATACCGCATGTATCTAAAATTGTCCCTAACTTCTAGTTTACCTGAAGAATTTTTCTGCAATAGGCATTTTTGCTCTGACTTCTGGGCACTGTTCTCTCCAAACTAAAAAAAATAGCTCAGTATTTAACTCACTGCATGCATGTAACACCCAATTTGTTTTGCATGACTCACTTTTCCTGAACACCCTCTCAAGTCCAAGCCTCACACATCACAGGCAGCTCTCCAATCTCCCAGGGTCATAAAACCTTTTTAGTGGTGGTGTGGCTGCTCAATACAGAAGTGTTAGATCCCCCTTCCAAAAAAGTCCTAATCAAGGACAATATGCATAAATTAAATACTGGATTACAGGCCCAGTTAAATCTGAGTATTTACAGAAGTGTTTATGACATAGGCCTAGTGAATCACATTATCCGTGAAAGGCAGAAAGAAGGCTGATGCTCAAGAATAAGGCAAAACAACCCAGAGTGTAAGACCCAAATGCAGATCCATCTCAAATGATCTCAGGTCAAGTTACTTGAGCTGAAGAGTACCACTCAAACACCCTGGTAACAGTATCAGTCAGTAGCTAAGCAAAACTTACAGGCTTCCTGATCTCTAAGGCGTGGGAAAACTGTGTTTTAAGAGTTTTGGATCCTTCCCTGTTTTGATTCTTTCCATTTTGCCTTCCAGCTGGCAGTGAAACCACGCAGGATCACAAACTCCAAAGAGCTGCAATAGCGTTTCACAGATCACTACTCCAGGCCAGTACAACAGAAGATACCAAAATCACAACAGAACAGAAAGGCTAAAAAAGCAAAGTGACAAGCCATGTTTCTCCTTCCAGTAAGTGATGTTGCCAAACAGAAGTACAGATAGCTTGCACTTTGCTTTTGTTTCAAGTAATTTCTCTAACAAACTGACCTAGGGCAGCACTATTAGGATTTTCAAGAAAGTCGTGTAACATTTTAATTCTTTAAATCTCAGGATGTAACTTGAAAAGCACAGTTGTTTAAGTAGCACACACTGCCATCCTGCTACTTTTCATCCTCAGAAATATCCCTTCCCTCATATCACCCTTGTGCAAGTGCTATGGGTATGTATGTGGTCATTTCTACCTGCTTCAACTCCCTCATTAGTTCATCTCAACTCCAACAATGGCAACTGCTTGTGGCACAGTTCGTAAGACAGTCCTCTGAATATAAGAGGTCAAGCTGCAGCCTCCCATGACATGTACACAGCTATGACCACAGTTTCCCAGCAACTGATACAGTTCAGAATAAGAAATTCCAGTCACATACTACCTGCCTTTGCTTTAAAACCACAGTGGTGGTCAAATGGTGGTGTGCACACTGCTCAGGAAGACTATGGAATATCATCCTTGGAGGTGTTCAAGACTCATCTAGACAAGATCCTGGGCAACCTGCTGTAGCAAACTCTGCTTTGAGTATGAGGTCAGACTAAACAATCTCCAGAGTTCTCTGTGTGACCTCACTGTTCTGCAATTATTCTATAAACCAGATTTCCTAAGAACTGCTTTGAGCGCAGGATTGGATAGCTGAACTCAAGTCCCTTCCAATCTTAATTACCCCGTGACTTTACATAAATCACATTTCCAGCACATTTCTGAAACCAAATCCTATCATCCAACTGCAGACACAACCACCATCTCTATTTACACGCAGCTCAATATTACTGTTTTGTCATTCATTAAGAACATTAGTTGGAGTCAGTCCAGCTTGGTTTTTCCCTTGGATGGAGGAAAAGAGCACAGTATCAGCACCAAAGAAAACAAAATGATACCATATTAGCTTTATATAAACCTAAAGCAGGCTTATGTATCTGTCTATTGCTTTAAATTAAAAAATACAAAGCCAAAACATACGTAAGTAAAAGATATGGCCACAAAAAATTACCAATATGAATACAGACATCAGAACAAACAAAGAATTCAAGCACTTCACTTTATGTCAGAATTCCTCTTACTTTGTCTTTAATCCAGAAAATCACAACCCAGTTACCAAGTGCTGCAACATAAATTTTAGATCATTATGCTCTGTAAATCTGTCATACGAGAGCCTCAGGATAGGCAACAGTATCCCATTAAAACAGAGATGGGTTGGTTTTCCAAGACACTACCCACGTTTTCAAGTATCAATCATAGTTTAAAAGCCTTGCATTATAAATTCAAGTTACAGATGCAGATTTATGGCCTTGGCATCTTCCAGCTTGACAATTAAAGAGCAGCATGTAAGTTAATTTCTCTTTGAAATGTTTGTGGGGTAGGGGGGTGTTGTGGTATTTGCTTGTTCTGGTTTTGTTTATTAAAGCCCACACAGCCACAGCCAAACAATATATTTTATAGTTAATTTATCAAATTCTTCTAAAATTAAGATTTAAAATGCAGGTCTTCCAAACACACGCTACTTTTTGCCTTAGAAGCAGTTGACAACTACTTTTGCAGTTGTAGGATTTGGGGGAAGTGGTTGTGTTTCCCTGATATTTTACCCCTTGAATCTCAGTTATATATATCTCATATTTCTCAAGAAATATGTCACTGTGCAGGTAAGATTTCCCCCCCCCCCTCCTGTTTGGAGGTAAAATTTTTTTTCCTCTGAATTTCAAGCAACCACTCCTAGTAAGAAATTTCAGGTTAAGTGTCCTTCGCTGCCCTGAACAACCGCACACACAGATGGCATCTTCCCACCCTCAATTTGGGTAACTGTCAGTTAAGAAGGTACAATTTTAGCAGTCACATGGCTGCTGAAGCATCTGCAGAACACAGTACAACTCTGAGCTCACATTAAACTTCACATACTCAAAGAAAGTAAGTTCAAAGTCAACGATACAGAAACACAGGAGTTCAAAGAGGAAGAGATGGTGAACAGTGTTAGGGACTACAGCTCCTGGAAAAAGAGCAACTTCTTTGGCTAGTCTTTGGAATAAGGAGACAATAGTAACAAATAGTTTCATTTTCAAAGTGCAGGGTTCTGTTTTGTTTTCAAATGCAGTGCTTGTGAGTTGAGAGAGAGAAAAAAGTCCAAGAACTCACAGAGAAACAGGAATGAGAGCTAGAGCAGCACTGTGCAGTTTAGTACACTTTGAAACTTCACTTCACAATTGTGTTCATGTCTGTCTGTTCCAGAATGTTCCTCCTAAAAAAACCCAACTTTCTACAGCTAACACATTAATGATTATTAAGTGATGCAGAAAAAAATTAGCAATCTACAACTGTCCTTGCATCCAATCACAAAGATAAATGACACAGCACTGGCAGAAGTCAAAACTGGGTAATAAGCTGAAACCATAAAAAGAAAAAAAAAAACATTAAGTTATATTAGTCAGTAAAACCAGTATTTCAATTCTGAACAATATAGTGCAGGAGAGGGGGTGGGGGGGGGGGGCGGGCAGGAAGGGAAAGTCCTTTGCTTTTTCTATACCAAGTTGTTTCACTGCATTCAGCAGCACACAGACCTAAAGATGAATTTCCACATCCCAAGGAGCATCTTCTTACAGCTCAATTAACAAATTCATCAGTCCTTTACACCCTTCTGTTTAATGTCTATGGAAGATAAATTAAAATTATCCATTCCTGATAAGAAAAATCAAAGTGATTGGGAACGTCCTGTTCCAAACGAGTGGTGCAAAGGGGCGAATGGGGTCTAAGAAAGAGGAATTCAGTCACTCTATGAGCTGACTGAACAGTGCCCAACAACACTGCTGAGGAAAAGCACAGCAGCCAGGGAAGCAGACTTGGAGCAGACTCTCCTGTCAGAACCAGTATATCGTTAAAACAGCACCTTGCGGCACCTGCTTGACTATACAAAGGGTTAAGGAGCAGCAAAAGGCTAAAAGCTTAAGGCTACTTTCACTCCCAGGGCAGAGATTCCCCCTTCATTTGCAAAGCTACTCTGAATGAATCAAGGAATCAGTATGGCATTGATGAATGTTTTCCTGAGGTGAAAAAGGAGCAGGCAAGAAGAGAAGAAGCAGAAAACTTCTCCAGTGATTTATTAATTGACTGTAACTGTAGAAACATCGCCCATATAACAACAGACCTACAGAGACTTTAATAACCTTCGCTGCTTTCCTGAGTAACACAACTGCCAGTTATAGAATGGGATTTTATTTTTTTTAAAAATCTTATTCCTGGCTATACTATTAGATATTTGCAAAATATGGCCATTTCTGTTCAGAAGACAAAGACTAATTTTTACCATAAGAAGACTTACAAACATGTTTTATGGAAAACATGTATATTTTTCTACCTTCTAATTTATTAATATTTTCCTTTTATTATTTTTTTTAATGATCTCTTTCCTTCTCTGCAAGGGGTCAAGGCCACTAACAAGCACACAAGGAAGTAACAGCAGCTCCAGAAGAATCAGCAAGACATTTCCACACTTTTCTTTCCCTTCCCTTAAAAGGACATGAGTAGCAACAGGGATGCCCCTGCCACCCAAAACAAGCCCAAAACACCTTTTTATTCCTGTCATAACTCCTCCTCTTCTTAAAAAGCAGCAATGAAATCAGCTCTGTTGGGGATCCAAGAGGCACTAAAAGCAGGCCTGAGATACTGCCCAGCATTGTCAGCTGCCCTGGTCACAATGCTCCTCTTTGACTTCCTACTGGCAGCAATCCCACCACTGCATTTCACTACATCCGTGGTTCACAACCAGACCTCTTCAGAAAAGCTGGATACAAATCACCATATATTAAACTTAAGAAGAGCAAGCACAGTTTAAGAAAGGATGTTCTGGGCTTTCTGGGGTTTGGATTTTGTGTGTGTAGACTGCATCCCTACCCCCACTCCAAGTTGTTGAATTCTAATGAAACCCAGCCTGAAGAATTGCCCAGCCATTCCTCGCTCACTGAGTCAGGAGCCAACACCCAGTCTCCTTTCCTGCCCTCATAAAGCCAGGGCAGAAGAGACATTGGCTACAGCCACTGGAACAAAATGACAGAATAATTACTGGGCAAGAGGCTGTAACACTTGACCTCTGCAGGGATTCAGATTTACATAACCATCATATCTTTTCACATCCCATCCTACAGATATACAGCTAGGATTTTTTCTTTCCTGTTTGCACATCAAAGCAGGGGGAGGGACATGGGAACTCACGAACATACTCAGGAGCAATAATTGTTAACCACATCAGAACCTCCTAGCAGCATGTTCCTAATGCATACAAAACAAAGCATCACCCTTCAAAAGCAATGGAACGCCCTCTTCTCATGAAAATCCACTTGGTAAACCTTCAGTTATTCCCGCCATTGTAGATGATATAGCACTGAATTTTACATAAAACTCAGAATGCAAATTTAAAAAGCTTTAATTACCAAAACTGACAATCTTTCAGCTCAAATAGCTTCAAGGCCTTTCTTTTGCAATTTCCACTTGACCTTCTACTTTCCCAATTGAGTTTTAAGGTCATAAAAAAGCCCAAGTATAACTAAAAACACTATCACAAAGAAAAAAAAAGCCACACCCAGAAAGCCAAAGGTTAATCTTAAAAATGGTCACAAAGCTACTTTTGTATTTAGATCAGCAAGTAAAAATAAACTCCTTTCAGTGGAACAAACTGCCTCACCAGCTTGAACCACATGACACTAACTTCTATTCCCACAATTTCAAGTTATATCGACGATACAGGATTATATTCTTGATCAAAAGTGCACCATGTCCATTCATCACCACTCTGCAATGCTCATTCCCAAGCCGGTGAGAAAACTATGCAGGTGGAAATGATCAAGGCTATTTTAAAATACACATTGTGCTTCTACAGAAGTGCATCTTCTACCTACTTGGAACCGTATTTAAAAATGGAGAGTTGGCAAATCCAAAGTCCTTACACAAGAGCAAAATTCTTTGGTTTTGAAAATTGTTATGATTTAACTTAAAAAAACCGCAACAACTTAAAAACTACAAAACTATAATCTGACACCCCAGTTTACAAACTGAAGATGTACTTAAGTTTACACAATAGTTATCTCACCCCTGTATTCCTTCAGGACTCCTTGTACTACAGAAAGCAGCTCTATTGAACGTCAACATTCCGAACACAATAAATTCTAAGAAAATAACAAAAAGGTTACAGACCAGGGGAAATAACTAGTGTAGAAGTTTAAGTCTTGCCCCATCCATTACCTTATCTCTTCAAGCTTCATATTCTAAAGCAAATTAAGGCTTTAATTGACAAAAGAGAACAAATTTACCTGCAAAGTGCAACGTTCAAAAGGAAACAAGGCAGAAAGGTTACAAAAATCCCACTTGGCTGTTATCTCCCCCCGCCCAGCAAGTATCATTTCACATTGCTGCACATTAAGTCCAATCTGTTCCACAAAAAATTAAAAATGAAATCAACACCAGAAGGGCTTCCACACTCTTGTCCTATTTGAGTCAACACCTTGACCCTTTAATAATAAGGTGCACATCAAAACATAATGTAATTTAATCTCACAGATTAACTTCAGCTCTTTCAAGAGCAGAACTTCACTTGTACCACACTTTTGCCCTTGGATATTCCTCACCACCAGCAGCCCAAACATCAGGTGTATATTCGTACCTGCAAGTAAAGGATGCAGAAGGCCAATCTTGTGACAACATGTGATCTTCTACGGGCCTTGGATAAATCAGCAACATATTTTTAGGACTGTTCCATGACCTTTTCTTAAGGAACTTAGAATTATTTCAAGGTGATACGTTAAAAAAAGAGTAGTTAAAGTTCTTCTCATATTCCACCTCTGCTCTACATCTTGCAACTATGCAGTAAACTAAGAATGTATTTTAGCTGCCCAATCCTGACAAGTACATGATAAATCGAATGCATTAAGGTTCCATGATTTATCAATGATCAGCTTGCATGCACTTATCATGCTGGTAAGATTTTTCCTTGACAGTACCCTGTCAACTTAGGAGTCAGTGCTCCCAAGCCATGCTCATTCTCAAAAGATCAAAGACAGCACATGCTTTATCAGAACAATAGTGCAGATTATTGATACTTAACAGACTTAAAATACTGAGACCAACGACAGTGCAACATGTTGCAGAAGTGCAAATTTTCTGCAACAGCCTCTCCAAACTGGAGGGCAGGCTGCTGCAAAGCATCAGGTAGAGTACAGGTTATCATCATCATTTCCAATAACCTACAATCCCACATATCTAGATAGTACACATCACTGCATCAGTACAATTAAGTGAAAACATCAGTATTACTATGAAATAATTTTCAAAAGCAATATTTTAGGTTTACTTAAGTGTTCTTTAGTTTTAGGACACAATACAACCATATCTTTAGCTTTCTTTTTCCTACGGGTATTATCTCTGGGTACACACTTTTTCCAAGATGAAATTTGAGCTTCTCACGTAAGCAGGTAATAAACTTCAAAACACACAC
Source organism: Scytalopus superciliaris (assembly GCA_013400415.1). Taxonomy (NCBI): domain Eukaryota; kingdom Metazoa; phylum Chordata; class Aves; order Passeriformes; family Rhinocryptidae; genus Scytalopus; species Scytalopus superciliaris. The sequence goes on along the minus strand of VXBX01003632.1, from coordinate 141,862 downwards.
AAATGTGTTGGAATTCAGCCTAAAAAAGTCTGACAGAAACGTAAAGTTGACTGAATTGCTAAGCATTTTTTAGTGAGTTCACTTTACGTTTGTTCCATAAGATGTTTATGGGGTTCTTCTCCCTACCACCAAAAAAATTAGTTCTACTCCAGTGCAAGTCAGAAGAACTTTTAGCATAAGCCATTTATATCAGTCCACAAAAAGTTATCCAACACAACAGTGATGTTCTTTCTTGAATGAGTTTAAGTTACTTTCATAGACTTGCTTTCAAAATGGAAAGGAGGAAGAAGAAAGTTTGTACACTCTACAAGCTCTCACCAAGAAAAAAAAAATTACTAAGGTATTAAAGAAAGCTACAAATAAACTCAAGTAAATACATCAAGAATGTCTGATAATGAAAGTGCAGGTATATCTGCACTGTAAGTAACACCAAAAGCTTTCTCTTGGCAGGTTGAATAGCAGGAGAATGTCATGGCATTTTTAGAACTGTCACTGCAGTTAAACTGGTGGTCTCCCAGTCCCTATCCAGGCCTGAAGAGCTACTTTAATTTTCAGCCCTAACTACCTAATACAGAGACACGTCACTGAAATTACCTTCTACAGCAATCAGTTTGACACTTTTTATGAACAAAATTTAATTTTCTCTTTCTGTGTTTAAGTGTTCTGATTTTGCAGAGATAAGACACATCAAGTGAAGAATCCCAAACTAATCACTACATCAAAATGTGTCCATAACGTAATAGTGGATGTTATGACTTCAATTCAACTTTGAAATAAGAATCAACTACACAGTAATAAAAGCAGAGAAACTACATATTTAGGAGGCAGACTTATGAGAAACTGCTCTTTCTCCCTAAGTCATTATTGTTTCATCAAGATTAATCCCTGATTTCTAGCCAAGCTATGATGGAGACGACAAGCACATAGAATATTTCAGAAGAGGTACTCTGAACAGAAAACTAAAAATAGAAGTCTATACATAACTACTGAGAGATGATACCCATCAAATTCACCTCTTAGCAAGTGTTTCTCATCTGTGCTTAATGGGCAGATGTCTGTTTTGTTTACTCAGCACATTTTTTGAAATGGAGAAGTATGAATGACATTCTAGTTCTTTATCCAGCTAGCTGGAGAAGAAACTGGGTTAGCTCTTTATTACCAGCTGAAATACCTGGTAATTTTGGCAACTGACCTTTTTATCCCGGGTTACAGCTACAGTTCATTCAACTGTTGCCCCAAAAAACTATTATCAAGTTACCTATCAACAAGAACCAGATACTGGGGATGGTGACAGGAGAAGAAAGCAACAAACCTGCAAATTCAGCAAGCCTTAGTTCTTTCAGAGGAACATCTCCCCAAATAAGTGAGAAACCTCAAGAGTTTAGCTTCAGTACCTCAGACAAATTGGTTTGATGAGTCAGTTCAATGGAAAAATCTATTAGGATAGTTTGCAGAGAAACCATTAAATCCAGAGTATTTGGGGGGGGCAGAGGGGCGGAAAGAAAGTCCTGAAGACTAAATAGGAGAGGATAAAAACAGCGAAAAAGCTGATGAGAAAGATAGACATGAACAAGTAGTTCCAGCAAAGACAGTTGTAGCACAGTAAAACCAGAACTGAACAGCAAAAGAAAACTTACTTGTCAGAATGCTTTCAAAGCATGACTGGTAACAGTACCTTCATAGTCATGTAATTTCTAATGAATTGTAAGAGAAATTTAAGTGTAGTGACAATATCTAAATTTGTACTTCTTGTATCAACGTATTGATTTAATTGCATCTTCTCCACTGATTTTTGCAGTTTCACCTTCAGAAGTAATTTCTTCTGAAATTTTATCCTCTAAAAGATACTGTAATGTTACCAATATGTGTAAGTAATGCATCTTTTTTTGCCTCACTGTGCCATTTCAGTTGATTTAGGTTAACACATGTTGAATTGAGCTCTGGGAGGAGCTGTGGAGGTTAAGGTGTAACTACAAAGAAGATAATTTGAATATAAACAAAAATCAAATTTTTTTGTCCTAACAATCACTACAAGGAGTGCAGACTTTATATCCAAAGAATAAGAAAATATTCACTATGCAATTGCACTGCTAGTTATGTTCCTGCTGTAAAATCATTATTCATTCTATTCTCTTCACTGCATTGCTATAGTGGGGAAAATAGCTAGTCTTCTACAACTTGAAACTTATGTTCTAGTGCACTGTCACTGTATACCATGTAATCAAACAGCAAAAGGCAATTATAACTACACCAGCTGCTTATACCTGAGTATACACTATTGGTTCAAGAGATTTTAGTTTGTGCATATTTTGAAGTTACTGGAATTGCAGTAAACAGGTGAACACCTGCAGTCACACTCCCCCCCAAAAAGAAGACAATGATGCCACACTGCACAAGAGCTCAGTGTTAGAATTATTAAAGTGTTATACATGATACATATGTACAATAACAATCAGATACATTACTTTGTTTTCCACCTCTCAGCAAAACAGAACAGAGTGCATAGTTTTTGATCCAAACACACTGAACTCAACTAGGCTTAGAATCTGAGGTACAGGCAACCAATAGAATGTATTAAATATAAACACACTCCCTGGAAACAAAGGCTAAATTGTGAATTGCTAAACTTGCCCATCATAAGTTAATGGGCTACTGTGCTTCTTAGAGGCTTACTTAGATTAAATGTTCACTTCCCTCAAACCTCCAACACCTTATTTTCAGTGAGAATATGGACTCTCTGTGTCTTTGAGAAGAGAAAAACAGTTTATCCTTACAGCAATCTCTTAAGACTATGGGAATTAAAGATTTTATAATTTGTACTTATTTCTCCTCTTCCCATGATCCCTGCAATTCAGCTACTACCTGATCTAGTAACTATTAATAAAACTAAATAAAAGTAAAGATAGTAAGCAAAAAATCAAGTCAGTCTAATTTTTATTCATGTTCTAGTCCTGTAGAAGGTGGTACTGGCATAGTTACTAGGTATGACACCCATTAAGCATGAGACACTAAAAATAAACATTTACTTATCAAATTCTTCCAATTCTTCAAACCAATTCAAGAAAAGACATTAGAGCTCAAACGTCTATACAAAATATCTACTCTCCACTGTATCAGTCATCATCAATAAAGGACCATTGTTTTTTATAATCCCTTCCCTCCCCTGCTCTACCCAGTCACACACACTTTCTCCCTAATCCACCCATTCTTTAAAGCCACCACAGGAACTTTTCAAGGCGGTTTGTTTGCAGTAGCTCTGAATAAACCACAGAAACCAAACCCCTCTCTCACACAAGACTATTTTTGCAGTGAAAATTAACATGAATACAATTTAAATGGAGACAAGTAAACATCTGGGCCCAGATAAGAACTATGTGTGCAGTCAGCAGGGAAGAAATGTTGTTACAGAAAATGGGGACTAAAAGCAGGGAATGAGAGCTAGCTTTGTCCACAGGCAATAGCCTAAGTGACTATCAGTCAGCAAAAGCATTTTTAAAACAGCTGCATCAAAGCTTTCTGCAAGTTAGTCAGCATGTGACAGGCCAGCGCATTATAAAAGTGCCACAGCAATCTCTGCATAATAGGAGTGCTCCGAGTGACCTGAAAGGTCAGTGTTTTCAAGCATTCCAGTCATCTGTAAATTGCCTTGGCTTATCGCTTGGAAGCAACATAATTACATTGCTTGAAGGGCTAGGACAGTAAAGACAGATTTCAGGTATTATGTTTTGGTCGGCTACATACTAACCTCTACACGGTAGGCATATCCAGGAAAGATGGACTAATGTAAAAAAAAATTTAAAAAGGAACATGAAAACATGAAAGTCTGCTCTGCTTTTAGAAGGAAAAGTACTAAGTTTTGTAAGACTGTCTATAGTAGTCAAGTATAAATATCTTTGAGGGGGTTTCTATTTCTCTAATAAGTGTTTCAAAATGTTTAAAGTTGTTTTCTATAAAACTGATTTTTAAATACAGTGAGACTGCAACTACTACTGAGTAAATTAAAGGGTCTTGTTCTGGAAGTTAAAAGGTAGAGCAAGCAAAATGCAATTTCATACTGAGGGCTTAGTTCACTTTGAAAAATGGTACTTTCTATCAAAGAAAAGAAAAATTATTACTGACAGCTATAAACATCCTAAGCAATTTCCTCACAGCGAAAGCAAGGCCAGTCATTGACTTCATTAACAGATTTATCTGCAAATAGAAAAGAAAAATTAGATCCCTCAGTTTACCTCACAAGATTAAAAATGCAGTATCTAGTTGCCAAAAGCCTAAACAGGAAGAGACAAACTATTTCAGCCCACGATCTGATTCACATGCTTCTGTGCTGTCCCACACCACAGTACATACACCCCAGCCCAATACCAGGACTCAGGGAACAGGCAGTGGCAGCTCAACAATTTACTTCACCCTGTCCTGTGCAGCACTTCTGCACAGCAGATCATTGTCTGATTCCCCTGCCACTGTACCACTAGTAAATCTGATTCAAGAGAATTCAAGCATTCATCATTCACACAGGAGGGAGTAAAACCAAGGACAAATACAAAGAACATGGTAAAAACTCTTAATTTTATTTCACTCATAGAGAAGAAGGGAAAAAAAGCCTATGCAATATTTCTCACTGCTTGCTTTAGCTTCAAGTATTTTTACTATCAGTAACTACTTAAGGCATGGTTGATCATTTTTTTAAAATGGAGATAGTAAAGGCAGTCAGAAGTTCAGGATAGCAAAAGATACGCTGCAGAAGCATCACATTCAAGTTTAAAAGGCATCATCCGCCTAAGATGCTAGCACAACTTGAACCGCAGAACATGAATCTCATATTATTGTAAACCAAACTAAGTTTACAGGCAAAAATATATTCCTACCATTAGCAACCATACACTTAAAAGGTGCCCTCATAATACTGGAATAAAAACAAAACAAAAACAAAGAAAGAAAAAACCCAAAACCAACCAAACAACAACAACAACAAAAAAAACAAAACAAACCACACCAAAAACCACAAAACAAACAAAAAAAAATCCAAAAAGCACAACAACATTGGTCATTCTAAAGGAGCAATGATCTCAGCAACTCTCAAACACTGGCTTCTTACTGTTGCTTACACATCTTCCCAAAATAAAGAAACATCTACTGATTGCAGATAAACACAGGTAAGAAAACCTTTTAAATTGGCATTGGTTTATTTCAAATGAATCATCTCTGACTTTGTATACCCTGAAAGGCCAAGAGAGTTCTTCAAAAAAATCAAACATACACCTAATGTTTCAACTTCCATCCCCAAAATTCATCTTAACATGAAGGATAGGCAGCTATGAAATCAAAGTACAAACGGTTGTTTTACAATCTAACTGGTACTACTGCACCTAAGTAATGTAAAATACAGTGGTCAGCAGCTCTAAGACAAATATAAAAGGCTAAATATCCAGAGTTGCATACTGACAAGGTATTCAACAGATCCCCTAATTTGAAACTCAGCAGTTTCCTGGGCAGTTCTAGGGTGGATTTACCACCCAACTATCAATAACAAACTACAATAAACTACATGAGGAAGATTGAGAAAAATAAGCAAACATACTACAGACTGTTTCTACAGCACTGTATCTGATGCAGATGAAACATATTTTTGGTTCAAGCTACAAACATGATTTTTATAAACCCATATACCTTTCTTGTATTCCTTAGCTAAAGGCTCCCTGTTTTAGGAGCATTAATCCAGGCTACATTATCCATACAGTGCGAAACCCAATCAAAATGCAAATCCACTCAGTTCTCTCAGATGAGATTACCATCCAGGAATTTCCATTCCTGCATAGCTAGATTATTAACAGAGAGGTTTATCCTGTATGCAATGGCCAATCACTTTCCACAACTTAATTTCAATTTTGAAGGAAATACAAGTTCTTTTGTCAGAAAGCCATGCCTTCTCAAGCTTGGCTTTAAGATCTTAATACCCACTGGAAAAACTATTTCAAGGAATCCAGGTTTATAGGGAAAGCATATACCTTTTTCACTAACATTATGTTGGAAACCTAATTCACGTAGAGGCATTACTGGGAAAAAGAGCATTTTTGCCAAATAACATGTAGGAACGATGTCTGGTCAAGTGAGATTAAGAAGTTTTTAAACAAGCATCCTGTGCTAAGAGGGTTAACACAATCTGGCCTTCTTCCAGATTTCATTGTGGGCAAGCCAGTCATCTAAAATGAACATTAATTACATATTTATTATGAGTCTTGGAATTTGTTCAGATAAACAATACTCGGCATAGTTAGCCCCAGGTACTATCCTGATCCCATATGACTTACTAATTATTTGATATCACATTTTCAAGTAGCACCTCAAAGTTCCTTCTGGAGTTTTACAGTTACAGTCATTCCAACTGTTATTTTCTACTAGAACCAAGGAATTTTCAGATTACATAATTTACACCTATTATATTTTCAATGAAGCTGAGTTTTTTACCCTTTTTTTTCTTTAGGACTTATAGATATGTTTTTATACACTGCTTTATAGCAATGTGTCCCAGGTCAATCCTGCAAATTCATGTCACCACTGCTGTAATTTCAGCAATAGAAAAACTGACATAATTGTTCAAATTTCACAATCTGTCCTGTTTCATTATGCTACTGCTTCTGGTTATAATTTAAGGTNTAGTATCTCTTCAGCCTCAAGTCACTTCTTAGTAATTTCTGCGTTACTGAACTTCATGATTAATATAATTGAGTCACTAATGCTGCAGCAGGAGTGCCACTTGTAGCGGCTGTGATCTAAAGAAAATAACCAACAGGAAAAGGCAATGGATGTTATTCCAGCCACATCAACTCTTCTCTAGGAGTGATGTCCAAAAGCTTGACCATATGCTCTCAAGTGTACTAACAAGTCTCTAATGCATCTTGGTCATTCCATGTCCCATCTGGGTACATCCTAAGAAACAGGCCCCAGCCCAGAGTGTAAATAGCTGGAACAGGTCCATTTAATATTTACAAGCAAAATTTTAAGCTAGATACATAAAAAGGGGCCATCTGTTAAAGTGATTGCTGACCCAGTGGGGCAGAGGGGAAGACACTGCTACTGGACACAATTCAAACCAGGCAACAAACTGCTTATACAATCCCAGAGGATCATGAGCTGAAAACTAATTACTGCCTGTTTAGGAGGAGTGGAGGGAATATTTTATAATTAAGTTCCTAAGAAGAACTCCAATGTAAAAGGCAGCAGTAAGGAAGACAGAAGACTGCTCTTCAGCACAGTACTTACTGGGAAAAGCCTTGGAACTACAAATCAAAAGAAACTGCCTATTTTTACACATATGTGGGGGTGGAGAGACAATCAGAGCCATACCAAGTTCTGTTATTGCTTTCTGTGCTATGGAAAATTAACCAAACACCCTATGATGTGCTATGCATCCAAAGATGGTCACAGTACAATTGCCCACTTCTCCCAAGAATGCAAACTTCTCCAATGCAACACTCCCTACCTGCTATCATCTGACTGAATTTAGGTTGCCCTCCCTCACCACAAAAGGGAAGAACATCTGTTTATAATGGATTAGGAAACAAGAATCCTATTAGAGATTACCAAATACTCTTGAGAAAATAAATACTATTTTAACATACAGCCAATATTTAAATGTTTAGCACCAACAATATAGTTAATTTTTCCAAGTGTCCAAATAAATCGTGATATGTGTATGCAGGAAAGAACCCCAAAGAGCTACTGAAGATCCTACAGAGTTAGGAACAGTAAAAGTAAGCCAAGCACCCCATCCTGCACATACTGGGGCAGTTCTCCAACCCTGCAGTAACCCATCTACAGAACTCAAACAGTCCACAGGGCTTGGGATTTAAGGAGTTATCTAAGGATATAACACAGCAGGAAAATTTCATGGATAATCAAGCAGACACCACTGCCCCTGGACAAGCCACCACACTCATGGCCTCAGCAGCACTTGTTACTCTGCAGGATCCAAGGGACCCACACTGGACCTTACAGTACTCAGTTGAACATGACCCTCCCTTTTCTCAGATCCTTCACTGAGTATGTCATAGCCACTTGAAACAAGAGCATTCCTACTGTGTATTTGAATAATCAGTCCCTAAAATAGCATAATTACAAGACAAGACAATGTTTTCATTTTGGGACTTTTTAGACTCAGCATAAATACACTGCACAGAATCATGGAATTCATTTTAAGACTTCCCTGCGGCTGTTTGCTTAATCAGTACATTCAGTGAAGAAGCCATTAGCAATATATTTGCCTGAGAAAACACTGAGCACAGTTTGATACTAATTTCTGTTGTATTTATACCATAACAAGAAGAAATTTGAGGGACATAAATGACCAATGTCTTTCTTAACTCATAACAAAACTTAGCAATAACCATTTGCTTCAAATACTATCCCCTAAGCTCAGACACTTAAAATTTTACACAGTGTTCTAAACCAAACATTGGAACTATTGATTTTGACATGGACAGGCATATGGCTTTATTCTCCCCACACTGTGACTACAATCAGACTTTTTCCCCACCACTTTGGTGTCGACAAGACATGGCCTTTCCTCTATAGAGGACAGGAGAACAAAACAGAAGAGAGGATCCTATTTCACACAGCTGATTTATTGGCATGGTGTCTACCAAATGGGTGAACACTCAGGTCCTTGGTCAGAACTCCACCAACTTTGATACAAAGCCTTTGGATGAGTGCTGTGACCTGAGACAGACAATACTTTGCATAGCATTTCAAGTAATAAACCCAAAATATTTAGCACAATTCAGAGCTTGAGCAGTTCACTAGTTAGCACTCTGTTCCAAACTCAGTACCTTATGCCAAAGACTTAGCAACAAGTATTTTCATGAGTACCCAGGTTTTGACAACAATGGTTATGTTGCAGTGTCAATACAGGCAATGACCACTTTTGACTTCAAATACTAATTTAAAATATCATGTTTTGAGCTTTTTTTCTGCATGGTATCTCTTCTCATAGAAGGTAAGTGAAAGCACAATGTGCACATTAAATACCTATCATCTATAATAACCTGTTTCTAGATGTTTTCCTTGACACGAAGATTATCTAGCTGGTCAGTGATAAGGTCTTACTGATTTTCCACTCTATAAAGGTGGAACCAGTTGCCAGGCACAGTCAAATTTCAAGCTCTGTTTACATTACAGTAAACTTTATGGTGCACATTGAACCAGAAGCTAACTCCAGAACACACTTCCTAATGACCTACAGAGTGTGGAGATCATGGCTCTTCCCACACTGCAACCAAAGTCATAGTAAAAAACGCACCTACAGTATCATCTGGTGCCTGAAGTTGCTGACAGTTGTAACAATGAATTTAAGAAAATCCAAACCCAAAATAAGTTATCTGTATAATTTTTTCTTTAAAAAAACCTCAAAACCAACCAACCAAAAACAAAACAAAAACCCCCCACAACATTAAAATTAGCATTTCCTAAGGAGAAAATACAACTTATGGAAATACTATCAAAATTCAATGCAGTAATTTGAAAGGATCTTTTTCCATATAGGAGGTTAAACCAAATTCTCAGTCACTTTCCCATATACATTGTCTATGTATTTATTTCTTTGTTTTTACAGTTGAAGAATCTCACCAACAACTGGAGAACTGATCTACCTTTACAATGTTCATGTACAGACTTACATGGGAGAAACAAAATACTGTTCCAAACCTAGCTATCTCACAGATTACATTTAAAACCGCTTTAAAAGTCTGCATATACATCTTCTACAAGAAACAAATACATTCCTGTCTCCGAGTAACATTTTTGGGTAGAATACTAACCTACATTTATGAAAACCATAGGTCATTCCCTCCAAAACAGGAAACCAAAGAGTCCTTGCAATCAGCATATCTTGAACCATTAGCATGATCCTGTTCTCAACTTCTGATGTAAGGCATAGTTAACAGATACGTGCCTGGAGCTAGAAAACCAGTTAGAATAACCAAAATTCAATTAATTACAGGACTGAGGTAGAAGACTGTATTTAAAACTAGAAGGAAGTCTCCAGAACTCAGGTTCTACATTCAAAAAGGCTCAGGAATTCAATAAATCCTGTCCCCACATTTACTATTTAAAAGCTTTTTGTTTTAGTTTGTTTGAGTTTTTTTTTCGTTTTTTTTTCAAATATGGACTATATTTGAAACCCACCTTAAAGGTAGAAAGCTTCACATCCCATTACTAAGACCCTGACACAGCATCCATCAACATTGTTCAAAAATACATCAGAGATTAGACCCCTTACATTTTACAACGACAGCCACGATCAGATTAGACTGCAAGCAAGACTTCATTTCTCGCACCATTTTCTATTCTATACTACCAACAGCCACAACAAGCACCTAACACCTTCATAAAACCACATTCTTTTACAGCCTAGCAGGGAAAAAGCTAAGTAATCAAAACTGAAGGGCAGTGAAAGACTGTTTGTTAAAGACTGCTGATAACAGGGTGTAACACAATCAATCACAGCAGCCAAGATTCCCTCATGTACAAATAAGAATTATTCAACTAATACCTTTGGTTTTTTTCCCATCAGGTCAAGTGTGCCAAGATAAGTGTGGACATGGACTCAAGGCTCAAAAGTATACTAAGTAAGATCATTCACAGAGGCTTTTTTTTTTTTTTAAAAAAAGTATTATAACGCCAAAAATGAGAAACCAGATACCATGTCCAAAGGGGTGACTGAAAGAAGCAAGATCTGAAACTTGAACACGGAAGTCCTCCAATACTCTAATACTTAAAAAGCATTGTTAATCTTCCCATCTACAACTTTTAATGGACAGAAGCCCAGGAACTAATGGCTGAAGTACAAATAACACTATGCATCTACTGAAAGCCTTTCTGTTTTGACAAGGAAATTCGTATGAACTGCATGCATCAGATTATAGTCTCTAAAGCAATTTCTGTGATCAGAATCAAACAGAAATAGCTTTGATAAAAAGGTGTTACAGCTATACTCTAAGAATTTACACTGACAAAGTTACAAGACTTACAAAATTCTTTTTGTTCCTGAGAAAAAGATATTCTATTTCAAATACATGACTTCTATAAATCTGAAAGCATACCAGTGAATAGTTAAACCAAAGTGAGAGTATATTTTGCAACATTCTTAAATTAACATATCATACAGTATAATTAGTTTGGCTGATACTATATATATGTAGGCAAAGGGCCAATGTGATATGACCATAAGCAGGAAGAGTTTCAAATAACTGAATTTACACCAGTCTGTACACCAGTCTACAATCAAAATAGATACTACCTCTGTATTTTAAAATAGAAAAAACTTTTAAGACAGTGCATGCATGTGTGAAAGGCAGTGTTTGTCCACAGACTCACAAAAGAGCTGTATTTTAAGAGAGCATTTTGAACTGGAAATGAGAACTTTACGCTTTGATTTGAAAAAATAATAATAAAAAAATCTGCAAAATTCAAGTTGATGCCATTTCTCAAAATCCCTCGCATAGTAGAACTGTAGCACAATGCTATTCAAGACATTTACCTTCAACTCCTACCTGTTGTTAATATACAAGCATTTGAAGAGGATTTAAAAGTACGTTTTGTCTCCATAGCTAGGCAGTATCACCAGTGTTAAATATTACCCAAAATAAGTTACTCTTCTCATCACATACAGTTGTTGTTGAAATGTGTGTACATTTATGTTAAAACATAATAAAGTATACCTGGAAGAATACTTAGAAGAGTCAGCAGGTCAACACTAGCTTTTAATTTTTTAAAATTCCATTGTAGGAGCTGAGGTTGCTTTGAAAACACCTCAAAAGTAAGACTTCAGGATTGATAAAATTGCCACCTAACAGTATCTTACAACTATAGTAAATTTTCTTGTTACTTAGAGCCTCAAGTACTGAAGTTTATCAGTAGCGATACGGTAAGGTGTGCATTTTGCTTCAGCCTGGACAATATCGCTTCTTAGCGCATACCGGTAAGTGACATCAGACCGAAACCACACAGTTTCACTCGAAAGCAAACACCACTAAGCCGAGCTCCGGCAACACCAGCTAACGCACGACGGGAACTCGTCGCGCGAACGCCACAGCAACTGCTCAAGCACCATAACCTAAAAATTAGTTCGAGATTCAAATTCAAACTAGTTTCAAAGCAAACCTTTAATTTTACATGAAGGAGAAATAACCTGTAGAGCGTTCCCAACTCCGCCTGTGCCGCGGGCCGCTCGGCATTCCTCGGGTCAGAGTACACACCCGGTATGTGTGTGTGTGCACCTGCACCCCGGCACCCACGGGCAGGGCCGGGGCAAGTTTCGGACAGATTACTGCCGCCCCAAAGCTGTTTACCGTATGTCAGCAACAATCATCCCCGACTGATTCAGCAGCCACAGAAAAATCCTGCAGTACTGGACTCTCCCGGTTGAGCCTTTCTTAATTGCTCCCCGGCTCCAGTCTGGAACAAAAGGGCACGGCCAGCGCACCAGCGGGAGCGCCAGGGCTTCTCCCGGGGGCAGGGCCCGGGCCAGGAGCCGCCCCGCGGCCGGCCCCGCACACCCAACAGGTGGGCCCGGCCCGGCAGCTGCGGGAGGGATGGGGGGGCCTCGGCCCGCCTCGGCCCCCCTGGCGGCCCGCACCGCCCGCGGCCCCGGGAACCCTGAGCCGCGAGGGGCGGCAGCGCCGGGGCCCAGCCTTACCTTCGAGGGAGCCGCCGCGGCCCTGGCAGACATTTTGTATCCTTCTCCCCCCCGAGCCGGGCGGGCGTGTGC
>VXBX01003632.1:38200-128832 GCA_013400415.1 Scytalopus superciliaris | reverse complement strand
GCCCGGCGGCGGAGCCGCCCCCAGCCGAGCCGGGCCCAGCCCAGCCCAGCCCGGCGCCGCTCCCGCCGCGGACAGTGCAGAGGGGACAAGGGCACAGGGGGCACAGGCACTGCCGCCGCCCCGGAGCCACCGCAGAGCCGGGATGGCGATCAGCGCGGGCTCAAACCTGCTTTTGCGTTTGCCCATTGTTTGAAGGGGCGGGACATCAGTTTTCAAGTTCAATTGTACATTTTGTTCTTGAGATAAAAGCAATAAAGACACAAAAAGAAAACAACTGGGGAGATTTGATTTGCTTTCAGGTGGTGACTGCATAGCCTTAGCATTTCCTACAGCACCACGAACTGCTGCCTGAGGCTTGAAAAATAAACTTTCCCCAGTATTTTAGGCATAGCGTTTTTAGTGTCTTTTGCAAAGTATTTAAGCACTAAGAAATACTGCACACTTTTTTTCCCCCCATTTAGAAGGAAAGGCTTTTTAAAGATGTTATTTTACTTTTGGGAGGTGGGCGTCTAACCTCACATGCAAGATGAGTCTGTCTGAATATGAAGCTGGAGTTGACTCTCGCTTTTGGGGCGGCTCATGACACATAAAGCTGAGTAGGACCAAGTCATAAGTTAAACAAACAACTTCCAAAAGAACCACCCACTTATGTGCTTCAAACCTCCGTGAAAAGATGTCGTGCTCTGTGCATTAGCCACGTCACTATGGTCCATAGCTTATGATGTTCATTAATTTACTGTTTAATATTAGAGCAAAACTTGCATGACTAATCAGGTATATAAGCTGCCAGTGAAAGGAAAGTCGGTGAGAAAAAAGCCCAGACCAGAACTGGAGTACTTTGCAGTCACTTTGCAAACATTTCATGAAATATGGATGACAGTAAAAGCCATCGTATCAGGGCCATTATTTTCTTGCAGTTGTACTTTTTATGTGCTACCAGCTGCTTTTGTGCTCCATGCAATCCTCAGAAGTACTTAAATTCTTAAAAAGATGTTATAATTCAATAATCCAAATCACTCCCTCTATCAAGACATGCCCTACCCAAAGCTACTGTATGAGTTTTACCTTCGTTCTTCTTTGAAAATAAACAAATTCATATTCCAGGAAATAGCTGAAGCAAATTCCCAAGGCAGCATATAAGGGGGGAAGGGCCAACTCCGCTCCCCCACCCCGGTGCAGAGAGAGCCCGCCGGGCCCCTGTCCCCGCGCCCTCCGCTGCCTTGGCCGGCCCCGGCCCCGGCCCCCCTTTCCGCCCCAGAGCCCCCGGCAGGGTGGGATCAGCCCTGCCCACGGGAGCGCCCTCCGGTCGCACCGGGACCTCTGCCAGAGCTCCTCCGCTGGCCCCTTCCACGAAAACTCTAATGCACCTCTTTTATTTGTTAATTCCTAGATGTAACTAAGCCTCAGATTAGTTTGTTTTTTTTTTTTTTTTACTCTATTTACACATGCAGAAGGCGGAATGTGACATTTTTTATGCACACAAGCTTGGCTGCCAAAGAGCAGCCAGCAGAGGAGGCAGGAAGGAAAAGGCTGAGATCACAACAGGAAGGAGGGGCAAGATTTCAAGATGTGGAGACGCACGAAAAGAAACACAGGGGAGGGTTACCTGATAAAGTGTAGGCTAAAATAATCCCTTTCATCTTTCTACTCTTGAATAGCTCTGGGGAGGGTGGGCAAGGCCTGCAGGCTGGGAACAAAGACAAAATGAGGCACGTGGCAGAGAAACCAAAGGGGACTGCAGGCATGCGAACACACACAGGTGGAGACAGATACCTAAAACAAGGGAGAAGGACCATGGGCAAGTTGCTAGGGTATTAGGAGAACGTAAGCAAATAAAGTTCCACCAAAGATGAAGGTGCTATTTTTGTAACATCTTAAAATGGATGAGAAAATACCATCCATCCATCCACTCTATTTGACGAGGAGGGAAACTAACAAGGTAAGTTTCTGCTAGGGGTTTGAAACCTCTGACAGTTAGACACACGTAACTCCTTTGGCACACAGACAATAATAGGATCTTTCTTTTTTTTCTCTCTTTNTTTTCCTTTTTTGGTTTTATTTTTTATTATTTGTTCCTTCCTTTCCTTCCCTCCCTTCCTATCTCCCTTCTCTTTCTTTCCAACAGTTCTTTGAAATCCATCTCTACTCTTGATATAAATTAGAGGAGCTAGAAATGCCATCTTATTCTATTAGCACTGGTGAAATGCATGTATTTGTAGATGCAAATTATTTTTAATGAATGTTTTTGCTTGTTTTTATACACAGCAATAGCAGGACCGTGTTTCTATTCTCTGAAATTCTTCCTTCAGGATAATTTTTTCATCTCCTCATTAATGAACTGCTAACAAGCAAATCTACCATCAACAGTACTGAAAATGCCAAATCAAATGTTAGTCAAGTCAATGTGAAATTATTATCTTAAGTGAAGATAACCTAGAATTATATTCTAACTTGACATTTTTTTAGAAAATTCTTGGTAAAGCATTACAAAATTAATGTCTGAAAGAGCATGTTGTATTTTGTTAAGACTGTTGGGATTCCAGTGTATTCATGTATTCCCTTTAGAAAGCTTTAAGGAAACAGCAGATGTCTCCATATATATACACATATCGATACACAGGAGAGAGATACACATTAGTGTTCATGCATACATATACCCTATATATATAGTGCGTTCAGTCAGATACAGATATGTACCAAGTCTCATTTGTTAGCTGAACGATCTGAATTTTAAAACATATTCCTACCATTGTAAGTCCTGAAAACAGTATGTCTTCCCCATTTTTAGAGAGAAAATTGTCTCAAAAGTCAAATGCTGAAGAAAAGCAAGTGCTTTACTCACCCTTTCACTGACACTGGGAGATGTCTAAAAAAAGTAGTATTCTATTTTCTTGGTAGAAAACATAAAAATAAACCCATTATTTAACAAGTATAGTTCAAACCATAACTCTAAATTGATTCAAAGGACACAGAAGGATAGTCAGATGTGTGAATCCATCTTCCTAACTGAGGGCATGTTACACTGCAAGAACAGGAAGTCTATTCTCTGCTTTGTGCTGACTTAACTTTTTCAAAAATGTTTTGACCACTTAAAGCTGGGGAAGAAGGAAACTGCAGAACCGCAGCCACTACAGAGATAGCTTCCTGTGGGTTTTGTGGTGTCGGTGGCTCAGAAAAAGAGAACAATTCATATAAGATCTTTCACAGATATCATATGGTTTTGTTGTCCTATGAGGTAGTCTTGGGATGTTTAGCTATAATTATGCCTATATATTATCAGTGCAGTTTAGTTGATATTGTATGTTCTGTATTTGTAGTTGCCACCTGATTTCAGCATTTCAGGAACAAAGGGAAAAGGGGAAGAGAAAATCAGAATTCACCATATAAGCCACAGGAGAAGCTGTTTCTAGCTCAAGAAATAACAAAGTGGTTTAAAGAAAGCTGTGGAAAATCCATGTCCTTAAAATTACACAGAATTTCAGTGTCCTGATTAATCGAGTTCCTAGGGAAAAAATTAATGTAGTAATGATGTTTAGTAATGATTCTTATCTTCCTCCCACTTCCATGCAGTTAAAACTTGCTTCCCATATCTACTTTCTCTTTAAAAAGCTGTACATCACTGCAGGTGTCTCTTCTACAAATACTGCAGATAATTGCTCAGTATACAGGGAATAGAGTCGTCCAGTAACTCATTGCCTCTCACATATTAGAACTGTTAGACAAAGACAAAATCCCAAACATCTGTACTTTGCCTCTCATTAACAGGTTAAAGCACACACCTCAAGTACACATCAGAGGCTGGATATGCCCAGAATGGGAACAAACCCAACCTCTTCTGACAGTCAGCCTGTCTTAAACACCTGATGTTTAAACTCATTGTTATTTCTTTTTCAATACCTTAAAAAAGAATATTAGGTTTAATACAGTGCAAAGTTTTTTTCTTTTCATGCAGAATATCACTTCAACTTTTAAGCAAATGGGAAATGCACAAATGGAATTAAAAGTAGGTTACAGTGGCAACACAACATTATTTTAAAATATGCCTTAAAATATCTAAAGAATTTATCACTGTAGAGCTGAAGAGTAATCTCTTTGGTTAAAAGAAACTCATCTCCTTGGTTTGGACTAGGTCTTAGAGAATCTTTGTCATCTGTAACTATGTGTAGTGACAACACCTGAGACCACTGTTGAAGCAAATGTTATCTGTGAGTTTTAGTTGTGGTTCATGACAGCAGAGCTAATTTATTACAGAAATGTAATCTAAATATTCTACTTCCCATCTCAGATGTTTTGTGAACAGGACTGTATATTTAAATGTACTGCAGCTGATCAAGACTGATTTTTACAAAATGCTTCACTGTTAAGTAGCTACTGAATGTCAAAATGTCAGATATTCCATTATACTTTCTCCAGGTTTATTTGGTAGAGAGAGGACCGTTAAAATAATCAGAGACAGCTGTGAGCCTTCAGCAGGAGCATGTTCAGTGAGTTTGTGATTCCAATCGGATAAACAGTCATACTGCAGACAGTACAACACACACTTCACTGATCTAGAATTCTTATTTTCACAGTTTGCTTTTAGAGAGCATGACTAGCACTTCATTCTTAAAAATGCTTGCCCAGACAACAAGCAACATGCACCAAAGATTAATTGCACAGGAAACTTCAGAAAATAAAAATGAAGATTGAACACACATAGGCTTTGTTATTTACCAGCTCTAAAGTATTTCAGAAAGGCAGCCTAGGGACAGTTTAACAAAATTGATTCACTTAATTAACTTGTTGGCAAACAACTCTGTATCCAAACCCAGATGTTTTCCAGGAACCTTGCACAAGATACAAAGTGACAAAACTGTTCTCTGAAGCCCCCCCAAAAAATCCCCGTGCATTAGGAGGAACAAAGCCGGGGAGAAAAGGTATGGTTTTCCAACACAGATAGTTTTGAAAGGTGAGATCACGTCTACAGTTTCTTGAACACAAATATCAGGCTTGCAATGAGTACTACGAGAAATTATCATGACTCATTTTTGTTAATGAGAAGGGCTTACACACAGAACATGAAAATACGTACTGAAAATTGTTACATTCAACACAAAAATATATACTGAAAATTGTCATACTGCTAAAAACATTTATAGCTAATGGTGCAAAAGTGTGAGCTTAATTGTTTCTTAATTCTTCATAGAAGAAAGACTTTATTGCATTATTGCAAAAATGTAACATCTTAAATTACCAAACTTTATAAACTGTTTTTTGCCACTTAGCTTTTGTCTTTTAGAATGCCAAGTTTATTTTTATCCTCTAACCTTTCTTATTACAAGTGGTACAAGACTACATTTATTCTTTTAAAATTCATGTGCACAAGTCCATCAAGTCAAGGGGCTAACAATGTGATTAAAAGTGGGAACACCAGATTACACCCACTTAATTCCAGTGTAATCTTTACCTTAGTTGGTAACTCTGTCCTAGTAGCACCTGCTTTACAAGAGCAACTTCAGTAAGGTTCAGACGAGGTAAGTAAGGTGATTAAGCTCCTGAGGGTCATGCCCAAAGGGTTATGAACTCTTTCTGTTTTAGTATTTGCTTTTGTTCCTACCTCCAGATATTAAAAACAGTATAAAAAAAACAAAAAAAACCCAAAAACAAACAAACAAAACCAAAAAACAAACAAAAAACAAAAAACCCAAAAAACAAACAAACAAAAAAACAAAAACAAAAAAAAAACCAAAAAACAAAAAAACCACCCAAAACCCCAACACTTGAAAAAGATCCCTGTTTGTGTCAGTACAAGAAACTCAAGTTATCTTATTTGTACCCCCTGCAGCTTTCTTAACTATGTATTATTTGATTATTATATTGCACAGTGCTGTCACCACTGGTCTGCAATGGTTTGTTGGGGCTCCCTTTGAAAATTATTATCCTTCCAAAATATATTAAGGCTGAGACATGACAGTATAAAATATTACTTATAACCATGTTACAAAATGCTACAGTAGAACACAGTTTTATGAATTTTAACTACATGTTGCAATAATTTAGCCTATACCCTTAACAGATCCTACTTAAGACAAATGCACTGAGCATCACATACTTTCCATCTTAAAGTTATGAATGCTTTGCAGTTACTTTTAGTCTGTAGCAACTAAGTATACATCTGGTTATCTGTGATATTACATATTGTATTTTAGCTATCTGCAAGCAATGGCAAAATTTATCTCCCAGGGACAACATGTTTTGCAGTATGCCCTATTTCATCTGTAACTGTTAATATTAATATTTTTAATTATATACGTAAAACTAGTTACAAGTTTTTAAAATAGGTTAAAAAGTTTTCAGTGTATCTAACAGTTTCAAGATGGCAATATACATGAGAGAATACTAGAACAGAAAGTGCTTAGGGTGGGAGGATACCGCATTATTTCCTGAGCTGCTGTTGTTGTCAGGAAAGAAAAACACACATCACGGGTTACCTTTTAGGTTTTGCTATGTCACAGCACATGAAATCAATGGGCAATATACACTAATGTGATTAAAGCCCCACATTCTTCTCATGTTACTTGAGGACTCATTTCTGCTCTTGTCCCTCCATAGCTGCATCTTACTAACTCTATAACTGAAGTGATACTCAGTAAAAAATTATCCTTGTAGCACAGAGGCAGGAATAAGTGGCCAGATGGGGACTTAAGCTGAATTTACTGGCAAAGATAACATGACTACGTATCTACACTTGCACAGCATTTACCTACATGCTAAGCATGTAGATCACCTTAGCTACAGATTTCTGAACCTGTGGACAAAATGTATTTACTGCCTTACAGAGATACCTCATCTGATACAGGACTGCTTGCTTCATTCCTTGGATAACTGCATGGCATTTTTCAAGTACTGACCACGCATGTGCAAGAAATTCTGTGATGCTCATTTTTTAAATTTGGAGATTTATATGGCACTGGCTGTATAAAGACATAGTGAAACCAGTCATCACTGAATCAGTCAAAAACCCTCAAAAAGCATGCATGAATTTTACATTTGGTCCCACTAATTGCAACGTGTAATGTTTTCTCAATAAGATTTTTTTTTTTAGAAATAACTAAATAAGATTTTCATTCAAGATTTATATAACCAAGTTTTGACCACAGAGTAATACTGAGTATGTTTGACACAGTAAACAAGAGATTCAAATATATGGGAAGTACTAAATGATAAATTTTTTATGAGTCATCACACTACTTTATACTGATGGAATCCAAACGTCACTTATTTCTCTCAGCTAAATAGATTCAGTACAGCTCTCTAGGCATTTATACTGCAAGCAGATCTGTAAACTGATTTACATTTGCCAAACCAGAAGTTCTTCACAGAAACTCACATGTGATACATGCAGGAATGGCAGGGTTCAACTCTCAGCTGAGTGCTACTGGTTAAAACTGGTTGTACACTTACATACCTGGGAAACATTACTAATTGGTAAGATAAACATATGGCTATATAGCTAAGAGTCTATATTTACTTAAACTCCAACTTTAAATCTGAGAAATGTACAGTCGAATTTTCCTGACCCTACTGCATTACCAGAGAAATCATCACTTTTGTATAGGGTCATACATGCCACAACCTATATTATAGTGAAGCCACAGGGCTCTAATCAGTGATGCTTTAATCTAGCTAAACCTATAGAGTCAGTACAGAAAAACTGAAAGCAAAAATATTTGCAGTGCAAAGCTCAAAGCTAAAAGGGCAAATGCTGTATTTACCACATTAGGATGACTGTTTCTCATCTGAGTATTCAAGCAGCATAGGCTTCACAAAATTCACATTATATCAATTTCATTAGCTAAATCTCTTCTTTACACATCTGTCAGCTCAATGCAGTGTGCAAACTGAAAAACTGTAACTGTCACATCCCTTTTTAAATGTGTGAATTATGATACTTGTGAAAAGTGCTAAAGCAAGAGCCTAGGGACTGAAATGCTTCTTGTTTTCTGAGCAGGTAAAGCAAGGACAAATATTAAAGCAAGTTTCCCAGGCACTGTGGCTGTGTTCAGTCCCTTGATCCCTTTGCCTGAAAGCTTGTCCCATATTTAAAGTCACAGAATATTCTGAGTTGGAAGGGACCCACAAGGATGACTGAGTACAGCTGATTTCCGATGTTATACTCTAGTCTAATAAAAGATACAGTTTCCCATCATAAAACTTGCTTCCTAGCTAGCAAGTACTTCCAAAGTCTTTTTCCAAAATGGAGAAACCAATTTTTGCCAAGTGTTCAATCTTTCATTAGTCACTTCTTACTTCTTGTATTATTTTAAATGAGTAAATATTGTAATTGTCAACAAGATGCTTAATGCTAAAGAGATTTATACAGCTTCTTATGATAAATGTAACAAGTGTTTTGAAGATCTTCCACAGATACTTCATTTAGATTTATTTTCCCATACTTTTCAAACGCTCCTCATTAGAAGGGGCAGCCTTCAAAAGAGACTGTTTTTTGACTCCTGAAGACCCAATTACAAATACGGTATTTGAAATCAACTCTGTGACTCTTTCCTGGCTATGTGTCACACTGGCATTTATCAGAACATCAAATACATGCACTCCTGCTTTTTAGACATGTGGTGCTGAACAATAGATATCATACTACTTCTAAATGTTTCTGTCAGGGTACCCATATTCTATTTTCACAGCTGGGCTTATCTTTGCTTTCTGAACAATATATGTCAAGACCATTAAAAAAAAAAAAAAAAGGCAAGCCTAGCCCCTAAATCATCACAGAAAGCAGCCAAAATCACTTTAGTAGAAGAAACACCTTTTTTGTACACTTCTTGCAGTACAGACTGATTTTTTTCCAGTCTACTTATTTTCATTTCTATAATTGTATCAGGGCCCTGGCTGCACTAATAGGCCTTTAATAGCCCTGACAAATTGATTATGAAGATAATTAATTGTTCCTCTTTAAATGCCCTGTAATCTGGAGGCAGCAACCACAGTTGACAGAGATTTACAAGGAAGAGGAAAGAAGGTGGAGGCATTTTCCCCCCAAGAACACCATAATATTTGCCATAACTCAAATAAAATCTCCTCTCTCTGTTTCCCAGCCAGAGCTATATCATGAGCAGTTAACCCACTCATTATTCTTGGCACAGAAATAAATTAGAGAGGTAATCACTGAATGCTTTGATCATTTGGGAAAATCAGTGAAACAATCTCTATGTATATAAGCATATTCGAGAAAGATTACAAATCATATCTGCAAACGCACAAGATAATACAGTAGATGTTGCCCTCATTAGATTAAACCCAATGAATAAAATCTGAGATTTGCAAAATCTTTGCTCATATATATGCAGGGTCAGCTTTGCCCATGCATGGTCAGGAAAGGCCCAGAGACAAGGGTGTGAACATTGATGCCTGCCTCCCTGCAGCAACACAAACCCCATCTTGTACAACCCGTACAACCTGAGAGTCAGAGCAGTAAGGTGAATTAGTCTTCAGAACACGTAATTGTCTTAGTACTTCATAATACTACAACACAGGTAATGAGATCTTACCAAAATGTGATTTAATGTCATGAGTTGAGCTGGATGGTGAGCACAGGAACACTGCTATTTGAATGCAAATTCAAGTTTCATTAGGTATGATATTTCATTTTAAAATTAGTATTTTGTTTCTAAGTGAACAGATTAGATTGTGGAACTGAAAGCTATCTACATAACAGCCTTTTCCATGCCACTGCAAAAATAATTTCAGTGGTCTTAAGGATAAGTTGACTGAGGATTCTCAAATATATGCGCTATATATACAGATGAACTTTGTCTTGTTTTTTAATTACAGTGATTACTTTCCATCTTCCTGCCTGCACTGAAAAAGCAAATATAGACCTTATATGACTCTCCTCCAACTCCCCTTCCAAAAACCGTGTCATCACTGAAGATGGCCAGTATCCCACTGCTACACTATTGTGTGGCAGTCAGGGACAGAGGAAGGAATGGCCTCAGTGTGAATTACACCTGGGGACAATCTGCTTTACCAGTATTCTATTACTCTCTAGACAGTACAAAAAACAGCATTGTGCAGCACCACCAGCATGTTTCTTCTTTTTAAAGACGTGGTTCTTGTATTTGAAACTGAAATTAGTTCAACCAGCATATGCAGTCCTTTATTAAAGGGCTCTTTGAACATAAGGAAACAGAGATACTGTAAGAAGTCATGCATCTGAAGCTGTTTGGGAGTCATTTCTTGTTTATTCAGTGCGTGCAGTTCATCTTAGGGCTGCATCCCCTTAAACACAGTTCTCCTGCACTGACCAGGGGAGTCACCTGAAAGACAGTTCTGGTGTTCCCTAGACTCTGCATTGACTGGGGAAAAGGCACCTTCCAACCTCTGCCCAAGGACTCCACCAAAACCCTCCCAAAAGAGCTGGTTAGAGGACGCAGTGAGTCAGGGTACTGCCTCTGGAGGCACCTTCCCAGCACACCCGCTCTGACCTGCTCTGCTCACTTAGCCATGCTCCATCTGCACGCCACAGCCCTCTTCCCCGAGGCACAGCTTCTGCCATGGAAACCTTCTTCAGACTCCAGAGGAGCCTGACTCCCTGCATTGCAAATATTTTTAGAAATGACCCTGTTGCTGTAGTGTATTACAAATGAAACAAATGCACCCTTACATAACATTATTAAAATTATATTGCAGCCTTTGCCTCAGAGAGACAGCAGCACCACAGCTATTGAGCTTCTGCCACATGAAGGGGCAGAAGACACTGCACAGCTGGAAACAGTGCATTGTATCTTGCATTAAAGTGAGGTATAACAGAATACTTGAATTGAGGATATCACCTTACTCCATCAAAAAGTTATGTGTATATAAATCTTAAATGACTTGCAGCATGAAAACAAATTGCTAAGCCTCCAGCTGAGATTTCAACTCATTTTGCGTTTCTAATTATGCTTGAACTGCTCTTGAAAACACTGAAATCTGTTTCTGACTGCATAGCAAAGCATCAAAAGGGCAAGGCAAATATTGTAGTAACCTGCATAAGCCATCTGATAGTTATTGTGGAATCTGTCCTCTGCCCTTTATTGTCTCTGGGGGAGTTGGTACTGATTATGAAAACACAATAATAAGACATTCCAGAAATTTATCATTTTCTAATCCATTTTAAATATTCATTTCAGTATTTTAAGTAAATATTTAATTCGTGAAGTTATCTTTCCATTTCCATTCTCTGCTGTATGGAAGAAGTATTTCATAGATATACTTTGATGTCAATACAGATTCACAGACAGACAATTTTCTTCTGAATGAACATGTTTCTGTAAATATAAACGCAATGCAAACATAACTGGCACAGTCCTGTCTGTGGTAACAGGTGTGATTAAATCATGCCTGTTTCTATTGTCAGGGATGCTTATTAACCTGCACTTTGCAATGAAAGGGCAAACAACTGTGACTATGCCTATATTTTAGCAGCAGCAGGATACAGATGTTAAATTCCAGGCTGCACTGGCCTCACACTCCTCTAGCTCTGGAAAAGGTCTCAAAGACAGGCTTTTTCCTTTTTCTTTTTTTAGTTTTTTATGTTTTTTTATACGGAGATTATTTACTAGGCTCTTCAACTTCGCTATGTCACATATCTGAAGAAAAAACTGTGCAAAAGACATAGCATGAAGCACACTGGTTTTCAATTTTCCTTTTTCAAGCATTTTCTGGGACCTTTTTAGGAGAAAGTATTCAGTGTTCACAGAAATTCTCTTACATGACCTTAGTATTGTTACCTCTTCCTCACTGAGGATCACTGAGGTACAAACAGCACCAACACCAGGGTTTTACTACCCAGGTGTTACCACTGGCATGCTCAGTGACCTTGGGTTAATCACTTAACTTTTCTGTACTTCAATAAAACATTGATGGGGGCTATATGGCCAAATAAATACAATGAAGAAGCTTTTTATGTGCTTCAGAAAGTAACCAGTGGTACACAAATGCACAGTACTGCTGTAAAATTGTAATTGAAAAAGACAAAATCAAGCCAAATATCAGTAGCTATTCACAAGAACTCATGTAACTTGCACATTCAATCATTAATATTTTCATTTGTCTCTCCTGACTATCTTAAAGGGCTTGTTATGTTGCCAAGGTACTTTACTGCAGCTCATTAAGTACTGACAAAGTATGGGAATTTGGCAGGTTGCTCTTCACAGAAAAGGCCGCCTGTATAAAGTGTTTGAAGATACAGTGAGACTGTCTGGGCTTTTCAGAAACCTACATTACACTGCAAAATACAAACTGTTTTTTAATTTCTGCATTATTATGACCTCAGTTACTCCTTCAGCATTACAGTTGTGTAATCTCTACCCTTAGAGGTTTCCAAGATCTGACTGGTTACAGCCCTAGGCAACCCAATCTGGCCTCAGAACTGACCCTGTTTTGAGAGGAGGCTGGAGCCCTTCTTAGGTCCCTTCTAACCTGAATTATTTCATGATCCTTTTCTGGCAGTTTCTTTCTATCTTCTTCCTGATGTTTTTCAGGATTTCCCTGCTAAACTAGGGACTCTAATACAGAGATTGTTATCTCGGCAGAAAAGTCAGGTGTCCAATCTTGAGTAAGTTTGTTTTTATGAAAGATTCTGTATAATTGCAGGAAAATCAGTACTTACGGCAGATTTGCTTGTTATTTGGTTTTGATTAAAATGTTGGTTTTGCCAAATCTTCTGGAGGGAAAAAAATCCAAGTTATTAATACTTTTCTGTTCTTCTGTGTAATCTCTGCTACTTTTTAACTAATGTCTGTATGTTTCAAATTTTAGGTACTGCACTGCTGTATCTGATCCATTGCCTTGTCCTGTTTCCAGAAACTGATGTGTATGAACTTGCAGTAAACATTTGAATTGATTAAAGCCGTGTAAAGGACACCAACTTACATGTGAAAAATCACTGTTCCGAATTAGCTTTTTCCTTGTGAAAATTAGAATTTGTTCCGGTTTTCACCTCTGTATTAGCCTGTGTTTAAAACAGAATATTAATTTCATGTTCTGCACATTTTCAACATCCCCAGCTGGCTTTCTACAGTATCTTCCACCTCCAGTAGAGGTAAATTTTCACGCTTCTTAAGTAATAGCAGTGGGCTCTATTATACTTTCCCCCCTCTTTCTACTGTCTGACAGGAACCATTACTACTATTTGGCAAAGAGCATGCTTTTACCTTTTTTTTCCTTATTCCTTTCTTGAAGAGATTCTGTAAGAGTTATGAAAAGCAAGTCAGCTCCGCAAGCACCTATAGAAGATTATTTCTTGTCTTTAAAAGGTAACGTGAAAACAAAATACCTTACATTCAAAAGTTATTAAAATGACTGCTGGAGTCCAAAAGGAACCAAAAGAAAGCAGCCAGAAAATTATCAACTAAGATGCAGTTGTTTTTACTTCCACCTTATCTATACTTAAGATTTTTCATCAAATTGTTATTGCTATTTTATCTTCTTTAAGCACCATTTTATATGCAAACATGATCAGTTTCAGTATTTTTCATTTATGTATTTAAGAACTGTAATGCTAGACCAAAATATCTTCTTTTTTTTCCCCTCCCTTGCAAATACACACTGGTATAAATGGCTCCAGTGAGTAATTTTCCTTAAGGGCCTCTACATAAGTCTGGCATATTCTCTGACTATCCACATTACTGAAGGTTGCTTACAGCTTTGAGCAAAACAGTGAGAGTACTGCCATCCTCATGATCAGGCATCCAAGGAGACAACTCCTTTGATAAGTTACAGGAAAAAAGGGCTCTCTGTTTGCTCAAACACTTGCATACTCTTCAGTTTCTAGCCAAAACTTGTTCACGCGTCAAGCTCCTGGTGGAGTCTGGATATGCAAGCCCAGCAATCTACCCATAATCAGTGACTCACCATGGCATGATTATCCTATGATTAAACCACTTTCACTTCCTTTTGCTGTGCCCACTCCACATTGTAACCTGCCCAGGTAAGTCCACATCCTCCTGCTAAGAGATCTGTTGACCTCTTCAGTACACAATGTTTGAGATTGTAGCACCAAGGATTGTTGGTTGAGCCCACAGAAGTCAATAAATCATGATGCCAGATTTAATAATTTCCATGATTATCTGTTCCTCCTCTTATCCGGTTCATCCAGAACAATCAGCACCATTTTCCAGTTGTGGCAAGTGAGGTAGAGGAAGCACTGCTATGGCTAGGGAATACAGGAAAATCAGCAAAAAGGTTATGCTGCAATGAGGAGCTGGAAGGTGGGTAACAGTTGTTTTGGGAGACTGGAATGTACCCAGGTCTACTTTCACCTATGTAAACTTAATCCACAAATCAAACCGAATCCAGTACAGTAATAAAAGTGACAACTCACAACAAAACATGGACATGAGACAGGTTTTTGGGAAAAAGCCTCAAACAACTGCAACGATCACTTGAGCAGTCTCTAAAACTCAGCCACCTGCAGTGCTATGATCTAGTGGGCAGTAGACAGGCTGGACATGCATAGTGGCATTCTAGCTCTGCCTTGGAACCCCAGTAATAGGGATGGACACAATTGTCTGTTGTTCTTTGTAAGAGATCTGTAGCTCTTTGTGACATCCCCCAAGATTTTTGTCCCTTAAAGATAAAAACCTGTCAGTCAGAGACAGTGTTCCTCTAGCGTTTTACAGAATGCTTCTGCTCTCTTTCATGATGCACTGAGAGGTATTTTCTCTGTGTATTGTGCACTGGTATCTACCATAACCTAAACAGTACAACAAGATGCCAGTTTTCTAAGACTGTATTTCAGTTTTTCAGAAGTTTGCAAAATGGTGGTGTCCTTAAAAGAACAACCTCATCATGCAGAGGACTGAAGGAAAACTCTAATTTAACTAAAGAGCCCCGAAGCTGCCTCAGTTCAGACTTGTTCCCAAGAGAACATTGCTGGGAGCCAAATACTGCCGCTTCCTTCTCTGCTTTCTGTTGCTGGCAAGACCAAATCTATTTTTTACTGACATGCCACTTGTAATATGCTGTGAAATGTCGACAAAATGCAAAGGAGATTGCAAGCTAACTTGATAAACATTTGACATCAGTTTCCAAAGCCTAGAAGTAGTTTTGCGATGCTTTGAATTCCGGTAACACAAGGATGATATTATGCAGTATAGCATTGTTGTGGTGTAGTTGGACAGAAAAGTCAGCTGTGAGATGAACAGCTCCCTGATGTGAAAGAGCATATTCTAGCATCTTTATACTTAGACTACTGTACATAAGTGGCTCTTGATCCGTAGTTTTGCTGTGCTTTTGATTTTCTGTGTGACTGCTCAAGTCAACTTGTTCAGTTTAATCATCTATGAAGTAAAAGTAAAATATTGAAGTACTTCTCTCAACCAGTTTAACATCTTGTGATGGATACGTTATATACATGCTATTTATTACAGTAAACATTTCTTTGCTATAATCACAATTTTCTTATCTAACTCCAAACAGAATTTGAAACATCTTGATAATACTTCATTGGTACCCTTTACTTTTCAACTTGGATTTTAAACATGGGTGTCTTCCTCTGTTCAATCTACTTTCAGCCTTTTTCTCTCTGATCTTTCTCCTGGTCTCCTGATAGAAGTGACTCTCATTTGTGCTGCTTCAGCAATCTCACACTCTTGATTGCCTTTAACCCACTGAATCACTTCCTGACTTTATGTGATGTCTGTAAACTCCTCTTCACCTGAACCTGAAGATGAGCATTTAAATCACATTTCTCCACTCTAGCAAACTCACAAGCTAGAATGAATTTTGCAAGATAATAATTTTTGCTGCATTTCAAATCCAACTTTTCATTCACCATTTCTATCATTTTCCCTTTGTCTTGCTAGGTAAACTGCCTGCACTTACTTTGATAGAGCTTATACCCCTTTCTTTCTGTTTCTTTTTGTGAACAGCTTTGTACAACAACAAAAATAATGTTATCTAAGGATGCAGGTACACTTACAAAATGTCACAAAAACATATTTTTGGCAATAATCCCAGGCCAAAACAAAGATATTCTGGGAAGGCCTACATGTAAAAATAAATTCTATTCTAAACCAGGGGTCCTGTGCTTTTTCAGAGGAATGAGTTCTGTCATTCCTTACACACTAGAACCTTACACACTGTAAGGTCCTCAGTGAAATGAGTTAAGAGTCATTGAGTTACAACACTGCCTCACATCTACATATCTTTCCTCACATTGCCCTGAGTGAAGCCTCCCATCTGCTGCTAAATCCCTCTTCCCAGCTTGCAGCAGCACACTAACCACAGTAATTACCCAAAAGAAAATTATGAGGATTCTATCTACCTCATTTTCAGTTGTCTTTTAAAGGAGTTAAGAGCTGGAAATAGAGGTAAGAGGCAGCAGCTGCAATGTAATAATGAAGACAGCATGACAGTAGCTCTGTGGAACAACTAGTGGAGTTTGTTCACTGACTGCAGGAATAAAATCAAACAGTTTTAAAGCTGGCCTTCCACTCTAGTCCCCTGCACACCAGATGACCCTGCATAAGTTTTTATCTGTCTGTATTTCTTTGGGCAGATAGGGTGTTTCATTCCTTCTGGAAATTGCAGCCCAGGGAAAGGCAAGTCATATCTGTATTGCCTGAACACTGTCCATGGAGTTCCAGGAGTTCCTTGTGTAAATCAGCAGAATGCTACAAGCCCACTTCATCATGACCCCTCCTACGACGGGAGCTGGAGTAGGGAAAACACAGGCCTCCTCACATCAAGTATGTCACAGGAATTCTCTCCTGGACTCCCACAAGTCCTCTGAAATTCTCCATGTCACTGCAGCACACAGGGGGGAAACCAGACTCCCCGTTGAGCTAAGTGAAAAATAGAACCCGTACCCCTCAATAAGACAACGTATTTCTTTGATTGAGTCACTGTCAGAAATAAAAAGAGCTATAGAAACTACACTGGTAACCTGAAAAATGAAACTTTATCTAAGCTAAACCTGCACAGAGGTCAAAGCACTAGAAAAGTGTTGAAGGACCAGGACAGCAACTGGACACTTAGAGTGAATGCCAGGCTTCCACATCCCTCTGCATGTCTGTTGCTTGTGACATTGCTGTGGCCTTAGAAAAAATTCAGTTGCAGCCCATACCATTGTAAATTTTGCTTTGTTTGTGACTACCCTGTTATTTTCCTTAGAATAAATACTACCATTTTTAATGTTTCTCCATACAAAACAGCTCATATAAAATACTGATCTGGTACTGTATAACTGCTTTCAGACATACACAGCAGACACTCTTAAGATCTATTTGTAACACCAGCCTCAATCATTTTATAGCCAAAAAGTGCTGTTCTTCAGATGGATTTCAGTGCCCCGTGGAATGAATAGATGCTGTATATGGTACTGCAGCATTTCCAGATTTCCACTCTGCAGATGGTCATGGCATTTTCCACATGACTCCTACTGTAATACCAGAACCACATAAGTAATTTATAAGTAACTGATATGTCCTAGCACCTTATAGTGCTCTGTACAGTATTCAAAGCTGAACAGACAATACAAAAGAAACAATAGCATGACTCCTTGTTTTAATTTTATACAGGACATATATGCATCCAGGAAATGTAGAAAAGCAGAACAAATACTGATAGGTTAGCTAGCACATGAAAATATCAGAATTTACATTAAATACAATAAACTAAAATGCAAGAGAATTATGAAGGGTGTGCCTAGAGAAAACAAAATACTATTCTGTGGTGTGGTCAAGCCTCTGAAAATACTGTTACCATTGATCTGAATTCACTTGTATAATTGGCAATTACTTTGTCACTGGAGAAAGAAGTATCTAATTGCTGAGAATGACCTTTCTGCCTTTGTTTTCCATCCTCTTTCTTCCATTGGGCTAAACAGATATATACTTACTTTACTTTTTCCCTTTCTTATGACAAGATGTAATAAAAGAACTTCTAAAAAGCTAGTAGTAGGAGATATGGATTGAAAACTATCAAGGAATACAAAATAAATTGTATGGCTTTTGTCGCTAAGAAAATACAGACTGAAGAATGAGATCCCACCAGCTTTTAACCTCAAAGTATTCAATGAGTTATATACAAATCTCACAAAAAAATAAAGCTACCACTAGTATCACAAGTAACAATTCAGGACACACAAATACCATTTTCTGTTTGGTTCTAAGCATATTTCATTTTAATGTGAAGCTTCCTAGTTAATTTTTTTCTTTACACTCCTAATGAGGAAATTCAGGTGCAATTGTTTCAGGTGTTGGTATGCTGGGCACACCAGAGATACCTGCAGGGGCCCCACACACACATGCTCCTTCCAGCTAGAGTTGCATGTGTGGCCCAGATCAATCTCAGGAGCAGCAATATTTTACTTCCATCTCAGAAGAAACTTATTAAAACATTCTTCTGAGCCACCTACCATAACAAACCTGTTTCAGAGTGAAGGTGGAACAGACAGGACTATTGCAACATAGGAACTGGATGTGAGCATCTAACACCACTAAGACAGTAAATTATAATGAAATTATAATTCAAATCCATGTTGGCAGTATGTTCCCTTTAACGAGTCTGATCCACTGTGCTCTTGTGAAAGAGCACCTGTCAGAAATCAGAATATTTGATCCTGTTCTGGAAATGCTCTTGCTTGTAAGTGCCAAATAATTCCAGTTTGGCCAGAACCTGGGCTCTGTGAATGCTGGGCAGTTTCAGAGTAGAACACAATCCCTGATGAGGTTGCAGGACTGCAAGGCAATCACTTAATAGTTGGAATGTCTTTGCTTCAACACAGCTCTCCTTTCATGAAGCTAATATCAAACTATCAACAATTTTTTACAAATATAAAAGAAGTCTTTACTAACCAAACTTCGGTAACTAAAAAGGGATAGACTTCTTGTCCAGTACATGAGCACAGTAAGTTAAAAAGAAGTTGCTCTTGCACTGGTCTTGTGATGCAGATTTTGCTTATACAGCCCTGGTCATTTGAAAATAAATCCAAAGCTGCAGTATAGGTTTAGTGCCAACACATCAGTGATCATGGAGAAAGTGAATTAAAATTACCCATTTTGCCCATGAAGTTTAGTCTCCAGCACAATTTGGAAACAGATCAGGACAACTTAACTGCATCAGTAAGGACCTTAATGGAATTTCACAGGATCCAACAGAGTACAGATTCAAGTGAACAGATCTGAGCTCAAGTCTTGTTTTCTCTTTCCCACCTCTGTGATGTGAAGCCCAGCCAGAGGCTGGTGATGAAGGCTGCTTTTGTCAACATGCCAGTTGGGGAATCTCTATGTAACCAGTCCAGTTCTGAGGTTCAGTTGTCACAAAAGCAGCCTGAATTGGCCAGTCCAACTGACTACAGCAACTGGATTATGCTATTGAATCTAACAAAATGTTTTCCTTTTTCTTTTTTTTTTAATCTGCTTATCAATGAGGTCAATTAAGAACACAGCATTTCTGAACATTAAGAGATAACTGAGTGCAGATCTCGTAGGTCTGTTAGGTAGACGGCATGTTTTCAGAGAAAATTTGACATCAATTTAAATGATGGAGGCAGGTTTGTAAAGAAACATGAAGAAGAGTGGAACTTTTTTTTTTATTATGTGAACTCCCACATGTGATGTCATGAGGAATTTGTGTGGGAACTTATTTACAAAACTGGGACTTACTGTCATTACACTGTGCTGAAGCAGGAAAAAAAAATTACCATGCTGTAAGTCAAATGTCACAGCAGAATTAAATATGCTGGAATTCTTGGAAAGCATTCTACTGCTTTCAGCTCAAAAGCAGCATACACTGCTTTTTATAGAGAGGAATTTTAATTATTATTAGTTTTCGGCAATCCTCATAGTCCCCTAGCATTTTCTAACCCATGGAGATTAAAACCCAAAGAGAAACAGAAGGTGGTAGGAAAGGGAAGAATGCCTAATTGAAGTACTCAACATCTACTTATCCATGACTTACTAATATAGATATGTGAGCAGGAGTTCAAGACTAAGACATTGTTCATGTTTTCTCTCCGAATGCAACATTATTAACCAATTGAAATCTCGTAACAGCCAAAACAGATCAGAGAGAAGTGGGAAAGTGACTGTATCACATAAGGAATTGCAGTGTAATAGCTGGACTGAGGAAGGACCAGCAAAACAGTTTGCCTAGAAAACAGAAAGAAATCCAAGAAAGGTTGTTTCTTCTACCAAATTACAGTACTGGGATCTGTGGCACTTACATGTAAGTCAGTCTTAGTGGATTTACGGGTAAACAAGTTCCCACCCTGCAGTGCTGACATGACCTGGTTTCCACAGTCTCCATCTCACTTCCCCGTTTTACTTTCCTATCCATACCTTATCTTACAAGGCAAATGCAGCCTGTGTTTCCCAGGTCCTCATCTGTGTCCACTGCAGCCTCCCTGCAACATGTCACTGTGGCTGCCACACAGCCACAAAGAACACCAGCGTCAAACAATTCAGGGCAATCCCACAGCTTTGCTCTATGAGCCATAGCCTATGAGCTTAGCCCTATTCTTCTGCCCTATGAGCCACATCCTCCGCCCCTCCACCAAGATGCTGAACGGCACTTCACAGCCTCCTGCGTACTCATAAATCGTTTTCTTATGCTGCTCCAGATTTCAGCATGTACCTTTTGGCTCCAGACTGCTGACTCTCTCTCAGCCACAGAGGGTGTGACTCAACTTTGCTGCTAATGGCAAGAACACACTCATATTGTGATGAACATCTGGAAGGAATACTTCAGACTTCAATTTTGACCATGGCAGCAAAGAAATTATTATAATACCAGCTCAGTGCAGCTTGTTCACTGCAGGTATGCAGCAGTGAGTTGTAGCAGAGGTGTGCATGGAAAAGATGAAGCAATGCCCCAGTGAGGCTCCATGTCTTTGCCTGGTGACTTGTTCACTCTGAGCATGGAAGCCAGTTTCCTCAGTGATGCCATTCACCAGAAGCCTTTTTGATTGGGGGAACAGGAGAAAGAGAATTCTGGGAAAGTTCTTGTGATATGACAGTAACAGTGGTGTTTCTATCCCAAGCAAACCCTCAGCAACAAACTGTCCCTCTGAACATTCAGAGAAAATATTCTGAAGATCTGGTCAGCACCAGTTTGATGGGATGCCCTATGATCCCTCTCCTCACTCCAAAATGTACTTCAAAAATGAAGGACAAGAAGGACAAAAGACTAGAAGCTAATTAGTACTTCCTGTTATATTTGTTATTGCTGATGCAAGTCTTAGTATAAAGAGACAGCAATTTTCTGCTAGGTGGCTAAATTCACAGCTAGGAAGAATCCTCATTCCTCTGTACTCTGGCATTTAACGAACTGTGGCAATGCAGTACTGCCTCTGAGAAAAGGATTTGCTCAGTAGCCTTCTCCCCTTTCCAGAATACTCTACACCACCTCTGCTTCCACCTTTATATTTTTCACAGTTTCTCTAAGAAGAGAAACATTTGCATGAAACAAACAACAAAAATGTCATAGTATCAAAAAACTCTTTAGGGTTCATCATATGCTATATGCTATTATGCTCTATGTTATTATGTTATATGCTGCATAAATAATAAAGCATTACATAACTTGTAAAACTATTATATTTGTAGATTTGCATCATATAAGTTTTATATAAAAGTAAAACTTTGATTTGTCATGGAAGCTTCTTCAGTGATTAACATTTATCAACATCCAACAGTCA
Organism: Scytalopus superciliaris; assembly: GCA_013400415.1. Taxonomy (NCBI): domain Eukaryota; kingdom Metazoa; phylum Chordata; class Aves; order Passeriformes; family Rhinocryptidae; genus Scytalopus; species Scytalopus superciliaris. The sequence goes on along the minus strand of VXBX01003632.1, from coordinate 107,150 downwards.
AAAGCTATCAGATGTCAGTGTTGTCCTCGTTAATCCTTTTCCCCTGGGAAATGTCTTAAGGATCTGTAGGCTTCTGTATTAAGCTTCCCTTCAGCACACAAAACTCATCCAGATATCTGCAATGACAAAGTTCCTACCAGATAATTTTTGTTATTCTGGGAGGGACTGAACTTCTCGCACTGAAAGAGATTGCTTTGTAGTTAGCCGTCAAACAAGCACTTGTAACAACCTCTTATCAATATTTCTCTAGGCCCTCTCCTACTCTGACAAGTCTCCCTGTAAACTTAACGCTTGAAATTTAGTTACACAACTTGAATTTTCACTGACTGATTAGGATAGGTGATAAGAGAAACACTGTTCTTGCACATCATTGTTTCTGCCACTTACTGTTTCATCATTGTTTCTGCCATCACTGTACTTAAAATTCTCTTTGGAAAGGCTAAAGAAACTAGCTTCTGGACACAGAAGAGCATCTCATTTACTCAGGAACAGTCAAATTCTCTCTAATGTGCTCTCTAACCCAGAAACAAACATGAAACCCAAGATGGTAACATATGGTCTGTTAGGAATCACCTTGCCCTTCTCCAGTCTCACTAGGCTAGGGCTATATAAAAATCTACAGCCATTGAAAGTTATTACACTTTATTAATTAAGAAAACTTGCTCAGGCGTTCCCAGCTGGAAACTTCCTATCTGTCACCTGCTACTTCCAGATAGATAACCTCAGATATGGGTGAGACTGCAGATCAGAAGTTATAAACCCTGCAAGCACTCAAGTACAGAAATAGCATAGCAGAAACTCATTGTCTCCATCCCTGGAGGAAATGGAGACAATAATATTAATGGATTTTTTTTTTCTTTGTGGGCACTTCAACACTTGAAGGGGCCACCAGTTGTGCCCAGGAGTGTGAGCTGCAGGAGAAAACAGAAGTGAGCAATCAGTAGCAATCAGTAGCATTAATTAAAGAAATGTGAAAGTAGAGCACCAAATTCAAAGTCTTCCCACAGGTGTGAGAAGACAGCAACTGTGAGACTTGATGTTCTTGAATGGATGGGAAGTTGAAAACAATTTCTACAGATCACACACAACATTAAGCATCAGCAAGTCTCTGCAGGCGTTCATGACAGGTCAGAACATGCACAGGACTGGTCATTTCACAGGTGCACCTCACAGGTTGGATGAACATCTGCCAAGCCAGGCCCTGGCATGGTACCTTTGACCAGCAGACACGAATGTGTAGAGACAACAGCTCCCTCCACCCCGAGGAATTCTGCCAGCCCCTGCCTGCTCCTCCCAACTCCCAACCACCACCACCTCCAGTCATTCAGGACCAACTGTTTGTGGTCCCCAGGAGATGCTGAAGGCACAAGAGCATCTGTCATGTGATCTGTACAAAATACTCTGCCAAAATACTGCAAGAAGAGGCAGGAGAGGAAGAAAAATAAAAGGTGCAGATACTACTCCTTTTAAGATGACTGATTTTAAAAAAAAAATCTATCAGGTTGTGGGGTTTATAATACTTCAGTTTTAATTTTTTGTTGGCAGTAACTAGTCTCAATTCATTGCCTTTAATTTCTCCTCAGGTCTATGTACATGTTTAATACAGGTCTTTCTGCATGCTCAGAACTTGTGCAGTTAATTGAGTGAAACAAGAAGCCACAGTTATGCCAAAGGGTTTTATTAGTGTATTAGAGAATAATCAGCAATCTCTCCCCAACCTCTCCCCAGTTAGACTGCACAAAGACTGTGCTGATGTCTATTTAAATGCAGGAATACCACACTGTCTACTGAAGTTCTTAAAATCAGTCAGACAGGAAAATTTCCACAAGTACAGGGTCTCCTTGCTCAAGAAAATAAATGAAAGCAGTTAAAAAAATTGTTAACATCAGTATTACCACCACAACATACTCCAAAAACTTTGAGTCTACAAAGCTGTGCTTGTATTTACAATCTCTCTCAATGAGTCCATGTCACATTTATGACAATTAGGAGAACATAATACTCCTTGCAAACCGTGATGCTGTGCCAGTATCACATGTTGGGGTATTTTTCACTTGTGTAAACTAGCTAAGAAATCCACGCGTGTTCCCAGTCCATCCAAACTGAAATTCCTGTTTTCTAGATATGCTGATATTATGATCTGTGCTACATTTTTTAGCCACTGCTACGTTACTTACAACATTGCTTCCAAATTGTTTTGAAGATAGAGCTCTCTCCTTCAGCTTTCTAAAAACGGACTTTACCCCCCACTTAGCAGTTGAATAATTACTGACTCCATGTTGTCTGGGCGCTGGCTTCAAGAGCAGGAAAAATTTGGCAAAATGCTCCACTGTCAGTTTTGTCTTTCTTCGTCACACTTTCTCCCTTAAATCAACATACTCCTAGTTGTTATCCCCTTTCTTCTCCATTCCTTATTAAACTTGATAGTCAACCTCTGGTTGTGTTATGCTCCCCTATTCTCAACTTCTCTACCCAGTTACCATTAACTAATTTTAGGACTCACCCTGCCTTGTTGTGTTTACATACTCTTTTAAGATCACTTAAGCAGAACAAAGGGCAGTTTTAAGCAATGAACTGAACTCTGAGGATGAGCAGCAGGGTGAAGCAGGCCCATGCTGTTTTAGGAAAGACAGTTCGGAAATCAGGAGCAGAAAGCTCAGTGCCTATGTATCTAAATGACTTGAGCCTGGACTAGGTCATGTGATAACTGGCATCTTGCTCATGCTGCTCTGAACAAACTGACTCTGCAGTCCCTGTAGACCAAATCCCTGATTTCAACTGAGCAAAGCAGCAAACAGCTTCTAGCTTTAACGGCTAGTAATACAATGCACAAACTTCACCACATTTTCCCTGACAGGCTCCCAACTTCACCGGAGACTACGGTTTTTACTTCTTCACACTGGATCTAAGGGAAAACCAGGTGTCCTTGGCTACAGTTCAGCGTCCCATCCATACAAAGTTCAAGAATACTTGCAGAACAATGTTTAGACACAGACCAAGAAAAACATTTCTAACATAGATTTGTCAGACTGGAAATCTATTTAAACCATGTATGAACATTATTCTGCTCCATCAGACTTCAAGAACAATTCACAGAGCCTAGAAATCATGTGTGTATGATCTTCTAATTAAACATTGCCATAACTCACCTTTGCCATGCTGAATTTTTCTCCATTCACTTACACACACACACACACACACACACACACACACACACACACACACACACACATTCCTTAATGGATGCCTCTGGAGAACCTTTTGCTCTAACATCTGTATTCAAAATAACTTTTTTTTAATACTAAAATAATTCATTTTGAATACAGCTTGTCTTTATGACGATCATTTTTCTCACACTATACTTCAGTGACACCCACTTGGTCAGGATATGTTGATGGTTTGTGTACAGGCCTGGCACAAACCTATATCTGAAAGCAGTAAAACTTTATCATTCAACTGATGTGTTTTCAACTTGTCCTCTGCCTGCCAAAATATAACCCTTGAAAGCAGACTCCATATGACTTGCCCCTCAACTATAGAACCTGTCAACTTGCATTATCCATGGTAACAGTAATATTTAAGAAACACCCTCTAGCGAAAGGCTTACACTGTTATTCTAGCTTGAGCCGAATAAATACCAGATATCATCAGTACCACAAATATCTTTTAGTTCTGATACACAGCTCAAAGTGGAATTTTGTTTTTCTAATTCCTTAAACCTATTAATAGTTTACATCGCATTCTTTACTTTCATCTAAAATCTGTATTTTTAATATTAAAATGCTCTTGCACTTAGTAGCAGCAAGTTGTTGGAAGAAAAGTAATGGAAATTTAAAAAGATAGACAGTAATAAAGGGCTATTTCTTCTGTTATCAAAGTCCAGTTAACCAGTTTTAATTTCATCTTAAAATACACTTTTGAATGCCTCTACCAACTCTCAGTTTACTAAGGAAAATCTACACACAAATCTTTATAACTTAAATTAAAAAATCATTCATGTGTTTTAATGACAAAGGGACAGAAACTGCAACCTGGAAGGACACTGGAAATACACAATGTTAATTGATTATTACACCAAACTGATCTTTCTAGATTAAATAAAAGCAAGATCTGACAAAGGTACATAGCTCTTGACTACTCACAGCCTCCAGTGAAATGATGACAACACAACTACATTGCTTCCTTTTACAAGCTTGTCTACAATACATTTTGTTGATGATATTTAAACAATAGCTACTGCCAAATGGGACTGGCAATGCTGATTATAATAATCAGTCTTCTTGTTCAAAATAAGAAAGTGTCTATTCATGATTTTTCTAAGTTTCCTAGGAAAACAAATTTGTTTTATCATCTTATCTACCTGCTACCTCCACCCAACTAACAGTAGATTGAAGCACTGAAGAATACTGAGGACAGGGCGCTGTGAACAGTGAGCAATTTAGAGGCTATCTTTATGGGAAAGATATGGTAGTAAGAGATTTAGGGCATTAGGGCACTAACTCATAGAAAATGACATGTCAGAGTATTTCTGCTGCTCAAGAAGAAGCTTTTTCCAGCTGTCAAACTTTGGGGAATAGTTTGGTTTTATTCACTCTTCTAGGGTCAATAAAAAATAATGCTATTTTTCATCTCTTTTCCAAAACTGAGACAAACCGAATTGAAAGCCTACACACACATACACAGATGCAACTAAAGTGAAGGGGAGAAGAATTCTCCTGTTCAGGAAGCCTGCCATAGGTGTCACCTGTTACTGCTGTGAAGGATATAATCCTAAGAAATAACAAAGATGTAGAATGACAACTGCTATTTTAACTGGTATCAGAAAAAAACTTACTGCATCTGTGTACAGATAATGTGGAATCAGTTTTGTACTGTATAGCCTCAAATGACAGACAAAACAGTCCCTCATCAAAAGTCTGACATTACTAGCTTTAAATTTAAAAGTAAAATCCAGCTTCAAATAGGAGCCTACATACTTTGGAAAGCCCACAGTAAGTTTATTTGCATGCTGGTCAAAATGGGTCTGAGAATGCAATCTGTTCTAACTAGAGCCAGAAATCATTTCTGCCCAGTTATGTGTGCAGGTCCTTTGCTGGGCCGGGGAGCAAGAGCTGAACACTTGTGACCCACACCCTTAAACACCTCTCCACAGCACCAGCCAGGGAGGTACAGCTCACATACGCCTTCTAAGTACTCTTTTGAAAAATCTATAAATAGTCTGTAAAAACAAGTTCATTTAACATCTCTATTATTTTAATAAATAACAGATTAATTCAACATTAGGTGTAGTCTTAACATCACAAATTTCAAAGACTATTAGGAAAACAGAAAAATCCTGCATAAAACATGCACAAATTTTCATGATAGAGTTGAAGGAGAGCTTATCCCCTTGCTAATAAGTTGCTACCACCAACAGACAATGCATAAATCAGAGCAGCTCAGCTGTGAAGATATATGGATTGTATATGAGTTTTTAACAATTTGTTTCCATAGTTCAGTCAGTACAGAGTTAAGAAAGAAGAAGTAATTCAGTTGGACCTGTCCCTGCTGCTCTGATGCCAATAGGAGAGTTGCCCTAGAATTCAGGAAAAGCAGGACAGGATCCAAACTGGTGGTGTGATCAGTTATACAGTTTACATTAGTGCTGTAACTATCAGTCTCCAACAGGAGTTGATGCTATTGATGGTAATGAGATTTATCAACACCAATTTCATTTGAAGTTTGGCCTTAATCCAAGGTGTCTACAGCAGTGAAGTCAATTATATTCAGGCAAATTAAAGAATCAATTCACTAATCAGATTTTAACTTTTATTCTCATAAAAAAGTTTTCATCAGTGTAACTTTTTTCTAATACAGTTCTAGAAATTCAGTCACTAAAGTGGATCTTTTAAAAACTGTATCTATAGATAAACACATGCACAGAGATTCCTCTTGAAATGCTCACTTCCTTCTGGTTCCAGCCTGCCGCATAGGTTTAGAAGAAAGCTGTTTCTAAATTAGCTCAAAATCATTACTGTCACTTGGTAGTGACACAGCATATTAAACAGGTTTTGACAGGAGGTAATATTCTATCACCACTTTGCAGTTTCCTTTACCACAGAATCAAGGAGTCAATCATAGAATGGTTGGGGTTGGAAGGAACCTCTGGAGATCATCCAGCCCAAAATCCCTGCTAAAGCAGGCTTAGGAAAAGCAGTTTGCACAGGATCACATCTGGGTAGGTTTTGAGTATCTCCAGAAAAAGTAGTTCCACAACTTCTCTGGGCAGCCTGTTCAGTGTTCAGTCACCCTCCAAGTAAAGGATTTTTTCCTCATATTCATATGGAACTTTCCGTTTTTCATTTTTTGCCCATTGTCCCTTGTCCTTTTACTGGGCAGAACCGAAAGGAGTCTGGCCCCACTGGATGACAACCTCCCTTCAGATATTTGCATGCATTGATGAGGTTCCCTCTCACACATCTCTTCTTGGGGCTGAACAGGCCCAACTTCCTCAGCCCTTCTTGTAAGAGAGATACACCAGTCCCCTGATCATCTTTGTTGCCCTCCACTGAACTCACTCCAGGAGCTCCGTGTCTCTCTGTATGAGAAGCCCAGAACTGGACACACCACTCCAGATGTGCCTCACCAGGGCTGAAGAGAGGGGCAGGATCACTTCCCTTGACCTGCTGGTAATGCTCTTCCTAGTGCACCCCAGGACACCATTGGCCTTCTTGGCCCCCAGGGCACACTGCTGGCTCATGGACAGCTTGTTGTTCACCAGGGCCCTCAGGTCCTTCTCCCCAGAGCTGTTTTCCAGCAGGTCAGGCCCCAGTCTGTGCTAATGCCTGGGGTTATTTATTCCTCTCCAGGTGTAGGACCCTACACTTGATTTTGTGGAACTTCAGGTTCCTCTTTGCCCAACTCTTCAGCCTGTCCAGGTCTTGCTGGATGGCAGCAGAGAACCCTGCTGCATCAGCCAATGTGCTGAGCATATACTCTGTCCTTCGAGTCAGGACACTGATCAGTGAGCTGCACAGGACAGGAGCCAGCACTGATCCCTGGTGACACTGCTGGCTACAGGCCTCCAACTACATCCTGTGCCACTGATCACAACCCTACAAGCTTTGCCATTCAGCCAGTTCCCAATCACCCTCACTGCCCGCTCACTTAATGCACACTTCCTGAGCCATGGGGATGTTATGGGAGAGAATTTCAAATGACTTGTTGAAGTCAAGGTAGATAACAACCACTGCTCTTTCCTCATCTACCCAGCCAGTCTTGCCATCATAGTGGGTTATTAGATTGGACAAACATGATTTCCCCTTCGTGAATGTATTTTGACTACTCCTGATAGCCTTTTCTACTGCCACATGCTTAGGGATGACATCCAGGATGAGCTGTTCCATCACCTTTCCAGGGATGAAGGTTAGGCTGACTGGTCCACAATTTCCTGGGTCCTCCTTCTTGCCCTTTTTGAAGACTGGAATGACATCTGCTTTCCTCCAGGCTCTCCTGTTCTCCATGACGTTTCAAAAATTATGTAGAATAGCTTAGCAGTAACATTTGCCAGCTCCCTCAGCACTTCATGGGTGCATGGCATCAGGATGTGTGTCAAGTTTGCCTAAATTATCTCCAACCCAATCTTCGTCGACCAAGGTGAAATCTTTACTCCAGACCTTCTCTCTTGCCTCCAGCATCAGGGATTCCTGAGGAGGAGCCTTAGCAGTAAAGACAGTGACATTCTAGAAAATTAGCTCAGTTGGTTAGAGCACAGTGCTAATTATGTCAGTGTTGTGGGTTTGATTCCTGTAGAGGCCACTCATTTATCATTTGGACTCAATGATCCTTGTGGGTCCCTTCCAGCTCAGAGTATGCTGTGATTCTGTGACTAAAAGCAAAGTTTTCCCTGGTTTGACATGCCAGTTCTTGGCAGATCATGCTCTCTAACTAAATGACATACAGTTTCCAAAATAAAGCTATGTTTTTATGTTGCATAATACCCTTAGTTTTGAACTGTATGCAAACATTTAGAAAAACTGTCCTTAGATTGTGGACTTAAACTCACAGGGATCAAGTCGTTGTTAAAAATTATTTGCATTCTAATTACCAACTGGCCTAGTGCATCTTGTCTCCAACAGAGACCAGAGCTGCTCAGAGCACAGTGTGGTGCTGCATGGATCTCGATGAACTATTCCCTTGAAAAGATCAAGGCATTTGTGCACAAGGCTGTGGAATGGATCTGACCCTTGAACTTCTGCTGAAATGCCGCACCCTGACTTCCACGGAAAACACTTTTTTGGCTGGCTTTAAGGAATACCAGGACAGACATCTTTGTAAGTTTTGATGTGCCTAAATCTTAGCTTGCCACAGAATACAAGTTTTAAATAATGAAATGCATACTCTGTTCTTGTCTTACACAGAAAGTGAAGGGTTATTTTTGATCGTGTTAAAAAATCTTAAGCATAACAAAGTTACACATTTTATAGGACTCCTACTCACCTCCTCAGCACCACATGGATCTTTCCCTTTCTTTCATTTCTTGGCAGACCATCCTCTCCAGCTAAGAGGACATACTGTGTCTGAAACAAAACTGTCTTTGTACACCACATAACAAACTAACTTCTGAATTAGTATGAAAATCATGGCATTGACAGCTTAGGGTTTAAATGATGGATTTTTATAACATTATGTAATTATTGCCACTAAATGAAATGTTCATTCTGGATAACACTCTCAGAAACATTAAATCAGTTAACATCCATGTATACAATGAAAAGTCCTAAGGACATAAAATGTTAAAGAACATCAGAATCTGTTCAGCTCCAACTCCACCTCTTTGGCATTAACTGAAAAGGAAGGTGAGATCTTTCACAGTAAGTAAACAGGGGATTCCCTACTGATTGAGAAACACTGAAGTGGTGAAAAGCTGACATATTTGGCTCCATGCCACCACACCATGGCTTAGCAAATACAGAAAGCAGCAGCCACAGGATGCAATACAGGTTGTAGTACCATGTGTGACTCTCTTTCACTATGGAAGCACAAGTAAGCATCTAATATGTAGGTTTTACTCTCATTTTCCCTTGATTTCCATGTTTTTCACATTTTCTCTTTCATTTGTGAATAAAAATTCTTCTGTAGTCATAATATAACTGTCTTATTGACTATGTAGCCTCAAGACAGAACACAGGCTTACAAATATATAAATAAAGTTATCTGCTTTCTAGGACTGTGTTTTAGCTGCTTTTCCTGCCAAAAATGAATAGGAAGCATCACTGAAATAATTGACTGTTTAAGAAACAATTAATTCTTCCACCAGTCATTTTCTGAAACAAATTAGAAAACTTTCAGATGCAGAGAATTTGTTTTCCAACAGTTCTTAAGACATGCCCTTAACCTGTCCAAGAGCTCATTTTTGTTTATCTGTGTTTACTCTGCTCCAGGAACAGAAAAGGGGTGAGTATTTTTCAGGAGAATACCTGTCAAGGAGAACTGTGGTCCGCTGATACCAAACACACATCAAACACTTCCTCAGCACTTCCTAACTGCTGATTTCATCTTCCCTTCCTCAAAAGCATGTTTTTTCCAAGGTTTCCTGTGCATAGTAAATGTCTTATTCTAAGGATAATAATTTTTTGCATGTAATTCTGCTAAAAGCAAATCTGTGGCTTTTGCTATTGAGTACTAAATATATGTTTACATGATCTTGATTTAAAACTGCAGAAAAAGGTTCTAAATAGCCTGTTACAATCTTCCTGTGCAGATATGAAGTTACTTTTACCTTAAACTAAATCTGTCTGATGTGAAGCCATACCTCTTTTTGAGCATCTTCAATTTCCACTTGGTATCTCTAGGCTAAATAAATTTTTAATATCAGTATTAAAGGAAGTCAGCATTACTTTTTACTACAAATATCAGAAACTTCCATGAGAGGCATAGGCTGCTAATAAAGTTACAAAGGTTGGCCTGGGAGAAGTTCTCCGGGGACTGCTGGTGAGTGACAGTTTCACATGTGGTTATATAAGCTTCAAAAACTAACTACAGCACTGCCTGCACAACCTACCTTCTGAGAAGGACCAGAGCTCTTCAGCTCTCTTCAGTTACACATTTTTCTTCTTTATATTCTCTTGCCGGCAAAACAGAATTTCTACACTAAATAGTAATCACCATATAATGTTGACTTCATTACCCTTAGTAATAATTTGACATTGATATGACAGTTTATATTTTACAAGCACTTGAAAAACATTAAGATGTTCAATCAGTGTTTGTGAAAATATATTAATTAAAGACAATGACAAAGCCCTCTGTAGAAACTGAAAAGCATATTAAATAGAAGAGTCTTAAACACACTAAGACAACAGCTGAAAATGTTCTGTCCCTATAAGAACTGTTTAATTCCAAATGCCATTATTTAACAAAAAAGAAACGTTTAAGAGTTCAAGTCACACTGCACAAAATAAGCTTATGTAAGTTGGAACTTTATCTTTAGTAATCAAGCACTTTCTTCATTCCATGAGGTTGGACTGAATCCTCACAGATTATAAGCACTTCCCATGCAGATACAAAAATATCTCCATATGCCTTGATATACTTGTATGGATGCCTGAAGAGTCACTGCAGATGCTACTGGAGCAGGCTTCAGAGGAATGTTAGACAGGCCCATGTACATTAGTCTTGACTTCCAGCGACTCCACAGTCCAATATGAAAGAATACAAGAATTTACAAAGAAGATCCAACAAAGTTACAAATCCTTAAATTCTCTTGTGATGCTACAAAGAAACCTGCTTATGTGTTTGTGAGTGATGAACTCATCAGTAGTGTTAAAAAACTGTGGTGGGTGAGATGTGACTGTATAATAACATCAGAACTTGGAAATATAGTTTAATTGAAGTCTGTTTAACTTAACCAGAATAGCTAGGCCTTAATGCCATACCAAGACCATTTGACACAAATTGCTGAAAGAGAAAGTAGAAGCCCCAGTAGGAATATTTCATACATATTCAGAAGACTATTAATGGAGGATCCTTCAATGTCTTATTTTGCCAGCTGGGAAGCATTAATAAAAAGAGAAGCAGAAAAAACCCTTTGGTCAGAGAAAAAAAGGAGGGTGCCATTTTTCGGGTGCTACCTGACAAACAGCTAAGAGAGAGGAATCTTAAGAAGCTGGACTTACCACACTAACATGTAGTGAAATAGTATTTTCTCCTCTACAGACTGATATTCGGATTCTCCTCGCCTGTGCTCTTCCTCGTATAAATAAGAAAGCAAATCAATTTTGTTCCCATGCATGCAGGTGTAAATAACTGCACATGGCATGTAAAATAGAACACATTTTATAATTATCATCTTATTCTGCCATCACAAGGGAGCACCATCACTGCATCTACTCAAATACACCTACCCCTCATGTGGTACTTGAACCAATAAAGCTCTTTGTGTTCATACCACTGAAACATCTTAACGTAGTGAGAATCAGCATTGCCTCCAACAGCCTACCATCTAAAGAGGATGGAAAACAAAAAGAATTAGAGGGAGATCCAACAATTTGGACAAGTGGCACAGAAGGTGACAAATTCAGAAATAAAAATATTTGGCCATTTACTCTTAACGCCTTCACTCAGGGTCTTCTTCCTTACATGCAGATGACTCTCTCAAGCCCTGGTACCATACAGTAAAGAGAGAGTTAGCTTTCAACAGAGCTCTTTCGGCTCAAACAGGGCCACTGTTTGGCTTGAAGCTATGCTGTTGAATGCTCTTTAAATACGGAATGAGTTGCATGCCCTCACCAGAAACAGAAGCAGAAGAAATCTACTGGAAGTGTGAAGTATTCATCAGGGAAATGTGGAAAAGCTATCACAGCAGTTTCTTTAAATGGCTTTGTGAATTTTATTCTTAAAGATCAATGAAATTAGTTACTTAGTAAACTTAACAACAGTTATAAAAATAGCTAGTAGAGAAATCAGAAATCCTCTTAAAAAAAAAAAAATCTTACAAGTTTTTTCAGTACTAATGACTTCCAAGGCCTTAGAATTTCTTCTGCTTTTCTTCTCATTGATGATCACTAGCACTAACTGCAGCAGAGTTACGCCTAAATCATATTTCTAAGAACTGATATAGATCCTAACAGGCTACAGCAAGGCCTATACACAATGTATTCAAAATCCTTCATTTCAGTGCATTTCAGGTAAAGGGCAGTAATGTGCTATAAAGACAACTATATCGACACACTCCTATTTGGTAATTAATTCATTACAGTCTTTAAAATCCTCATTTTTTGCAGCTTCATGGATTTGGTCATCAGAGAAAAGTGCTACTTTCACTTGGAGCAATGCAGGAAAAGAATAAGAATGTGGTGAAACTGAAGAGTCAGATGAGTATCACCCTACAACAAAAAACTGGATCATGGCCTTTATTCTATACCACACAGTTCAAAATCTTTGCTACAATATTGTAAGTAACTTTATAGATGAAAAAAAGGATGTATGATTTCTGAAGCGTGGGATCATTGACTTTGCTAACAGGAAAATACATAACTTTAGCTCATGGTTTGGCATTTTTCAGTTTAAACACCAAGAGGGAATATGGTTAAAAGAATGGGAGCTAATATGCTGGAAAATATGAAGTCTCTGGTAAACTCCACTTAATCACAGGGCCACTTTAGGGCCACTCCCTCTAATTTGATTTTTCATTTCTCTCAGATAAACAAACCTAATTACTTCTCTCCTTTAGGATAAACTGAGGGAATTGCCATACTTAATTTAAAGTTACTGTTTCATCTTGATAGTACTTTAGTATGAAGAGACTTCAAAACTGTTAATATCTAGACTGTTGGTAAGCCAAATGCTTCCTCAGCCATTTAAGAGCAGCACTCATTGATTCTCTTGTCATATTTCAAAAGCCAAACCAGAGATGACTAGTTTAAATTTAAGACTCCCAGTGGAATAAATGTCTTTCATCCATGCTATGATCTGAGTAGCTCTGCTATTATCAGCTACTCAAAGTAGTCTTTGTAAAGTGCGCATGCTTTATAAATGTCATGTTTAACCAAACCCTGAACTGATATAATTTGGTTTTTAATTATTCAAGAGTTTTCCTGTTCAATTAGAAGTACTATAAAGCATTTCCAAAAAATCTAAAATATACTTATTTTTCCAACGTATTTAAACATGTATGTGTAGCAAGAAAAACTTTATAGATGACTGATGACTAGACTGTCACAGCACTGTATGAAAAATGTGCAATTCTCTCTCAGAAAAGGAATAGTAAAAAGTTTGCCTTTATTTCCATGGTCTTCACATCTTTCACTTACATGGAAACTTCCTCAGTCTATGAGAAGTAGACGGGCAGTTTCATTACAAGCAAATGAATTTGAATAGAGGACACTAACTCAGGAATTTACCTTTTCGGGGTTTTTTTTTTTCATTTTTTTACTAACCCATAAGGCGTATCGTGGAGTTGTAAGATGCCTAATCCTACCTGGAGCTGGCATCAGGGACCCATTCGGACAGGATCAGGGCAAAACATACCATGAATATTGGTGAGGAAACCCCTGGTGCCACCTGGAGGCCACCAGGCTGCTCGGGGCCCCACCTCCCAGCACGGCACAGCCAACCAGGGAGAGGGGAATGCCTTTTCTGTTATGCAAGTGGGGTGGGATTTTGGGGACCTTAAAAAGAGCAAAGTTTAAACTCAGAGTTGTGCTTTTGGGACCTACCTGGCCTGAGCACCCAACACGTGTTTTAAGTAAAATTTCTTACTTGTTATATTTCTTTGTTTCATGAACTTTGTTATTTTTGTTACTAAATTTAGTAAAAGAGAAATTTTCTCACAAGTCCACGTATCAATCAGATCTCTTTAAACATTGAAATGGCCGCTCTCACCCCTGCTTTAGCTAAAATCCAAGCCTCTACTCAGGTTTGTTAAGTTTTCACATCAGGATTTTTGTACCTCTTTCATTCTTGAAAAGAGTGCCCTCGATAAAACTCTTCTCCTTTGTCAGGCATTAGACAGAAGGTGTGTTGAGACCCTTCCTCTCACACTGAGCAACACTGTCTCCTTGTTTCCCCATGCTGACCCTTCCATGCCATCATTTGCCTCTCATCTTTTCCTAAAGTTGTAGGAGTTCTGAGCAGAAACCATTTTATCAGTCTGCATCCATGGAGTCCTGCACAATAAATACCATCTGTCTAAATCATGGCATGGTCAAAATTCTACTGCCTCTTGCAGCTATTTAGAATTAAGTACAGTCTTCCTTTCAATTCTGCTCTATTACTAGGGATTTCATTGCAATAGCTTACTGTAAAAATACCATTATTCTTAACTGAAAAATAATTTAATTGCACATGTTACAATTACAACCAAGCTGTAGGAAAGGGTTCTCTATTCTGCTTGCTCTGAAGGCTGATGAATGATCTTACAAAATTGTAAAAGCTCCCCACCTTAACCTTGACCTTGGCTGGCCAGCAGCTCACGGCAGACTTAATGAGGGTATGTGCATATAAAGGACATCCATTCCTAGGTGCACAATATTGAGCTCAGCAAAACCAAGAAAACAACTCCACTGCAAACACTTGGAAGTTAGAGTCCACATGCTCACAGATCAGGGAGATTAAAGCCAATTTCTTATGCACTCTCATTTGGAAATGATTCTTTACAGGTGAGATTTCAGTTTATGATTTAAGTATTGTTCAAATAAGAGAATGCATAATCCCCTCAAACCAAGTAAGTCAACAAATCCCCAAAGTCTTAGTCTTTCCAAAATATAAATTTCAGGCAACAAAATGAATGGAGTATTTCAGCCCAAATGGGTAGGTTTAGAAAGTAACATAAAGTTGAAATCTATCTAATGCAGCTTAACCAGGTTCACAGTAACCTGCACATATAAATACCTCTATTTGCAACTAAGCAATGTTAAATGAGGTTTATATTATCAAATTTTGAAAGTAATAAATTAAAAGAATATTGTCAGAACTATTTAAAAACTATGTCCGACAGTTTTTTTCAGATTTGTGAAAACTTAAATGATTTATAATTGAGTCAAAACACCTTAAAACCGGATTTTGAACTAAATTCTATAATTTCTGTGGCTTTAAAAATGGTTTATTCATTTTCATTGCATTTATAATGTGGAATTTGAAGTCCCTAAGCAAATGCCAGTTAATTTTAATATGTATTGAAAACATACTATGGTTTCATCAGTGCTTGCATGTCTTTTCTCTTTATAGTTAAGTATAAAAGAGTCATATGCACAATCTGAAAAAAACAGCAATGTTGATAAATCCCTGGTTGTGTGTACCAGAAGAATAGCTCTTGGTCTGACTCCATTAATGTCTGACTCCTTTTCACACACCCCCAAACTCTCCCCACGTTCTACTGCTAATACTCAACACAATAGGACTAATACCAGCTGATTAGAACATGCTTCAGTAGCATAATTCTCTAAAGAGACTGAATATCCTATAAGTTAAATGATGACACTAGGTTATATGAAATCCCAATTAGCTCAGCAGAAAAGTAGAAAGGCTTTAGAGATATGAAACTGTCAAAGCAGACCATTCATAAAGGGGTATGATTCCCTCTTTGCATTCCAATCTCATTTTTAAAATACCTTCCTAAACTAACATTTGCAAATACATCTGTTTCTGTACACAAAAAGGCTAATTCCATACTACTACAGGACTTGCTCACCTGATGACGTAGCAAATGCATACCAGTCTCACAACCACCATGAATAAGGTTCTCATTTTCAGGCTTCTGGCCATTTAATCCATGGAGGTTATAACAGTCACAATGCTGTGGTATTGTATTTGAATGGTTTTTCAACACACACTAAAGCCTATTTCTCACACAATGAAGTTTAGTGAACCTTTATAAGGCAGTAATTCATGTTTGTTAATGAAAACTTTGACTAGGCACTGCTCTTTTATAATAGTGTCTGCTGTTTGCACCCTCCAGCATTTTACAAAGTGTATTTCTGTGTTTTCAGCTCTCGTGAGGTGTGCAATCTCTTCTCCTTTTTAAGAAATTGCTTACAAAGTCTGAAAACCATTTTGGGTTGGATTGTGCCTGTAGATCCAGGACAATACAGGCTGAAAGGAACAGTACTCCGCAATCTCCTTTCTCTCTCTCTCGTTCTGCAGCTTGGGGAGTAAACTGAGACTGGAGTAGATGGATGGAAAAAATATCTAACATGTACTTCACAGCCCTGTGGAAGTTCCCTGGAAATTACTGTATCATTTATGACAGTACTATCTGGTCAAACCAGCTTTACAAACAGATACTGGGGAAGGAGTAAAACTCTTCTTCCACAAAGACCTCTTGAAGAACTGCATTTATAACTTTACTGTGAAAGATGATGTGTGTGTTGTAGATGAGCGTGTAATGAACATGAAAGGAAACAGTCTAAACATACACTTGGACCCACTGATCACTCATCTTTGGGACATGAACGCTTATGAACTTAATCTTGTCAGCTGAGCTAGAAATTGCCTGGCTGCACCTCCTTCTCCATCTCGGCATAGTTGAGCTGCTCAATATCAGAGCATTTGCAGAACAGAAGCTGGACTTCACATCTTTTGCTCTTGCAAACAAGAGTTTCAGAAGCAGCACACATTTTTCAAAGAAGTGGTAATCTGAAGTCACTTCCATAACAATTGTTCTCACAAAGAGCGTCAGCAACAAATTAGAGGAAGTCAAAGCAAAAGAAAGGGCACACAAGAATCTCTGGCTGCAACTGATTCTCTTACTTCTTTGTTTAATCATAATTCCAAGTGTCGGAAGTGGGTGTAGCAGGAAAAGCAAATAACAAGAAGCTGAATGACAGATTAAAGGCCTTTTTAATTTGGTTTTAAAGTTTAACCATACTACCAAAGAAAATGCTGTTGCACTCCCAATAATTCTGATACAAATTTTCCCAGCATATGGTTAGAAAAATTATTATTTTTAGCGTAACAATCAAGGATAGCTACAGCAGCCTTGCAATTTTTTGTTGTGATGGAATTCTGTTTTCCATCTGTCTGAGAGGATAATTTTCTGTACAGTCACACCCTAAACTGAGAAGCAAGAAATGAAAAGGGGAAAAAAAAGGGAAAGGGAAGATAAATCACCTACAACTGCTACTATATTTCTTTAGGTCCAGGAGTACAGCACAACTACAGAATCGCTAACAGGAAATTTGCAATGAAACAGTATCTGCATGTTTAAAGAATCTTTCAGATGTTTTTGAAATCAAAGAGCAAAATCCCTGCTCTCTCTCTCTTAATTTACAGTCACCTGTGAGTCACAAAGTGTTTCTACTCTTGAGTTTAGGCAAGTCAGGATTATCTGAGTAAATCTGCAAAATGGATCAAGAAGTAGAATCTTTCTTAGGATATAACTGGCAATGCAAAATTCATAACTTGGTCCACCTTCTCACTTAGCGTCAGTCAAGATATGTTCATGTTGGCATAAATAAAAGTAACTATGTTGATGTCAGTGGAATTAAATCAGCATAAAATTATCATGAGATAATTGTGATACAATACAACACAGCTAGACTGCACAATAATAATCACAAATTAAATTGTATGCTTACTATTTAACTCGCAGAGAGCAAATACTTCCTCCTACTCTAGGTTTGGAACTATCATGTGAATTTTGCCACAGGCCAGATTGTGCCCAGCAGATCCCAGGCAAGGTGATGTGCTCCTGGCGGTGCAGGAGCTTCACCGAGAACTGCAACAGAACAGGACTTTTCTGGTGGGCTCAGCAGAAGGAAAGCACCGTCCAAAAGCAAAATAATTACTCTTCTCTCGTTTGCATGTGACTCCCATGAATACATGAGCACAGCAAATGCAAACCATTTTTAAATAGAGGTTCTACGCTGTGTCTCTATAGAATCCTGAATGAAAGTCTCTGGAAAATAAAATGCATACTTTCAACATGAAGTAGTGTGCACAGATTCATCAGTTTGTTGGAATCTGGAGGAGCTGTATGACTGAAACAGATAGCTTTCTCTACACGAGGATGATGGTAACAGTGTGGCTGAAATTTAGCCCTAACAGAAGTTCCCAATGGAATTGTATCTGTATCAGCACTAACATGGGTGTGACCTGTTTTCAGTCAAAGCATAACTTCATTTTAAAAGGATTGTTCACTAATAATTATGTAAATAAATCTTAGAGAAAAGTATATTAAAACTAAGCTTCTGTCACCACACACTTTCCCCCAATATCCACATTCTTCACTTGCTCTCATTTATAAATCAATGTACAAAGCAAACTAAGTGATACCCTCTCTATAAGCTCTGCATTGGAAAGTACTTCAGAGCAGCAAGAATCACAGAATACTAGGTTGGAAGGGTATCTCAAGAATCATCTGGTCAAACCCAGGCTGACAACACTCTGAAAGGGAACAGTTTGAAAAGAGAGATTGTTGCTACCATACAGAAAACTGTAGAAAAGCCACATAGAGTAACAGTGAGTTCACACACTCCCAAAGCTGCTGATCAGTGAAACTGTCAAACCCAGCTTTTGTTCATGTAAACAGAGGAAGACTGTTCCTATAACAAACTTGCCCCAATGAGCCCTGCAGGGATTCACGTTGCAATTCTTTACCAGTTCCTGCCAGGCATTATTCTGCCAGCTCATAATCCTATAGCAGGAGAAATCTGCATAAAGAAATGCTCAGGAAAGAAAAAATGCAAAGGCTCATCTTTCTTCATGCCATATATGTCAAAGCAGTAGGAAAGCATCTTGTAAATATGTGATTGATAATAAAGTGGAATCTGAGTTTGTTTTTTTTTTTTTTTTTAATTTGCTGGCTGTAATATATTCAACAGACTGGATTTGAAGTCTTTGTGAGGGTAACTTGAACAGCTTCTTGGTCACTTCCAAGTTACTGTGTGATATTGCAGCTATAACCAAAGAAGCTGGGAGAACTCTGGAGGAAGCTGGAGGGAGCATCAGTAAGGTTTTGAACAAAGACAGAGGCTCAGGAACTGTAGGACAGTTATGCTACTCATTTTGCCAAGGAGTATGTTTGTTATTTAGGTACTAAGGATCAACTTGCTGTAGCAGATGCAACTATATATGAAAAAAATGCATATTTATTCTCTTATGCATTTCAATTATGTGGAAAGTAAACATTCCTGCTTTCACATGCACATGTGCGTCCACACAGCTCTGCATTTCTCAACAGTCTGAGCCCACACTGCTATGGGAAACACTACATGGCCTGGGAGAAAGAGAATGAAAGAATTGTCAAAGTCAGCCCAACTCCAGTGAAAATTCTCTGCACCATTAACCTTTCCGTAGTGGCAGGTTATTTTTATAGTAAGTTCACTGAATGAATTAGAGTGAAAAGTATGCATTTACTGTTCATACATTTAGAATATTTCAAGACAGGAGTTTGTTTTTTTTTTTGGTCTCCACTAAGGTCATTCAAGCACAGCATCTATCCAGAAAGGAATCTCGACTCTGGCTGTCCTAATCAAAACTTTAACATAAATTCCAAAAGACAGTTTGCAATGACAGCACTTAAAGTTATATATCCCACTGCATTATATGGACACATTTACTTTGACAGAAGCAACAACCAAGATTTATATTCATCTGAGTGGTCAATGGCTCAGAGTCCTGATGCACATCAGTGAGAAGTGGTGTCTCTCAGGGGTCTGTATTGGGACCAGTGTTATTTAATATCTTTGCTAATGACATAGACAAAGGGATGCCCTCCAGAGGGACCTGGAGAAACTCGAGAAGTGGGCCCATGGGAACCTCAGGAAGTTTAACGACAACACAAAAGTGCAAGGTCCTGCACCTTAGTCTGGACAACCTCAGGTATCAATCCAGGCTGGGGGATGAACAGATGAGAAGGACTTGGGGTGCTGATGGATGAGAAGCTGGACGTGACCCAGCAATGTGCACCTGGAGCCCAGAAAGACAGTTGTATCCTGGGCTGCATCCAAAGCAGTGTGGGCAGCAGGTGAGGGAGGACATTCCGTCCCTCTGTTTTGCTCTGGTGAGACCCCAACTGGAGCACTGCATCTAGCTCTGGGGTCCCCAGCACAGGAAGGACCTTGACCTGTTGGAGCAAGTCCAGAGGAAGCCACCAGGATAATTAGAAGAATGGAGCACCTCTCCTACAAGGAAAGGATTGTTCAGCCTGGAGAAGAGAAGGCTTTGAGGTGATCTAATTGAGGCCTTCCAGTACGTGAAGAGGGCCTACAAGAATGATGGAGACTATTTACAAGAACATGTAGTGATGAGACAAGGGGGAATGGCTTCAAACTGATGGAGGGTAGGTTTAGATTAGATATAGGGAAGAAATTCTTTACTGTGAGGGTGGTGAGGGACTATCACAGGTTGCCTAGAGAAGCTGTGGCTGCCCCATCCCTGGCAGTACTCAAGGTCAAGTCGGATGGGACTCTGAAAACCTGGTCTAGTGAAACATGTCCCTGTCCATGGCAGGGGATTGGAACTAGAATGATCCTTAAGGTCCCTTGCAACTCAAACCATTCTACAATTCTATGATCTTCAAATGTATATCAAAACTGAAACCTCTAGAAACAAGTGTTTTCTGGTCTCTTAGTCTATTGTAGTTCATAGAATGGAGACAGACAATTAGTAAGAATATCCAAACACTGGAAACAACCCTTGCCCTAGACAAGTTGCAAGCTATAATGCTCCAAATTCACTTTGCACACAGAGCAAGAGGAAGACAATTAGTGTTTGACAACCCCATTTAGTCCTAAACATATGCCATAATCTCATTCTGTAAATGTCACCTGCAAACTGTTTCTTCTCCCACCAGGCCCTGTGCAAAGAAATTACTACTAGGATTTCAGGAAACATTGTATGGCATTTAACCTGGAGAGAATATGGAGGAAAGGGTAGAGCAGTAACCTTACACTACTTACACAGAAAATGAAATGCAAGCATTGTGGTTGAGCATTTCCAGAACCTCTGGCCTGTGGCAAAGCCACAACAGTCTTAAGATTTTTATTGTCCAGAATGCCACATATGTCTGTGGAACATTGTGGGATGTGGCTATGTAAACGTAGGATTATGCCATGAAGAGAATGGGAGAGGTATGAGAGGAGAAGGAAAGGAAAGAAACAGGAGATGAGCCAATCTAAATTTTCTTCTATGTTTGTACTGGGATACTTAAACTAAAAATATTTGTGCATGACTGACAAAAATAATGGATGTCTTAACTACTTCCAAACATACGAATGGATATTTGTTAATCCTGAATGAAGACGAGTAAAGGAGGTCTAAGCTTTTCACTTTGTTCAGTTAACTGGGAGAGTTAAACTCATCTCTTCCCTTCACAACTTTTGAGCATTTGCTATTTCTTATGCAAGTGGAAAAGGCAGTTACATTAAGATATCATTCCTACCCAAATTCAAGCCCTGTACCTGAAAGTTTGCCAGTTTTTTTTGTGTATCGCTAGAAAATAGTAATGCACTATTTTCCAGGATTGGTCTGCCACTCCCATGTACTTTTCTCTATTCAAATATTTTCTCAGAATATTTTTTGTTATGTATTTTTACATCTTTCAGACTGGTGAAAGTTTATTCTGCAGACAACTAGCTCAGGCCATGTTGAACTGCACAATTTATTTCCCAAGTATAAATACTGCTATTGTTTGCAGTTGAAGATATAAATAATGCAAAAAAAAAAGCTACTAAGTATGCATAAAGTTTGATCCTCTATGCCCAAAAGATTTTAACTTTTCATAAATCACAGCAAATATATTTTTGCTATCAGAGTTGTTGGAAAAGTAGTTCACTGTTTCCTTTAAACTACCCAGGATTAGCTTGACTACCTATTTGCATAAAAGGTCAGCAGGGAAGAAGGCACAGTTGTTACCAGAAATGCTCATGGTTATGATCTTGTGAGTCAGTTTTTCCCCCAGATCAACACTGGATAGGGCAGTAAGGATTTGCTTTCAATCAGATAAAAGAAAACGTGTCTTGGAAATGCATGGCCATGGAAAAGCAATGCATATGTGTCTGTGTTCCCATGCATACAATGTTAGCCTTGTAATTTCTAAAAACTGAATAGCTATCTTACGCTTAATATTTTCCTGAAGTCGTAAGTGCTTTATACAGTTGTCCCACACCATTAAACTGACAATGTTGCAGCCTAGAGGTAGCTGCTTTTCAGTGATGGGTGAACTGATTTTTGTGTTTTCTCCTTGTATAATTCATAAATTAGCAAGACCAGAGTGTTGAATTGCAAAAGTAGGACATCTGTCACCATGGAGGGGAGTACGCAGTATGCTTCTGACAGCTGTGGGCTTGTTTGTGGTCACTAGAAAGGTGCCTACTTGATTTTTTTCCTCTACCTCAGCATTCCAGAAATTTAGTTCTGTCATCTTCCAAATTTCTTCTACAGAATCTCACCATCCTGATTTCTAGTGAGTCATATTCTTTCCCAGCTTGCCCACTAGAACTTCCCTTTGAGTTACCTGGACTCACCTAAGCACACTGAATGCTCTCCCAGCCATTCCTGTCTAGCAGATAATGCGGTATCTCAAGGTACACACCACTGCAGAGAACAGAAGCTGGCTTAATTGATCTTTGCAAAAAGATGTATTCCAAGTTTCCTGCTAACATAGGCAAATACAGGCCACGCTGCTGTGTCACAACAGAAAGCAAATATAAAGGCATGAAGGAAAGTGTCGCATGGGACAAAGTAACCAGACACAACCGCCCAGGTGAAAAGAAATAGAATTAGGCAGATGTACTTAAGTACAGGAGTATCCTGTACTTGTAATAGTTCTGAGATTTCTCAGTGCAATAAACAGAAGCAGTGATGCAGATTTTATTAATGACACATATATCTTCTTAGTCTCTCTTGAAGCTTGTTGTCTTACTACTGCCAACCGCTTTCTGGCTCTGCAAATGCAGTGGGAAATCATCAAAATACGTACTTTTCGTCCTCTAGGACATTCATGTTTATGTTTGTTTACAGTTCGAAAGTACTGTTGCACTCACTGGCAGTGACACAGTATTACAGGAGTATGAGGAGGAACAGACTCCAGCCCAGGAAACAGTTGTTTCCTCAGCTGATGTGGCAGCATCGTTTGTGACCACAGACAGTAACAAAGACTATTAATCTGCTCTGTAGAGTGATCCAGAATGTCATTATAGTTTACTAGATTCAGCTGCATAGGATGTGCTCAAAATTTGCACAAAATTGCTCTGTTTTCTGGCACAGAAACACCACAGAGCCTGCACTTCAAAGTGCCACTGGAAATCACAGTAGGGCTGTCTTATGGAGCTGGCAGGACAATGGCAGGACACGCGGACAGGAAACAGGGCCATGACAAACCACTGATGTGCTGTGCTAAGGATCCACCCCTGTCCCTCCCAACCCACAGTGGAGCAGGCAGTGGAACACACTGCAGGAGCAGCCAGGCAATGAAACAGGGGTGAGATATGAGACAAGAAGGGGCTTCAAGGAGCTTCTGTCACCAAAGGGCTAGATGTTTGGCACGAGGGCATATGACAAAACTTCATGCTGGTCTGAGTATGAGGATTAATTTAAGCTCAGGGATCTTGTGTATTGCAGCTTCCAAGACTCTGTATCCTTCGGCACTTTTTCGCCCTTACTATTTGAATTGAGAAATATGTAATATTCCAGAAACAACTATTATCAGGCAACTATCTTCTACACCAGCACTTCAGGTGGGTAATTTGTGAAAGTCCACTGAGCCTCTATATTTTTATATTCCACCTTTTTCCAGGAGTGTTTTTGCTTATCTCTTTTCCATCAATAACAAAAAAAAAAAAAATTCAACAATTCTTTATAAACAAATTTTCCCACTGCTGGAAAGCAGCTTTGAATCAAATCTTTAGATGTCAGCAAAAGGGAAAGAGCTTCCTCACACCCCAACATGCATAAATTAAGATATTTCTACTATTATATTCTACCAGCTATATAGCTTCTTTGCGGCTATTACCCACGCTTTTAATACTATCTTGTATGACATCTTCTTTAGGATTTTTGGCCCCTTAGAAGAGAACTGAAGATAGGAACGAGAAATACCTGGTGTTAAAGAAAACACGTCAAAAATTGGGGAATTATCTCGATAGGGAGAAAATTAGAAGAGATGTTAAGAAACTTCTTGATGATGCTTCTTATTTTCCAAAATAATTATAACCTCTCCTTAGGGGAATCCTAGCTGTTCTGCCTACCCTAAAGTAAAAGCCCTTTTATTTTAAGTAGTCTGTGACTGAGGAAAGCACACTGACCCTGAGAGATGCAGTATTTCCATGTACTCTAATGCAGTCACTCTCTAAGTGCAACACCCAGCTTCCAAATCTGTGACCTCTAATGATGTTCTCTCTCTCTTAAAAATATTCTAGGTTGAAAGTCTGAATACAGTCATTCTATCATCTTGCTTACTGTTAAATTAAAACAGCAGGTGATAAAAAATGCATTAATGCCACTTTTAAGGAAAGATTTCTACTCTGTGCTTGAATAGCCTGCTAACTGCTACAGTAAAAAGGAATGCTTTTGTAATATAACCAGACATGGAATTCATGCTACTCACAACATTCACATGAGGGAGTTCAACTCAGATATTTCAGTCCAGTATACTCAAAAAATCGGCGATCAGATATAGGCTTGCCCTATACATCTTATCTACACATCTGCCTGGATTCTGAACACACAGGAATGCAGCTAACCTAGGCAGATTGGTCCTGTGAAAGCAAAACGTGGTTAGCTGTTACTAAAAGCTTACTGCAGAACTCAAGGTGCCTATAGTAGGTCACAGTACAGATTCTCAAACAGTCTAAATCACTGCATCTATTTTGATGCAGGGAGACTCTCACTGGGATACACCAGCTGAGTGACCAGTCCTTCTAGTACCAAGCCAGTATGACAGAAACTGGAGTCAGAAGGACTGTAGAGTCCACTTCCTAAGAGACACCTTTGTGTATGGAACAGCCTGTTAAGTATTTCTAGTGAAACACTAATTTCAGACATTGATGCAACTCAACCATTAAATATTACTGGCTACAGTCTCAATTTGCCGTAAGATGCAACATTTGGGGTTTTTCAAAAATATGGAAAGGATGCAAGCAAGATATTTACTACCTTTCCATACAGCTTCAGATTTCACATATTTTTATCTCACCAACTGTAGCAATATTAAAACATAATTTTTTAAAATATTCTAAACATCTCCAAGTTTAAAAATATATTTTCTGTTTCAGGGAAACATATGAACACACAAATGAAAAATTATTTTAACCTGAATGCTGAACGAATACTCTTTTTCCCGATCAAGTGCTAACTAGCTACATGTTTATCACCCACAGCAAATCAACAGACCAGAATGGCTTTTCTAGTCAATGAACCATAAAGTGAAAAATCTAAATAGAACCTGCTGTTTTAGCCTGTGAGTCTGACCACAGAAAATGACATTTAAATAAGCAGAGAATCACAGAATTAGAGGCTGTAAGAGACGTCAAGAGACCATCTAGCCCATCAGGGCTTTACTGACAGACTGAAGGACAATTTATCCAGGCCAGGGTCCACTCCTTTTTCCCAAGGAGCCATTAGGAGCAAGCTGTGAGTCACAAGAATTGTTCTGGAGGTGCTGCTCTGCCCATTACCATCTTTGTTGGGGACTCACATCCCTTATCTGACCACAGCAAATCATCTGGCAAGACTGTATGGTAAAAACCAGATGAGGCTGTAGAGCAAGATCCAGCCTTTATTTCATTACAAGCTTCTGTCTGATTTAGCCCATTCTCTCTCTCCAAGTGTGTCCAGATAAACACAGCTAAACTTCTCATAGGTGTTTTTCAGACTTGTTTTCAAAAATCTCCAAAACACAGTCTGAGCACGTATACCTCAGCAAAAACCACAGTTCATGACTTTGCTTAAATGCGATAGGGGGATTGAAGGCAAAATGACAGATTTTGCACTGACCTTTATCTGTCACTTTTGCTGCAAACAAAGCACTTTATAACTCTGATCCTACAGCCACTGGTTCTCAGGAACAATGGGTACTCTTTATGTTTCAGCAGCATTTTACCTATTCAAAAACTGATGTTTATTCTTTTCTTCCCTTTTCTAGGTCTTGCAAAGCCCATCTGACTTTTTTTTTTAAACATACCATATTTGCTATACACTAAGTTATCTGTTTTCTTCCTAAGAGCAGAGCCAAAAAGCAAGTACATTATTCCTGACCTCAGAGGAGGTCTCATTAATACATCTGATATTGAAAAGCCTATGAATATATTGCAGAACAATGTTTGCTTTTTTTTGAATCAGGATCAGTGTTGACACACTCAGTCTGCAGCCCTCCACAGTTCCCCATTCATCTTTTATATTATTGCTGCCAACCAGTTATTCTTCATTTTGCATCTTACTAATTCTATGTCTGCTTTTGCATTTACTGAATTATATCTTATTATGTCTTCAATTAATCAAGATAATTCCAAAGTCCAACCTCTCAAAGGATTTAGAAACAGTTTCAGGTTGTTATCAGCCAGATACATCATAAGCATACTCTCTGCTTCCTTAAACCGTGCATAAAAACTGTCCTCACAAGGATGGAAGGACTTGCTGAACCTTGTCTGAACTGGTTCCCCTTTCTGACAGCAAACCACTGACAGCTGTATGCTGAACGTGTTGTTTTGAACAGTTCTACATTGGTTTCCTTTTTTATCTCATGTTATGTAGAGTGGTGTTCAAAGTCAGATACATAACAGCACTTGGACTTCCTCTCATCTATCAGTCTACTTAACTATTGAAAAGAGCAAGGAATTTGGCTTGACATAATTTGCACATCACAAAGGTACATTCAATGTTTTTACCACCTTACTATTCTCAAGATGGTTGTTCAACAGTTTGGTCAAGTATGTTGCTGATACTAGTGGAACTCTCCTTTGTCTAAAATTCTTTAGCTCTTTTTTTTTGTCCTGTCTAAAAAGACATGCTGTATTACGTGCATCTCCAAAGCACTGGGATCTCGCCCCCTCATCCTCCATGGATTTTCAAAGATAATTGCTAATGCTTCAGAAATTGCTTCAGCTACTTCTGTAAGTCATCTAGGATGAATTCCATCAGGAACTGCTACTGTGAATATATCCAACTTCTCTAAACACAGTTTAACTCATTCCCGTCCTGTTCTAAACTGCCTTTTAGCCTTCACTAAAGTCCTGCAGCCCTCTCTGTGTCTGTCGTCTGTGCTCACGGTGATGAATAAAGTTAAGTTAAAATCTGTGTAACAATAATTGAAATGTATGCCTGTTACATTTTAAATTTAAGCCTTAAAATAAATATTCAATAATCCCAAGCAGAATAATTAACTTCTATTCTGCATTGACAAGAATATTTTCTAAGCAAATACATATCAAAATAATTTAAAGTTTTTCCTGCTTTCTTTCAAAGTATCTCTGTTTATAACTTCCAAATATTGAGAGATATGGAGGTTAAACCACAATTAAATCACTCATTTACATATTGATATATATTTAATTATTAATACAGCATGTTCACCATTCAATGTCATTTCTACAAATCACAAGAGAAACAGCATACTGTCATTGGCATTTAATTTCTTTAACTGTGTACTATTTAATGAGGTGCAATTTTAATTTTGAGGTATTATATTCTGGACATGTATCTAGCTGACGTTTTTTAAATAGTTTGCAAATTGGTAGATATAGTGATTTCTCACTTTCTCCCTCCCTCATTGCAGCCCCTCTCTGCAGCCTGCAGCACACATTAAGAGTCTTCCTTTGGCAAACTCTTCATTTTTTCGAAAGAGAACCACACTTTATAGCTTTTCATTTTGAATTGTTAAAGCAGTACTTTGGCAGATAAGGTATCTAAGTTAAACACAAAAAATACTAAACGCAAACTTTAATTTGTACACACTTTGCCTGTTTTGGTCTAGATATGTAACACAGAAAAGTGTTTTGTATCAAATGTGATTTCTCATTTTAACAGCATTTTTGTTGCTATTTTGAGCAATCATACATACCCTTTTGAAATTACTGCAGGAATTAATGCTTTTCAATCATATTTACTGTTGGTGTGCAAACTATTTACAAGTGTGAGGTCCCAGGGCCTATAACTTTGCGTAGAATTCTGACCAAATAAAAAACCTCTTGAATTGTTTTAGTGCTCTAAGTAAATGTAATATGCCCTTAACCTAAAAAATATTTATGAACTTTTCTTCCTTTCTGCACTTATTTCAAATTTTACTTGACAAAATATAAAATCCACAGTAAAGCAGGAAAAAATTATATAAGACTTGAGTTGCTCGTGTTCCATTTTTTTTTTTTTTACCAATGGGAAAAAAACACAGAATATGTTTGCATACTGAGATGATAAATAATAGCTGTAAAACACATTCATGTGTTCTTTTCCCTCCTTTTTTGATCCCCCTGGATGCAGCAAAAAAGAATGGATAGAAAGAATGAGAGCTAATATGAAAAAAGCTCTATGGATTTATAAAGGCTAGGAGAATTCAAACTGTGTATATTTTCGCATTCCTTGACACCCAGGCATTGCAACTGACAGAATGCACAAACCTGAATGTGAGTTACTCTAACTTCATTAGAGGAATGGAACCAACAGACCCAGAATTCTGTAATGGAGAAGTTCATCAATGTGCCTCTTCTCCAGAGAAGCAGCTGTGGTTTCTCTTTTGCTTTCTCATTCCCTGAGTTTGCATGAATGACTTCTGAGTCAACTTTCTGCTGATTTCTAATGTCATAGGCAGTGGAGTGATCACCTGGGAACTGTGGCCACGGTGCAGCATCAGCATCTTGGTGCCAGCCCACCGTGTGCTGAGCCAGCAGGACCCAGCTGTTCCTCATCACTGGAGAGCCTGTTTGCCTTCAGCCAACATGCTGTGCAGCCAGATGTGTCAAAACATCTCTCAAAGCAGAGTCTGTACTTAAACGAGGGAGAGCTCAGGACAAGCATCTTTCAGGAGTAATTCATGTTTTATTTATCAGTATGCTGCTTCAGAAATCATTTCCCATCATGCAGGACTCAGAAGCAAGATTGGAGAGATGCATCCATCTATCTGCTGCCTTTCCACAAATGAAGAAGCCAAAACAAAGATGCTGAAATGGCATTGATTCTCTCATTCTGTGGCAGACTATCACTTACCTGCAGCACATATGTGTAAGAACTTCGAGAGTTACAAAATTATCTTCTTTTTTTCTGCTGCTTCCAGAACAAAATTAATTAGAAGAAATTTGAGATGTATTAAATAATTTCATGGTATGACCTTCTCTTTTGAAGTTTAAGTCCATATTAGTGGCTAATGAATGAGAAGCCCAGAAAACATAAAGCAATTACACATTATCTAGAGATGTCTCTTGAAGAATCTGAAATGATAGGCACGAGAAGAGTCAAAGCATATGAAGAAGGGATACATGACACATTCTGTATCAAATTTATGTTTCCACAAAACTTCACTAAAAGACACTAAGCAAGGGAGGCTTCTAAAGGAAGGGGAGATTTAATTTTCCTTAGCAATTATATTGCATGAAGTGCTTCATGTTGTTTAATTTTAAAGCTTTCCTACTACTGCAGCTGTGCTGGGCAGTAATAACTGGAACACACAGCATGAACTGGAAACATCTGACATAATCCCAATTATATCCACCTTCTTTGTCCTGTCAATGAAATCTTTTAAGCAACTCCACATATAAAAAAGTTCGATTCTGACTTCTAGTTATTTAAGAATAGAACAAATGTCCCACAGCACCCTGAACAAAACAAGCTAATACTGCTTCAGCTGTGTAATTTCCCACAGGCTCTGGATCAAAATTGTTTTCAAAAAGACATTTTCTGAATCAGATACCAATTCAAAAACAGGAATGTTTTGTAGTGAGGGATAAAACTATATCCCCACCTACTGTATGTATACTGAAGCAGTTATTATGCCATCTGGAGGATTTTTCTAACGTTCCAAAAATCTCAATCCAAACATGGTTCACTCTGGACAGTGTTTTTTCAATATATATTAATAAATATTCCATAGGACAGACATAAGTCATCAAGACTTAAATCTAGGAGATGCATATTAGTAAGGCAGAATATTGACCCTCAAAACAAAGGAGCAGATTTACTGCTTCTCCTTCATTTTTTTTCCTTTTTTTTTTCCTAAGGCACTCTCATTTAGTGTACAGACCACTGGCCTGGAGGTCCAGCAGCATCCTGGATAATTCTCTTGCTGTCCTGCTGGACAACTATTTGCATGTTTCCTCCCTTTGCTTTGTTCATCATTTATATTTAACTCCGTAAAATCTCCAGGGTAGGAATTGCCTCTTAACTCTACAGCCATACACTCGCAGCTCTCAGCACAACCAGAGGGGGTCACCAGCTGAGGTCTTTCAATGTCATCACTGCAAATAACAGTAAACACCACTAAGCTGGAAATTGCTGCATGGCTCTGACAACTTGGTTTCAGTAGTGTTTTTACCAGCTAATTTTCAGTCTCTGAAGAAAACACTTCACTATGGACACAACAAATTGGATTCATACAAACAGCAAGAGAACTTGCCTTCTTGATTTCTCTCTCTCACACAGATTTTGACATAATTTTTCTTGAGCTACTGATAGGTGGGCCGAAGGAGCAGATGACATACTCCCCATCTATAAGTATCTTTATTCAAAATAAAGATGAGAGACTGCTAGGTAGTGAGGTCACTTTCAGAAAGTATTCTTCAGTCTAGATCGTAATTTTTTCTTCTAGTGGCAAATCAACTGGCAAGGCTGCAAATGTTGCAAGCGAGCCACTATAGGAACCCAGTAGTTATATTTCTTACTCTTCCTCAATTAAAACTATAGAATAATTCCACAAGAGGGGCAATCAATTGAACGATAAATCATAGGAAAAATGCTTTGAGAGAATGCTGCAGATATTAGCTAATTTTTCTTTCAGACAACTGCAGTGTGGGGTAGGACTGTTCTGACATGGTACTTTGAAACCTCCTCTGAAATAACCATATAAAAAGTGGTTCCTAAAAATCAAATAAGAAGTGCAGAAGCCCTGTGTCATACATTTTACATTTAAAAATAAGCATGATGAAAGAAAGGCATATAATTCTAGAAATTGTTAAAAAGGCTTACCTAACAATAAACACCCATTTTTTATACAACAGGAATGTACATTATGCATTCTGTATAAGACTGGAAAGCATAATGCTTCATCCTAGACCATCATGGTGGGAGTAGCAAATATATCTCTAAACCCCTCTGTTTTTCTGTGTGAATATAGAATAAAGTGCTTCAACTCAAGAGATATATAGTGAGATACATATATATAATGAGGGGAGGAAAAAAAAAACCACTGTAAAACATTTTGCTTGATCCCTTCTAACTTAGATACCATTATTAGCACAATGTTTTTTTTCCCATTTATCTGTGGAATCGTGACTCTACTGCCAGGTCATTTTTAGAAGTACTGAAAAAATTCTATTGTAAGACTCCTCAAGTTCTACCAACATTTATGGAAATTTAATTTGGCCCTTTGCATTTTCATATCTTTGAAATGGATTTATACACTAAAGATTCAAACCTCTGGATCCACAATAACCACACAATCTTACTGACAGGCAGAGGGAATTGGGCATAGGCCAGTAGACATAGTGGTACTAAACTGTCTACAGCCAATTTCAATGAAAACCAAAATACAAATTTGGCAGTGTTAGGTGAAACTGCTAATCCTGGAAACTGGTCTTAGGTGTCAGCTGTAGAAATTAGTGGAAAGGTCCTTTATACTTCAAAGATGTTAGATATTTATTTCTACAAAGGTATCTAGAGACCATAACTGAGATTAAATTTAGTCACCACATCACTTTAGTAATTTGCTTTAGAACTTAAAACAAAATTAAAAATCTCAATCAAAATCTAAAGAATATAAAATATTTTTTGTAATTGAACTTCCTGCTCTTTATTCTCTTATACAAAGACTATAAAGAAACATGCCATGACTTAAAATTCAATACTGACATCACTCTGAAATAGAAACTGCAAGACATTAGCAGAACACAGGATATTTACTCTGGTAGTGGAATCAACTTGTCCCTAAATGTTAATGGAAACATGTACCATTATTCTCTGTGACTCCACCCTTCCCTGTGGGAATAACAAAAGGAAAGCAAAAAATTCACCTTTCTACTTTTGCTTGATTTGTTTAGTTTTCCTTACCAGGATTTGCTTTGGCAGGCTGGTAATAACTATTTCACCATCCTAAGAGCCATTCCTCGTGGAAAAATTCATTGACATGCAGCTTCCTTTACATGGAACACCTTGGAAGTACATCAGAAATTGGAACACAGGCCTGCCCAGCTCCTCTGCTCCTGAGCAAAGCTTGGAGTGAACAACTGTAGTTACTAACAGAATGAGAATGCCAGGAATCTGTGGTATTTTGTGGTTTGCATAATGGTTCTACTTAAAGACAGATTTCAATATAATTGTTTTTAAATGGGATTTCTGTCATTTTTCTGTCTTTAAAATGGATAAAGGCTTGCTGCAAGCAAGGACTTTCGAGCATTTTTCAAGAGACACTGCACTGCTCAGCTAAGTCAAATGCACAATAGAGAAAGATCATTTTGTTCTTCCGTGTTTTCTTTTAAGTTAGTCCTTGTCTTTTCTCCATGCAAGTATGATCAAGGTTGCTTTTTGAAAAGTATGTCTTACCATTTTTCAGTCCATTCTATCACTTCTCAATGTTTCAGTGTTATGGCTGTAAGCATTACTTTATTACCTATCTAATTTTAGAGTCTGCTTCCCCATATCATCTCATTTCAAAAAACATTTTCTTAGCCCTTGATTATGTTCTTGATTTTGGAAAAATCTTTTTCCTTGGTCTGCCTGTATACACATCTCATGCCTCATACTTTCAGAATACTGAACTAAACTTAAAGGAAATTAAGGAAATACTTTAGTTGATAAAATATCATACGACAAAAGATATCAACTGCAGCATCAGCAAGATCTTTGCTTCATATGCTCAAATGACCTAGAAAATAATCATGCATTACTTAGTTACCAACTGACAGATCCAACAGAAAGTACTTCTAAGGGTGCATCTTGCCTTTTGGCAAGAATTATAATTTTTTTACTCCATGTACATTAGAGATAAATATAATAAGTGGGACAATTAAAAGTAGATCAAAAGTAAAAATAAAAGTAGAAAGGCTCTCTAAGCACTAGTCTAGCTGCTCCCAGGAACCTAAAAAAGAATCTCTTCTCTACAGTATATTTCAGTGCTGAAAAACAATAATAGAGTATGTTTACTTCCTTGACTAGCTTTACATGCTTTATACCTCCCCCCCAAAAAACCTCATATAAATAGAGTGCATTTCAGATCTATCTGCACCTTGTCACCTAGTGAATTTAGCTGGCAAAAAATATTGTAGTGGAAAAACACTCTTGGACTCAATAGACAAAAAAATAAAATAAACATGTTAAATTTTTGAAACTTCTAAAATTTCCATTCAGTGGTTTTATAGCTGTACTAACATATGTAACACAGGTAAAAACTAAATTTCAGTTTCCCTGTTAAGAGCCATGTACCTCTTCTCAGAGTACGAATCTGTCTTATTTTTGAAATGTGCCTGTAGTCAGAACTACTTGTTTAAAGGGGGCAGTATTTGCCCTTAAACACAACCATCACAAAATCCCTGATTTTACATGAAGTGTAAATCAAATATTACATCAGTCTGCTGCATCCACTTGTCCCCTCTTTTTTTAAAAAGAAAATCTAAATGGAGTTGGCATGTATCACAAAATGTTTACAGCCTTTGTGGGTCCCAATGGCATGTTCTTCCACCAGGGCTCTTTCTGTCATATCTAGAAACTTTATTTTTAGCCAATGGCAAGTTATTTTGGTTTAAAAGACCAGTCTTAGTACCAGTACTCCACTTGTATGTTGCCAAGTTTAGATACTGTTACTTAACAGAAACTCCTTGGTGTCCTGAGGACACCACCAGTTCATTAGCAGTACTGTAGGCAAGCTCATCTCTTTGCTGGAGCAAATACACTCCTCATGTACACATTAAGGGGGCTTGTTTCTACACTTTCCATGACAGAGCCAAGACTCCTCCCTACATCCTGTGCTATATAGTTCACTGGCTTTTATTTCTACTCCATTTCATAGTAGGAATTACTTACTTACTGAGGTAGTCTAGCAGAACAAAGGAATCAAGTGTTAAATTAGGAATACAGATTTCCTAATTTCTCTCAAGATTTAAATTTCTGTTCCCAAAAGACAGATGAAATTTCCAACACAGAAGCTAATGCAGCAATAATAAAGGAATGTTCTGTGTGTTGATTACTTCACAGATAGCAAAGAGCCTATGCCGGTGGCTAGACTTACTGGATCAATAGTGAATACAGACATTTCAGATTAACAGACTGACTCCTCAGTGAAAGGTTACTGTCATCAGTGCAGGACTCAATCTTGGCCACAATTTCTACACCAGAACACAACAAATCAAAGAAGGAATGTCTCTGATTATTTTTTAAAATACCTTTCATAATGTTTTGGGTAGGATGTCTGTGGAATGAAAGAAACCTCACTCCTTTGGCCATGCACTAAATTAGAAAAAGTACTGTGACTGGAATTGATACCACATCACTTCAGAAGCAAAGTAGAGCTGTAGCTGCTATTTCTGTGTACATCTGAATTATTTTGCTATAGTGTTCTAAATTAACTAAACTACTTTCATACCCATTTAGTGTAGATATATTTAAATCTATTTCAATAACACTCTGAGGAATTAAGATTCACTAATTCATTAAATCAAATTAAAACTATGTAAGTGCAGCTGAAACAACTTCAAGTGCATCCACAAAAACTAAATCAATTGCATTATGTGAGCGTAAATTACTAATCTAATGAAGGCTTTACTGATTGTTATTGATTTGTTTACCAGTAAAATAACTATTTTCAAATTGGCATTTTGAGCCAATCCATGTGACTTCTAGTTTCCATACATGCACACACACATACACACACACACACACACACACACACACGAATTTACACAACAATCTTCTGTCAAAGGCCTTGGGGGTTTTTCTGACCTAAAGAATGTGCAGATTCTTTTAACCCATGTTATGGATGGATTCCGACAGTAACAGAAGCTACATCACAGGTTTTGAGTTGCAACACAAACTGGACATGCTTCTTTTAAAATTTGGCATTTCAGAATTACAATTGTCAGTAACAGGACATTAGTATTTTAACCTCTGAGCTGTAATTTGGCCAAGTCGGTCCTTGTAGAAGAAAAAAACAGACAGTAAGCAATGTATAGAGTGCTAACTACATATTCCACCAGCAACTGAATAGACATTGTGGCTTTTCACAGGGTCTTTCTAAATTTTGATGCTATGGGATGCTTCAGGCCTTTGCACACAATTTTTCCAACATACGTGGTTGGATCCTTCAGTCTGATGAGCCCCAGTGCAAGCTCCCACATGGAATCTGCAGGCAGTGAACCTGTGCAGCTGCACCTCAGCCTGGCCCTGGGCTCAGCTCATCCCCACAGCACAGACACAGTCAGTTTGTGCAGCCTTCCACTCCTACAAAGAGACACCATAAAAGTTCACACACTCTCCAGGAATTCTTTGTATTTGAAAGACAAATTTTTAAGGGAAATTTATAGGTTCCTATTTTTTTGTCTCTTAAATACAGATTTTTTTTCCCCCCAAAATGCCATGTCCTAAATTTAAGTGTGTGCAGGAAAATAAAACCAACCTTGCAAAAGCAGAAGTTAGGCAATAAAATATGAACAGTATCTTTCTTTGGGTAAAAAAGAAAACTGTAATTCTACAACAGAATAAAAGTGTTATGCTCTTGGATATCCACTTCTGATTGTGCTTATATTGGCACAAGTTAGAAAAGAGACCAAAATGAAGTTACCAATTTAAAATGACAAAATATAGATAAATCATTACTAAAAGTGGTGATTTTAAAGACAGAGAAAATAGCATAAGCTTGTTATTTTAAGAATGAAAACAGCTTCTAAATATTTTGAAAAAAAAAGTTTTGTAAAATTTAGCTCCTACAAAACTAACTCTATTGTAATAATAGTAAAATAAAACAGTAAAATCACTTGTCTTCTAACAAATGGTTATTTAAGAATTGGATTTTACACCTGGAGTTCCTTCTCCATCTTGTGAATTCTCAAACTTGTTTCTGTAGAAACACTACTCCTTTATTCCGCAGAGCAAAGATGGAGATCTGCCAAACTGTTACGCAAGATAATGAAGGAGTTTCTCAGAGAGTGATAGATCACATGAAATCACATGCACTACAGAAGGATTAAAATTTAAGGAATGTCAAAAGTTTTACCTTCCATTAACTTCATAAATTACATGACATTTTAGTTTCAAATAACTACTTTGGTCTCAAAATTTTAAGAGTACATAATAAAGTAAGGACTTGTATTTTCAAAACCCTATCAATTTTTACCATTTTTTTCACATGGGCAATAAATTAAAATCCTAACTGGGAAAAGGAAAATTTTCTGTAACAATAGCAACTGCTCAAACCAAAGCATAGTTTTTCATCTACTCTTTTTTTTTTTTCTTGTGCTGATTAGACTGACACAGATAAAGTTAGTATTTCATGAAAATCCAGACGTATGCACCTACATAGATTTCCATTTGCTATGATATAGTAACTTACATTTACAAGGCTGTTTCTTAGCCTCAATTCTGATCTTTGCTCTGCATGTCAGTATACTTTTGACCATATGAAATTTTATACTTCAACTTCAAAATATCAATTTTATTAAGGATTTTGTGAGTACAACCTGTCATATTGATAGAATCATAGAACTTGTATTTCACATAGCATGAGTCACAAGAGGACTGCATACATATATTTTACCATCTATCTGCAAAAACAAATATTTTCAATAGTTGTCTCTACTCCAGCATTTCCTTCAGTATGAATCACTTTTTTGCAATCTGTTCATGCGCTGTGCTGATCAGTATCCAGCAACTCTAAGAATTTGGTCCTGAAGGGCCTAATAAGAAGCAGTTTCCATCAAAAGATTATTTTGATGTTACCAAGTGAGGTAGACATGGTCTTCTCAGAAGATGTTTGGAGAGAATAAAAATGTTTTAAAGCTGTCTATTTCTCCCTTTGGCACAATTTAACTAACTTTTAGGTTCATGAACTTTTTATTTTCACTTTTAGAATATATAATTTAAAAAATACTAACATTTTGCAATTTTTGTAACAGGAAAATGTACACCTTGAGACCAAATATGACAAAAAGAAGGCATATTACACCTTCTGTCATAAATTCTAAGCTTTTAAAGCATTATTTTTCCCATATTGTACCAAGTAATCTAATTAAACCATTACAAAACAAAAAAATTACAGTGCAGCTGTCTCTTTAGAACTTTTCCCTGCAGAGATGTCCAACGCACTGTTCAAAAGAACATTCCAAACTCCAAATCCTCTATCAGAGTTATTCCTTGAGAACCACCTTTTTAGTTCAAATAACATCATTACAAATATACCTTAAAAAGTCTCCAAAATTAAAAACCCCAAAGCCCAATCACTGCTCAACATGGTCAGTGGCAGATGAGAAGCCTTGTGCCCCAGGACCATGTAAGTAAACCAATATTCCCCCTGAGAATCTCTCAACTTTTAATAGGTAATATTTCATTTATTTGAAATAAACAAACTCTGAGATGTATACATAGAACTCACTTGAGACTAATGTCAGCAAGATAGCTTTTCAGCAATATCAATCCATAATCATTTACCTAAAATTGTCCAGTATCACAAATCATAAGATATACAACTTTACATACTATTCTATAGACCAGGTAATCTGAAAGAAATATACAACTTTGCTAAGCTCCAAATTTCACCCAGTATAATAGTGAGATACTTGAGAAGACAGCTGCCACATTATTAAACTAAAAACGTAGCCACTGATACTTAGCTTCTTGGCAAGAACGGCCTGACAGTGCAGAAATAGGATACAGGTCTGCTCAGTCATGTGTCCCTTTAGACATTGGTAATATTCTGTCATTTTGTCAGTATTCATTCATGCCTTTTGGAGATGATACACCACAGCCACACACACATGTAGATGCCCTGCATCAGCAATGTTATTACCTGGCTGGTCTCCAGGTCAAAGTTTAAGCAAATATAGAGTAGAAATGTTGCAGTGGTTAACTGTGTGTACAATGGACTGGCCACAGGGTTTCCAGATGAAGAACTGCAGACCACTCCTGAGTAGGCAGAGAATTAGAGAGTATCCCTGTGGAGAATCTTGTGCTGGCAAGAGATGGAATGGATGACCTAACAGGACTTTTCCATCACTAATATGATTCTCTGAACTTCATGCTTTTTGACAGTACTACAATG
This sequence comes from Scytalopus superciliaris, assembly GCA_013400415.1. Taxonomy (NCBI): domain Eukaryota; kingdom Metazoa; phylum Chordata; class Aves; order Passeriformes; family Rhinocryptidae; genus Scytalopus; species Scytalopus superciliaris. Next base: position 68,791 of record VXBX01003632.1, on the reverse strand, counting down.
TTCGACAGGCATTTCTCTTCAGAAGAGGGATTAAGGTCAGTAAGAATCAGCATCAACTAAGAAAGTGCACATGAGGCAATTGTGATTGCAGTAGGCAAAAAGACAGTCACCGTCAGGAAAGTATACAGTGATTGTGTCTTCTGTACATGCTAAAATCTATAATGTAATCAAAGTACTAAATGGAGGAAAAAGAAATAGGAGATTCATGCTTTCACACTGGTTTTCCTGTTACAGTAAAGAAGAAAAGTGTAATATGATGTAAAATAAAATTCACCACTGAAAGCTTCTATTAAGAATTGAAGCTGAACTTCAGAAAACAAGTTTTGCTGTAGAATCAAGGGGACACAGGAAGAGATTCAGAAAAATATGAAGTTAAGTTTATTTAATTCTCACTTGTATTCTTTTGCAGGGACTGTCACAGGGATATGCTTGTAATACCTACCTAATGGCATAGGATAACACACCATACAGTGTATCCAACAACAAGAAGACATAACAAACTTGAACAGTCTATGCCAGAGGGACCAACACGTGGCTCTTGAGCTACATATAGTTCTAAAGAAATTCAAGTCAGCTCTGATACATCGTAGGGTCAGCAGTGTGGCTGTTCTGGAGAGTGGCTGCTCCAGAACTGGAATGCAGAGACAGCTGTCATAGTGAGTCACTAAACAGCTTCTGAGATGCTTGGTCACCATCCAACCCAGCTGTGCTCCTACCCTACTATTTCAGTTGTCTAAATGTACCAGCAAGATACCCCTGCAGTGTCCATGGAGTGTTGTGTAAACATGAATAACAAACTCAAATATTTAAACTTTAATGTTAAAAATGTTGGCAATATGTATCAGTGTAGAAAGACTAATTATGTAACTATATTATATTAATTATGTAACTGTATTATATTCTCATTACCATATGAAGTTACACATTCTGTCTTCTCCACAAAACATCACAGAGATCTACTAAACATCAAAGAGAATTCAATGTGAGGAAAGAAAATGTTTTGTCTTGATACAGAAGATTGCAAATAACATAGTACTTACCTGTGATGGCACCTCATCCTTCAGTGAACTACCTGAGCATCCTTTCTCAAACTGAATTATTCCCTTCCGCTCTTTTCATAAGAAGGAATTAGTCAAATTAACTTCACCAGTCAGCTGCATAACTCTCAATGAAGAAGCAGCAGACTTGGCTCAAAAGCCAAGATGAGTACATTTACTTGGTGAACTCACTAGTGATTTCAGGAATCTTAGATTCTATGGAGATAAAAGACAGAGATCAGAACTTCTCCAGAGAATATTCAGAAGTTCCTCTGAATTACTTTGGCCCAGAATTTACTCAACTTCTGGTTCTGAGTCACCGGGTTTTTTTTTTCATTAACAGTTTTAAATCTTGTTTAAAGCACTCTCAGATCTACAGATCAGAATAAGAGATATAAATATTTTTTTCAAAGATAGTCTGCAGCTTTCTTCATGACTCATGCTATACACCATTCTGATCCGTTCCAGAATACAATATGAACTTAGACTTTGAACTGATACTAGGAATTATTTTTCTGAAGCATAATTTGACATTTAAAGACAATTTACTCATAAAACTGACACAATTCTTTGTGTCTGCAGATTTTTGAGTTTTCCTTAAAGAAGTATTAATGAAAGAATTACAAATTCAGCACGTTGGCCAAAACACAGAAATGAAGCCAGCTGAGGCAAGAGAAAACTTGATTCAAAGGGGTTTGAAAATAGTTTCTATACATATTTAAACATTCTGGTATGTGTGTGGGCTGGGTTTAGATCTCAAGGGAAAAGTAATGAGATGAGCCCCTTCCTGCTAGTAAATGGCAAGTCAGCAGCTTTGTGATTCAAAATCCCCTGGTCTTTTCTGTCCTGCTATCTGCTGCTTGTCACACTGGAAAAAGCTGCTGAAAGCAAAGCCAACTGGCTCAATTAAAACATGAGTCTTTAAAAATGTAGTGTTTCAATAACTTCCTGTAATCTAGCCTTTTAAAACAATAACTAACCATCTTTTTATTGCTTTCATAATTGCGTCAAAAACATATTCAGAATAAATGGAGGTTTGTGATGGGTTGTTTTTTGTAGGCNCTTCCCCTTGTCCCTTATTGGGGTGGTTTGGGGGTCCCTGTCTTGTTGTGCCTAGTATATAAATTTAATATATGTAAATATATATATATATTCCTTCAATTTTCTCTTGCTGCTTTTTGCCGTTTCGGGAGAGGGAGGGGGGAATCTTTCTTGTGAGGTTTGGCTGTTGGCAGAGAGCCAACCCAAACTTTCACAAGGTTCCAAGCTGGATCTACTTGAAAGCACCAACAAATCTGTGAACCTGCTCAAGGTGAGAGAATCTGTACTGTGGCTCCTGTACCACACCTCCCACCAACCCAAACTCTGCACCTCATGTGCTGAGCTGTGCCTGCAGACGTGGCATACCCTGTGAAATCCAGGAAAATTCAGTTACCCATACAGGTACTCTACTGTATTCTCTTTTGCTGAACACACCTCCACAACAGCACATTCCAAAAGACCACAACAAAATAGAGAGGATGCATAAAAGCTTAACTTTCTGCTCTCTAACTTCTGTGTCAGATTTTTTCAACACACACATTTGTTCACATCTGTCACGAAGGTATGATTACCAAGCATTCTAAATTTGTATTAGTGGAAGTAATACTCCAATTTTTAAATTGTATCAATCCACTTCTGAGTACCTGACTCTTGGACATCAGAAAAGAGCAATCTCATTTAGAATACTAATGGATTTTAAAAAAAGCTATTAAAAGTGAAGCAAGATAGCACTAATGAGGTCTGAACACTAAATGGCAATAAAAAGACAAAATGAGCGAAGATTGGAAGCAGGCATAGACAAAATTGAACTAAAGTATTTCCACTCCGTTCATGTCTGATATTTTTTTATTTCACTCCACATTTATATTATTATGAGCAGCTTTCTTTCTGTTGAAGCAAGGAGGTAAGTGGTAGAGCAGCAGAAATAAAGCCAGTGGGATGGTGAAAGGTCCTTACTGAGCAAGATGCCTGTTCTGCATGTCCCTGTGTTTGTAGAGAGCATGCACAGGGTTACAGGTTTGCTGGTTGCTAAGAAATAAAAAAATACTGTATTATATTGTCCTTTAGCACATTGAATGAATATACAATGGAATCATTTAAAACACAACAAAACTCAAGGCTACTCAAGATAATTAAAATTTTTTAAAACTCTGCTTTTTACAGAATTATCCTCTTGTGATATGGGAGTATAGGAATGTTTTAGATCTCTTGCTTCACCCTTAATGGGGAAGACATATTTTGGCCCAATAAGGAATTACCATATTAAGTCAAATCTGGATATAAAGTGAAGAATAAAAAAAGAAACTGTTTATTTTTACTGTGGCAATGAATCCCTCCATACTTCTGACTGAATCTCCTAAGAATAGTAATGTGTAGAAAAATAAAAAATACATGCAGGTGACATAAAACAACTGTCAAGTCATAACCAAAAATGCCATGAAAGTTTCAGAAATCTGAAACAATCAAGCTGAATAGGCAACATAAAGACAAATAAAACTTAATGTTCAAAATTAGCAAATAAAGCAGGGTTCTAGCATGACAGTTGTCAGTCAGCTGTATCAAACCAAATATATTTTGTGACCATTGATTTAATCCCAGAAACCTCAGCAGAAACACCTGATCATTGGGCCAAACAAAGCTAACAAAGTGTTAAAATACTCAGGGAACTGAATGAAGAATAGCACCAAAACACTCCAACTTCCTCAAGGAACAAATAATGGGTCTTCGTCTCAATTCTGTGTTTATAAGTCATTCCTTCTAAAAAGGGAACTGCAGGTCTGGAGGAAAGATACAAAATAGCATTAAAAAAATCTCTTCTAATAAAGAAAAAGGACTGCAACTGGACAAACTGGTATGTTCCCATGATGGGTAAAGATCAGATTTTTGTCTCAGATTACTAGAAAGAAGATTTAATTTTGTCTCAGATTACCAGAAAGAAGATTTAACAAATGAATATATGAATGTCCTAAAGCCAGTTAAAAAAAAGAATCATAAAAAGAACAACATTTTTTGAAATTTGGTTAAACTATGAAACTCATTGCCAGAGGAAGTTTTCAGGGCAGAAACTTCAACTCTTCTGTGTGCATACACCAAAGGTATGATTTGCATTGCATGAATATACAAATATTTTCAACAGTTTTTAAAAAGATACTAAAACTTTGGATTAAGGCCTAACCTAACTTCTTTCAAAATAGAGTACTTCATTGTTAAGAGAGATCATACTTTTCCTTAGAACAAAGTGGTTATTTGCTAACGATCCCTTCCATAGACAATGTAACCTACAATGCACTGTCATATTCTATACAATTTCCTTCTACTGTTCTGCAATGTACTTTGCAGCAGAGCAGTTCTGTTCTACAGTACCATCCCACTGCTCACTACCGTTATAACTTTCTCTCTCCTGTTTTCAAAGAGAAGATTATAACTGCATTGAAAACAGACAGGAGAAACAGAGATGCAACCAGAGATGGACAGCTACACGATGCATTTCTGGTTGACTGATACCTGCAGTTTCCTGGGATGATGGAAAAATATATTTGAAGATATGGCCTCTTACGTTAATTTTCCAATGTTATTGCAGAAAATATATGAAAGTACATGTATTCTGTAAGAAACTATGCAATCAATATATGCGATTAAATAAAACAAGTTTATATATCAGTCTAGCATATGAGAAAATTAATTAACATATTTAGCATGCAGAGAGATGGATTTCAGCCAGCACAAGACAGAAGGAAGGGGATTCAAGCACTGAACATGGTGTGAGACAGTCAGAACTGGCACTGGGGAAAAGGCAGGGAGGAGGCTAATTAGCCAAAGATTTGGAGAAGGGGAGAAAATGCAGCAATATGAGACAAAAGCAAGTGGTCCTTACTAAGAGGACTTCAGTAGGCTTTCCCATGAAAATATTAATTTTTTTTTTTTTAAATAAAAATGCTTGACTATATACTAACAAATTCTATTTGTTTCTCAGATCCTACTTATTTTCTGAGAGTAGACTACTTATGGTACAATAAATTTCCTATCATGCACATTCATTTGTGGTAAAGCATTCCCTTCAAAAATGTCATAATAGGGTTCAGCATTAAGCCCTACTTGTGAGGTCTGTATACCTTGTTTAATGACTTACACAAACATATGTCTCCAAAGTTACAAGTGGTATCAGCCAAGATTCAGTTTGTCTCATCAATTCTCGTTGCTTTTCCTGCTTAAAGCTTCATTTCTTCCTTGCATTCAAACTCACATAGCATTTACTTAACTTTTACATTTAGCCTACACACAATTATGAAAAGACGGCTACACTAATTTAGACACTTAATTCCAGTTGTCAAAGCTGTACAGTTAAGTAAACGCCACAAGTTCTGAAGTTTCTCTTGTCACTAAAAGTGTAGCAACGTTAATAAGGAAATGCGGAATGGTTAAAAAAAAAAAGGAAGGAAATAAAAAAGAAGTAAGTGTAGTCTACTGTATAAACCACTATGCGCCACTACTGTATTACCATAAGGTATGTCTAAACTGCTTTCAATGGTGCTTCCATAGCTTCCCAATGGATGTGATATGCTCTGTAATGTACCTGACATGGTCCCTCACAGATTGTGGTACTGGTGGTTCTTAGGACAGTAAGCTTGGGGTTGTTCTCCAGAACCAGTTACAGGATTTCCTTACATGTCTTTTGAAGACAAAAATACTCACACATCCAAAAAGTCAAAAAGCAAAGTCAAGAGGGCTGAATTACAACACAACATTATTTGCTTATTTTGTAAGTTCATTAGTTTGATTAATTATATATTCTGAAAATCATAGCTAAGCAAAGTGTGAATGAGCAAGTCAGAGAAACTGTTCATATGGGTCATGAAGTAGTTGTTCACTGAAAATTGATCAGCATATTTATGCAGTGAAGTGGGGAAAAAAATAAATCAAAAAGGAGAAAATTGTGCACTGTGTTTGAAGTCATTACCTTTGTATCAAGACACTGGTGCAGGACAGATCCCCTTCTGCACTTGAAATTATTGCAACTCTATTACTTATTCTGCCAATAACCAAACAGCTTTAACTAAATGTCAGTGCCTGGTTTCTGTAGAAAACATACACAATTTCGAGAAGCAGTGTACAGGGCTTTAATTCTACTTTAACATCCTTTCAACATTTTTCACTAAATTGTGATCTATCTGAACCATCTGACCTCTGATAATCTAAAAAATTACTGAAGTTTTTTATTTGACACCATTTGATTCCATAAAGAATCTCTGACATAAGACAATATTACTGCATAATACTTTAATACCTTCCTTAAAGACTTGCTTACCTTATATTCAAATGCATTTTAAGTAGTTTAATCAAAGAGTAGAAAGCAAGCTAAGATAGAGGTCAATCCTTCGACTGTCAGAATAATTTCTCCAAAACCTTTGTCAAACCTTTAATTTCTATAATTTACACAACTTTAATAAAAACAGTTTACTGGGGTTCGGTACTTGGGCCCTGCTAAGCTTTACAGCTGGTTCACCCTCATACTAAACACTTAAAATCTTGAACATACTGTTATTTCTGGTGACATATCCTAGCAGCTAGATTAGATTTCACTCAAAACAAGGCTGAAATCCTCCATTTCTTCCAGTCCTCCATTATGTAAAAGACCCTGAACAGTGCAGAAACTCTGTTGGAGTCTTGCAACAGGCTCTTGCTAGCACTGAGGCTGACAGCTGTGGGGCTGTGTGGCCACCACCCTGTACCAAAGGACTGGAGTGAAGGGGCAGCAGCAAGGTAATGATGTGGGACATGGCTCTGCAGAGTGCTGTCCCTAAGGACAGGACAAGGGCAGGTGACTGCAACTTTAAGACCACATGCAGGTTGACTCCAGCTGTGACAGAGATGGTACAGTCTGGTCTGGTCAAATGGCTGCTGACAGTGTGCCTTGCTTCCCACTGCTTCTGCCCCTTCTCCTCAAAGCTGCATACCCTGCTTTTGGCTTATCCTCCTCCACCCCCTTCTCTGCTCAGGTTTAGACTCCAAATTCCCTTCCCTTTCTATAGGAGGCACAGTTCCTGCCAACTCCTTACTTCTGGCCCTGCTCCCAGGCTTTCTATCCCTTATTAAAGAATAGAAAACCTCTAAAGGAGACCACACTTTCTTTACATAATCTATTTAATAACACTTTTCAAGTAATTCAAAGTTAATTCTCACTCCTGAAAAGATCTCAAAGGACTCCAATGATTTAAAAGACTAAAATCTGTGTTGAATTATTGAATACAAAGGATGACAAAACCCACTATTGTGAGCTTCCACAAATATACCCAAAATACCACAAATGCTGCCAACTTCAGTCAGTCAAAACTCTGAGTCATAAATGACTTAAAAGGCATGGGGGCTAAGTATTTGAGTTTCTTTCACATTTTTTTCAGGTCTGACACTTTCTTTGTCCTTTCTCATTTGAGCTTCTGGTATATACTATAACCAAGTTCTAAAGCTGTTCCCTTAGCGACAAGGGAGGGAAGATCAATGAAAATCTTCCCCAGGAAGAACAACTTAAAAATCCCTCACCACATAACATCAAAAAGGTTAGACTAAAACTACAGTAAATGGCAACACCACATCACTGTGCAGCCCAACTATGCACCCTACTGGTGTTTTTCCAAAATGACTACAAAAGTGCACTGTGTTAACAGAAAGGATTTTGTTATTCCATCCTGTTCGGTTAAAAGTCCCTTCAATTAGGCATACATCTCTGCATTCATTTATCATTTTTACACATTATGTAAGTACAACTAGAAATTATGTCGTTCACCTACAGGAAAGGTGGCAGACAGAGAAACCTTGACTAGACCAGAGGCTCTGGAATTTTTGTATTTCTTCAGGCTTCTACTTTTAAGCATTACAGTAATTACTGTCCACCTCTCACTTTAGTCTACAAGCTAGTTCACACAGCACATTTCTCTCCGTGCCAGGTAAACTGTGGTAGAACTCCCACATACATATTGGTATTTTCCTCTATGCTGCTCAGCAACTCTTAAATCAGAAAGGTCCCAGAGACCTTTCTGGTAGTGGAATGATTTACCAAACCTTTAGCCTCATAAGTGTATCTAATAACAGCAGTTGCTAAGATGGCAATTCCTATTAATGTTGAGCATCTTCACAGGTAATATTTAGATGCAATTATCATCTTTAATTAGGTGGCACTCTAAAGCACTACCAAAATCAACCTCATTCATTAGTCAGGAAACTTAAAAACTAACTCTCTCTTGGTCATCTTGTTTCCTCATCAGCAAGGAACTAAGAACACTTCTCTACACTTCAGAAAACAGAGCAAACTGCATAGGATACGGTCCTTTCTATTTTCAGATGTTCTACTGAAATTTGTCTGTTTTCCCTGCACAACACAGTTTTTGCCTGACACTTAGGATTCCCACAATAGCCTTAAAATACATTGCTTTCTCCTCTAATATTACATTATGAACCATAAATACAATTATGACAACTAATATTCTCTGAATTTTTCCATTCAAAGGGCAAAGATATTTGTAAAAAGAGTCACTACTCAAGTCCTCTTCATCTCAAGTCTAGTTTATTTCACTAGAGGTGTTTACTCACTGATATTTCTACTCAGAACATTTGACCTTTAAACAAACATTCCAGACTGTGTCTTTTGGGTGAAAACACACTGTCTGAGTTTTCTTCCAGGTGTTCCCCTACAGCACCTTTGTTTTGTTCATTCCCATATTTATTCTGCTTATTGATTCTGGTCTGCTAACAATATCTCATTTCAATGAATTTCATTCTAATATCCTTATAAATGCCCTTCCCCATTGTTGGGATGCCGAGGATCTACTTCCACTTTTAATTAGAGCAGTCACAGAAAAGGCAGTATGGGGTGTGTTACAAGAGAGTAACTAGAGATCTGGACAAAAAAAAACCTGATTTCAGGACAAATTATATTCAATTTGGTGAATATTTAGTGTTTAAGGATGTTTGTACCAAAGTGAAGAAATAGAAGAGCAAACATTTAAGAGTTCCATGCAGTGCCCTGAGGCAAATTTAGGGAACTTAAACTACCACCATGGTGATAAGCCATTTATACCTTATTAATTCAAACTGATGTATCTGTACTAGTGGGTTTTTAACACAGTTTAACATAGGTGATGCTTAGAAAACTCAATCTCTTTTATGTTTGTAGATCATCTGGTACAGTGGGACTCTGATGCTTAGAAGGTGCTCTAAGTCCTACTGTAATATGAATAGTAATAACCACAAAAGCTGAAGATGAAAACAAGAAAGAGAAGACAAACAGTGCAAAGCCACTGTAACCTCTAGGGAAGAACATTAATGGACAAAATATAACTACAGATCTTCAGCTGGTCTTGTTGGAAATCATGAAGCATGATCTAGTCAAGGACACCTAATGCTTAATCCCAAATCTACATAGTCTGTTAGCCCCATCAGTTTACTAAATATGCCTTTTAAATGTATGGTGTGAAAAGAACACAATCCCTTATTGAAAATCCCAGGCTATCAGCAGAATCAGAAAGTTTGTAAGAAAGATTTCTGTTGGCAGGGGCTTCCTTATAATGCTTTGCTGACACTTTACACTTGCAATTCTTGCCCATAGAGTTACATCTCCACAAGACAGTATCAGCAGAAGATGCGTAACACTGCAAATTGTTCCTTACCATTCATCTGAGCACTCCATAGAGTGCAGGCACCATTCTAAGTACCATCTTAAATGGAAAAGTTTGCAGTGATAGAAGAAAGAATGAAGCTGCCGTCAGGGAACTTTGGGTTGTTGGGATCAAGTCCAACAAATCCGCCTGACTCATCCATTACCTTCCTGGTTTTGCACTTGTTCTTAAAAATTGTCTGGTTTCAATCTAAATTTTATTTCTTCATGGACCTGTCTTGAAGCCCCAAAATGCCCTCACAGAATGCACAACAGCAGATGTAAATCCATGAAACAGATACTTCAGAGATTAATAATGTAAATATGAGATTACAAAGTATTGGCCGCAAAACTTTAGGATTAACACATCATATTTATGGACATGTGTCTGGACTCATTCTAGTTGGCCTGTGAACATTCAGAAGAATTGCTCTGAAGTGGAGAAATGAAGGCAGGTCAGCTCTGGTTCCTGCATCCCTGGATTACTACTGCTTAGCAAGCACTTGATTCTATAGTAATGATCCCGGTATCCAAAGCTACTTTGTTATACTGCCCAAAACTGTGACAAGTGAATGGAGAGGAAATACTGTATCCAGTTACTGGAAAGATATTTTAATTAAGTGGTACAATATGAAATAGCTGGATTTGGGCCATCCCTACCTTATCTTGAAGGCAGAGAAAGGAAAAGCCATGTTATTCTCTCGTTATGCAAACACTGGTAGATAACCAAGAAAGTCAAACTTGGCTAATTTGGCCCACCAAGTTTCACAGGGATCACATGTTTAAGAATGAAATAATACAGACTGCATACCCCTTTATAAACTGTAAAAAGCTTTCAAGTGGCTGTTGAGGAATTGTTCATTTGGGAGCTCACAGCCCTGTCTTGTTAGATTAAACAAATCATAGTTTCACAAAGCTGCATTTTACAGTCCACAGGTAAAAAACAAACCTGAAAAAGGCCAGCTGAAGTGCTGCCTGAGCAGCATCCCACTTTGATGTGAAGCTTTGATTGACAATTGTATTATACTACATTATCACAGTCAGGTCAATGATTATAATATTATAAAGACATGCTGACTTCCTAAGAAAGGGAAAACACGAATTGTGTTTGCAGTTGGGTTATGTTGTATCATTTCCACATTACACTGTGGCTTCGTTATTTTCCCTTTATGTGAAGAATTGCAAGACACCTCCCTGAAAAGCATATTGCTCAGACTTGAGCATTGTCTATTCCTAACTTACTTTCCAAGCAGATTGAGAAAGCACCTTTTGGTTTCCCAACATTTGGGCAGCTCCAGGAGCATATCTTCTTGCTGATTTCTGCCCTTTGTCATTACAAGCCTTTCAGCCCCCTTCCCCTGGGTTGTCCTCAAGGGCAATGAAAGGCAACACAGTACACATCTAGAGAAGTTAGTAGATACCAAGTTAAATGTCAATCTTCACAAAAATACAAACACTACTATTTGCTTCCTTCCTATTCATGCAGTGGCATTCACTACAGTGAGAATAGGATATGTACTTTTCAAATTCTCTAGCTCTAAGGAGTGCTAGATAAGTATAACGATAGCACAGCCAAGACTGCTAAATTTATTACAGGAGCCTATGATCCCAATAGTATATTGCTAATAACAGTGCCAAATATCCAAAGGCAGCTGATCTTTAGAGGTTATCCAGTCTTGTATTCTCCCTCACAGAATACTGCAGAGTAATAAGCAGAGGCATATTATACCAGTGGGAGAAGCAAGCTGCTCTTCTTAGATATAGACAAGTAACAAACATCCAATATTTCTTTGAAAAGTCAAGGAAAACTGTGCCAGAGGACAAAAAGGACATCTGTGCCAAAAGAAACCAGGATCTCTGCAAACTAAAAGTGTCTCTATTGCTGCAAGAACGATGAGCCAGCCAACACTAACTGCCCTATTCCATTAATGCAGTCTAACTCTTTTTTTTCAGTTTAAGCACAGCTTATAAACAATTTGTTTTCCATTCACAGCACCAGACTTCAAAAATAAATTTCTTTGGACTAAAAAAACCCAACGTTCTCCAAGAAGTTTGCTATGACATTTTTGCAAATTCATGCAGTCTGGATTCCAAGCTGCTTACAATCAATCTTTTTTATTTTATTCTGCATTTAGGTTAAAGACTTGGGTGCTGGGTGCAATGTACCTAATTTTCAACTTTCAATGCATACAATTATATCTCCATTATTTTAACATTTTCATTTAATAATTTTTGAGTGACTGCAGCAAAACGTTATGCTACAGCCCATATTTCAAATATTTTTTTTACTGCTGAGAGTATCCTGTAAGTTCTTCTACATTAGTACTGGTGCATCCTCTTAAAATAAACCATCTGCTAAAGGCAAATTCCTTTGTTCCGCGCCTGGGCACACTCCTCAGCCATTTAGACAATAAGATGGAAAAAGGGCTAGATAGAGACTTCTTTGGAATGGTGAAGAATATTTTAAAAAGCACTATTTTACATGAGTGATAACTGACATGTTCCTGCGCATCCACCGGGACTTCTAGAGAGCAAAGGAAAAAAGTTGGTAAAAGCATACCTTGACAGGGTGACGATGACATTTTACAAATGCTGTAGAAGGACTGCCTGGGTAGGGTCAGGCTCTGCCCTTGGAGATGTTTCCTACTGGCAGAGACAGTATAATGTGACAGGCCAAGTTTAGTGAACAAAACTAAAAATTTATGTAGAGCTCATGGTGTCAAAAAGTGACCTTAACCAGTAAAATTTTGTACATTAACTGCAAAGTGCTTGCATGTGTGCATAGACAGGTATATTTAGATTTTTATATAATTTATATAAACAGATACGAACAACAGCATCTGGATAGTGACAGATAAACTTGAGCATGGCTGAATTTAAAAAGAGGAATTCTTCAGCTATTTAGGAACTTCTCATCCCTTTGTGCAACTGAAAAAGACCTTCTTAAAAAGTGTAAGGAAAGAAATGTAACTCAGTTCTGTGAAATCCTACTTTGGAGTGTTCTGGTGGCAGTTCTGACTGGAATATCTAAGTAACACCTATGGAATACTTTGATTAATATTTCTTCTACTGTAACTTTTAAAAAAATTCAATAAATAAAATTCAAAAGACCTTCTAAGGAGGCCAAATGTATTTCAAGATCTTGCCCAGCTTGCCTGTCAGCTTTTCCTTTAATATTTGGCTAAGTGCATCTTCAGGCTTATCAAAATAAATCTGAGTATTACTACAACATTTGGAGTTTTGTTTGCATCATCTACCAATATATCAATATCTGTTCCTCTGGAATACTCCAAAAGCACCTTCATAACAAGATGAGCTGTCTGACTGAAGTCCTACTTGTTGTGAATACCAATGGATAGGCCTTTTAAGGGAATCCGACTTAGTGGCTTAAACTTGTGGCTTAAAATCTCTTGAAAATCTGAAGACCTTAATTAGAACTGTGGCTGTTGTCTTTGTGCACAAGTTATGAAGATACTCTAATTTTTTATGTAGATAAATTCCTCTATTTTAGGAAGAAAATATTCTTCCATTCATTTCAGTGCCCAAACAAGTTATAAGTGCAAGTGTAATACTAATATTCCCATCCTTAACCTTTTGCAGTATTGCCAGGCATGGATCAAGGGATCCTGTTTCTAAGAGACTAACAGAAACTACATGCCTGAAGGTCACAGGAAACATATCAATTTCTTTTGCTTGAAAGAGTAGCATGAAAAATTTCTGTCTGTACCAAAATTGCACGCTGAAGCTGACTGCACTTGCATTATAGGATTGTTATTATTTCCATGAAATTATTATATCTTTGCAGACTTGCCAATGGTGCCCACACTTAGACAACTATTTCATGATAGAAAATTCCAAGCAGCTTTTGCAAACAAAAGCAACACATTTTTCTTAATAATAAAAATCAAATTTTAAAGGCCTTTGGAATCAATCACTCATAAATTCTAGTTTCCAAGGGGAAACAGTGCTGGTAAGGCCAAAAAATTGGCAAAGGTCAGAAAAAAACCAAAAGTCCAACAAACCTAAACAAAAAATAAACCCTCAACAATCTAATAAAAATATTAAAACAGATGTGCTACTAGCATATATATTGCAGTGATATATTTGAAAAATCACTCATACTGACACTCCTATTACTTGCTATTTTTAAGTAAGAGGCTGAGAGACTGCAATAGAAATTGTTGCAGTCTTTGCTTCATACAAAACAAGTCTGCCTCTCTGAGCACAACAGTGGAGAGAGGTCAAACAAATAAAATCTATCAATAACAAGAAAACAGATTGAGCAATATAATCCTAACTTCTGCTCTAGGAATAAATCTGTGAAGAATTTTTAGCATGAAAGATAAATGCACTTAGACTCAAAATCAGTTTAAATTCACTCACATAAACTTCTTTTGGACAGAAACGATTATTTACTACATAAATATGTAATGTCTAACAAAACATTAAGGTATTTCATTTACAATAAGAAAACTTGATTTTTCAGAAAAATCAAAAATTACATAGCACTGACCTAAAGAAGCTTATATTTATATCACTGTTATTCTTTTCCCTGAGTCATTCCATCAATTTACTTTAATACAGCACTGATCATCATGTGGATGCATGGTCCAGTTCAGAAATTAAGATATTCAAGGGAGCTCAGAGGCATCTCAAAAGCAAAAATAGCGGTCATTCTCAACCATCTCTCTGCACCCCTGGATCTGTGGGCTAGCTAAAGGACAAACAATTGGACCTTCATCCTGCCTGGAGCTCAGTTCACGGGAAGGTAACTCCACGAGCACTGTAATATTGAGACTAAATAAATGACACTTGCATCCTACATGACCACACAAAGAGGATGTGATGTTATGTAATTTAAAGACATACTACACAATGGCCGACATATCATTTGACATTTTAAGAAACAATGGACCTGACAAGTCACAGTCACACGCCAAGTATAATGGTGGAGGAGTAATCAACCAGGTATTACTCCAACAAATGCCAAAGAGTATTTCAGTACAGTTCCATCTGCCCCAATTCATAATGCCATTCTGAGAAGAAATAAAAATAACCTAAAACATGCACTCACTCAGAAATGTATTTCTAGTTAAAATTAAATGTAAACACAGTCACCAGTACAATGTCTATTATGGAGTTAACAGCCTTCATAGACTTAAACTGGAGCACTGAATTTGTTGAGAAACATAAATCAATCAGCCTGAATCAATTCAGAAACACAAATCAAGGTCAATCAAAATTCAGAATTTAGCAAATTAAATTACTTGTTCATTTATGGTTAACATCCTTAGGTTAGTCTTAAGGCTGCATAAGCTTCACCTAGTATTATGCTTGAGACTCAATAATTTGCCTTGACATTTAGAATAGCTCTTACATAAAACTTTGGATTTGTTTTTAAATAAAAAGCAAGATGACAGAATAAACAATGCTGAAAATACACTCCTCTTTCCCAGAGGAGTTGTAATCTTGGATCAAAAGCCTGCAGGTTTTTTTCTATTTCCATCAGTATTATATTTCCAAAGTTGTTCCAATTAAACTCTTTTTTCTCTCTATTTAAAACCATTAACTCTATATATTAAAACCAGTAATACATATTTTACTGCCTTTTTTTCTGTATACTCCACCAATAAAAATACAAAAGAAAGATGTAAAGTATATCCATTTCAATACTGTAAAATGTGTTATATATTCTTTTTTATTATTATTATTTAAACTATGTTAGGTTAAATAAACTGGCAAAACTAGCACTACTGTATAAGGTCAGTGCTGTGTTCAGAAATGATCAATAGATGAAATTATTATAATAAATGAGTTTGAGTTTCAGTACAACAATATTGTGCAGCAAGTCTAACCTACCAGACAGGATTTAATTCTCGGAAACAGCTGCGTAACAACCACACTTCTCTGAACAGTAACAAATTAAGGACATCCACAAGACTCCAGCTGTGCTAATGAATTCTTCCTTCCACATCTACAGAGATAATCAAAATACCTCAGGACTTTTTAAAGAACATCAGCCTTTTTATGTCTTAATCCTAAGAAACTGAGTCTGATACATACTATTTGTGTTATTCATTTATCATTACACTAGTATCAACAAGAAAACTCAAGACAAATGAAAATATAAAACAAGAACTATTATATTAAAAATAAAATAAAATTAAATAATAATATCTACCACCTCAAAAGCCATTTATAAGGTCCTTCAATAGAGCAGATGAGTTTGGGTTAGATGAAATTAAATAGAAACTGCAATAAATCCATGCTCTTCAGTACAGACTAGACTGCCTTGCTCAGCAATATGCTCCATGAACTAGTTAAGTATTTTAATGCACTATTCTGTTTTGATCACTAAACTGTGGTCACTGGGGGAGTGGGGCTACTCACAGCAACAGTTACCCAACATACTGGTACAGACATTTCCAACAACAAATTGATTCTTCAGCCTACTGTATGCTGTAAAGATCTATCAAAGAGGCTGGGGAAGTGAAACAGGGATGTCATCACAAACATTCATTAATCACCAGAGCCTCTAAACATCCTTGAAATTTCATTAGAAAATTGAAATTATAAAGCACGTGAAAATGTTCATAACAACAGCAGTCACAAAATAATGCAGACACATAGTCCCAGCTGCTCCCTGAGCACTTCAAGCACACGTACCTCCTTGCACACAGAATATGCTGGGCACACACCCCTCCAGAGAGCATGTGAGGTCAATCAGTCCATCCTGCTAATGAGAGCAGGCAAGCACACAGAGAAATACCCAGTTTCTACCTCTTCTCTGCAAGAAATTATACAAGATATTATACGCATTCAATGCCACAATACTTACTACAGTGAACTAAAAATTAATGTTCTATGTGAACATGTGTGTTCCCTTTCTAAAGAAGACAATCACATGCTAGCTCTCACTTTCTGATTATCTCTTCCTTTGTTGCCTCTTTCATCTTGTCAAGCATTCCACAGGGCTGTATTCAGGCTGCCCTTTGTACTTCTTCATCTCTCTTTTCTCTTCTCTTGGGCAATATCCTACTCAACTGTATTACTTGTGTACTTTGCAAGCTGACATGACAGACCTCTAAAGCCTTAGTACACAGTGATTCAAGTTCACTTCATTGGCAAGAAGAGACAAAGCAATTGCACCTGAAAAAGGTAAGACTAGAAAGGAATGGAAAAGTGAAAAAAAATTAAAAAAACCCCAAACTCAGCATTTCTGTAACATTTTGCAAAATCATTCCTTGGAATTTCACCTCAGTGCAAGTGGAAGTACACTGAGATATCTGCTTTGCTATGGCTGCAGGTTAACTCGAACCTGTGCTGTGTGCATGCTCAGTGAGAGCAGGCTGGCACCAGCTGCCTCCAGCACTGAACTTGTTCATATTGGAAATAACTGCAGTGCTCTGATTTCCAAGGAGAGCTCCTTTGTCCACAAGGGCTGATTCTAGCAGAAAAGTCTTAAATCCATATTCCTTTAAACATACAATTTTCAATGTGCTTATTTTACTAATTTTTCAAGTCAAATCAAAGAGTCACAAAACAAAAATTAAAAGAAGATATCTTAGACCTACAATCTCTACTAAAATTCATAACATGAGTTTCTTATAAAATTTTTTAAAGTCTACCTTTCTGTCATTCCCACAAAATACCTGCACTGTCTCACAGGAAAAGAAGGAAACTGTGTCTCTGCATCTACACTTTGTAGGGGTAATCGGTGTTTGTAATGCTACCAGACACATACAAAATCTGTCATATGGTCAGTAACCACGAGATCCATTCACACACCTCTGACATGTCATATAGACTCCTAAGGTAGTTTACACACAAACGAAGATGATGACTCCCTAGTGTTCTATCATGCAGGGCAGTCCCAAAATCCACCTGCATCCCAACGTGACCTTCAGAAACCCTAGTATCAGTGCAGCACTTGAACAGCTTGAGAGCCATATGCAGCTAAAGAATCAAAGGTTAGTCACATCTTACCTATTATTAGAAATAAATTGTAAGGTCCTTGAGAGTAAACAGTTGTGTTTGCACAATGCCTAGTACAACAAAATCCCTGTCAATGAATTGGACTTGGAAGTGCTACTGCAGTATGGGGTAGCTTGTGCAAAGCCTAGGTTTGTTTCAGTGTAATAAAGATTAAAATAGGAATGTAATGGAACATCAGTACAAGTCCAATCTACAAGGTAGTAGTATCTGTTTCACATCTTGCTACAAGAGTTGATAATCCTATTTATCTTCTCCCTCTTTCTGCAATGTAGACTAGGAATTCTGCAATGTTTCTGGGTTGCAAATTTACCAATATTCAACAGAAAATACGGGGTGGGGGGAGGGGGGGCTTATATATATATACCACTAAAGTTAAGTTTTTCAAGGGCTAATATCTGGGATAGCACAGCATGATGATACTCCTTAAAGAAGAACTGAAGGGCAATAAAACAGATTTTACTTAGTTTGTGCAAACAGATTCTAACCTGACTAAGTGGTACTACTAATACATGGAGAGGAAAAGAAAAGAAAAGGAGTGCAAAAAGTTTAAAACGGACACACATTTTAAGGGAGTTGCTATGCTATCATTTTTTGGCTTAATGTAATTTCACTTTATCTTCTCACTTGCTGCCTTAGCAAAATGGTAACAAGAGGCATTGCTCTTGCAAACCCCAGTATCATCCACTTAAGACAGCCAAGGTATCACTAAGAAATAAAACTCAAGATCTTGTCAGCACTCCTGCAGACTCCCACCACCTGTAATCAGGAAGAACTTACACCTTCTAAAAGGATGTTATGAGCTTAGTATGTGTGAGCCAGCTATGGGATGTTAACACAGACATGAAACAGACCAACTAGGAGTTTGACAGTCTGACATAAATCATAGAATGGCTTGGTGTGGAAGGGATCTTAAGGACATCTAGTTCCAACCTCCCACCATGAGCAGGGATGCCACGCACTAGATCAGGTTGCCCAGGGCCCCATTCAACCTGGTCTTGAACACTTTCAGGGCAAGGACATCCAAATACCTGAGGCCTGCACAACAAATATGAAGTTTCATATTTATATACATGAATAACATACATGCTGAGAAACATAAAGTAATTTGAGCATCCAGTGAACTGTGGGATCCATTCACCATGTAATGAGATTGACATCCATTAATAATCATAATTAATAATAGTCACTGCAGCAGCCGGCCATCTAATAAATGAGGTTTTGTAGGCAATGACCTCTCTAGCATTCTTAGGTGTATCATCCATATTAGGAGCCACAGGCATAACAAAAAGCCCTTAATATCACAAACTTCAAATGTCAGTAATTGTGGTGAAGAAGAAACCTGGCAGCATCACCTCGCCTCAGACAACCCTCTGATGGCATCCATCATAGTCCCTCCCTGGCCTCTACTGAAATTTTACACATGCAAAAGGCTCCTTTCACTGGTTATCCCCACCCTTGCAAAGAATAACCCTATTTTTCAGTGACCCTCCCAGTTTAACATGGCTCCCACAATTTGTCCCGTTTCAAACGAAGTCACAGGAAAGTAGTAAATATAGCATTTTCATGTGTTGAATTTTTTTATGTGCATAGTGCATGGAAATTCAGAACTTTCCTACTGAGGACACATGTAGTCACACTTGGAAAAAAGAAATCATAAGTTATTTTTTATGTCTTCCTGCTGTTAGGATTTGTCCTCAGTAAGAATTTGCTTAGCGAAAGGGAACAAAAGGTTTACCAAAAAGATCAGTTTAGGATGTACATAGGCATTACTCATTCTAAAGTGAAATCCTGCAACATTCAGAATTATTAACGGATCTCAATCTCATTACATGATGAATGAAACCAACAGTTCCCTTAGATGCTCAAATTACTTCATGTTTGTCAGCATTTAAGTTATCCACATACATTAATATGGAACTTTTCATCTTTATTGTGCCTAAAATGACTATACTACAGCATGAAGCTGTTGCAAAGAGAAAGTTTTTAAAAAACCCATTTTCTTTTTAATTTTTATTTTTAATTTTGTTCTGTCTGCCAGTGCCTGAGCTTTCTTACTAGAAAAAGATGTTTAACATGAAAAACACTCAGTTCTTAGATCACTCTCAAAGGACTAATTTCTTCAACTATTTCTTTAGATCTATTTTTAATCACAATTTTTTAACAATAAAACTACCACTAAACCATATCAAGAAATATTTGTGTGATTCTAAATTATATAGCAGCAAGAAAATCTGTATTTATTAGTCTGATTTGTGTGCTTAGCTATTTAAACTTATATCATCCTTTAACATGAAACCTTCCCTTCCTGATCCTAATTATCAATACTTAGCTATTAATGTATGAATTTATACATGTATATACTCCGCACATTTGTATGCTATAGGTACATACTTGCCCACTATTATCTGTCTCAAATATCTTTGCGAAGATTCTATGGCATGCAAGAAATTCTTTACTGTTGGCTATATCTTTTCCTTTGAAGGCCCCAAGAGCAGAGACGGATTTAGATAAAACTCCATAACAGGACCACACAGATGAAGACCCATGTAGCAAGCAAATTTTACTCCCTCTGAGAATTTCTAACCTTCAGTACAGTAGTGATTACACCAGTATCAGTGCTGTGACAACAGTTAGCACAGACAAACCAAACCCAGCTCTAAATGAGGCAGTGCGAGTTTCTGACAGCAGGAACTGAGCTCCCATCACACACTGCCCCAGCTATGGGGCCTGGCACTGCAGAGAAGTACCTGGACACCACACAACACCACAAACCCTTGCAAGTAATTTCATTCCTTCCTTGAACAGCAAACAACATGCTCTTTGTCCCAAAGATAGTGCTACAAGACTTTGTAATTAGAAACAAAACCATCATGAGAAAAAAAATTTCAATTATGCTACTGGCATCATCTGTAAAAAACATCCCACAGAAAGACGCAACGCACTCAAACCAGTTCTGCCTTAGATAAAGATGTTTCCCCAAACCCCATCTGAACATTTTAGTGATATTGTTTCTATCATCATGTAATGCCAGACAGTATCTCTCCACATCCCTATTGATTTCTACATTTTAAAGACAGCACATATTTTCTAGCTCTTTCATCCTCATATTTAATATCTAATTTATAATTTAACATATTCTTTGACATTACTTAAGCATTTAAAATACATTATTTTCATTTATGAGAATATAATTTTTCTTGACCAAACTCCCCTCAGTTAGTTGGGAGGCATAGCTTTTAGTGGGTTTTCAGCAAACAGTTTTTGAAAACATACTGTATTTAGGACTAGTTCTAATATTTTGTAAACAGTATAAATAGCAGGACACCTACCCCCATGTACCATATTTTTTGATTACTAACAATATATTTTCTTCCATTACTTGAATACAAACATCCTTCTAAATTAAAAGTCGGGTAAAAATGTATTTCATTTTTCTCTCTCAATTCAGCAAAATCTCTAAAGCATCACCTATACAAATTCTTTGAAAACATTAACACATTAAGTTTCTGAAACTGCAACACAAACACATCTACACCCTAACCAAAAAGAACTATATACCAGTACTGCCTAACTGTAGTAACATATCACCTGTGATACCAACTTTCAAGTGCTATAAGCACACACATCTTTTAGAAACATTTATTTATTTTTCTATTACTTTTTTCTAGCCATACACATATAAAATAATTTCATAGGTTTTGTAAAAAATAATATTTTACCTTAAATGCAACTTCCAAAATCTAAATATAAAAATTAATTTTGAAACCTTATTTCATTTTTCATGTTTACTCCGTTTCCAGTTAATTTCTTCATCTCATGCAGGCAGCAATATTAAAATCTGACATAAAAATTTATATCTCATGGCTGCTTAAGAAGAACATAGTTGTGCATTAGTAATTACAAAAGCGACATCACTGCTCTTACCATTTGTCAGTGTAGAAACACAATTAAAACATTATTAAGTACAATACCTTTTCTAATCTGACAAATAGGTAAATCCAATGCAAGAAAGAATTGTTTTATTAGTAAGATTCTCATAACTTCATATAGGATAAATGTAAAAATATGGTACTTACAGTGAATTCACAGAAATCAATGCTATCGAGACTTTTGCTTCTGTGTATTCTCCCCTTTATTCTTCTTAAAGAGGGCTTTCCCTGACTTACACTACAGGTAGCACCATTGGGATTTTCGGAAGATGGAGTTACCCTATGAAACAAAACCAGTCATGTATCAGGCAAAGAATATAAATTTTTATTGAACGCATTTGCTTAAAGCAAAAAATTTACAAAGGAAAACGCATTGCCATGCTATACACAGAAGGAATGCCATTCCATACTTCAGTTTTCAATCCCTACGTGCCAAAATAAGACCATAAAGTATGTAGAAGTCTAGATTCCATTAAGTTCACACCACTTGCAGATTTTGTCAAAAACATACTGTAGTTATCTTTTTTGTACAAAAGTGAGAAGAATCAGAACAAGGATACATTACAGAATAATATATTTAACTTCTGGAAAATTAAAAGGAATATTTTTCTCGGCTACTTCAGTAGAAACTTGATTCCTGTGATATGTGTTAATGGCTGTCAGTTAAAATACTATGAGCCCAGCAGTGTTTGACTTTTGACCTTTTCCAGTTCGAGTGCTAATGGTAAGTCAGCTATTCTAGGAATGAGCAACAACAAACAATAATGAAATTAATAGCATTTGTTAAAATTATAGGGGCAACATATTAAGGAACTACACTTTATAAGGCCTTTCATCACATTATAATCTACACATAGTCCTAAGGGGAGTCCAAAACTAAAACATTTGGAGTAAGCAATCCATGTTTCAAGGAGCATGCTGGAAGTTGCTAATGAGTGGAATTAAGTGGGGTTAACAATTAACCAAGTATATTAATGTTTGTGAGGTCAATATCTGAAACGCAAAATAGTCTCTAGTCAGACTGACACCACAATAGTAAAAGGAAAACTGTATTCCAATAACTACAGTAAGAATTACCTACAGACATAAAATTCTTATGTCCAGATTTACACTTGTTTCATATAATTTTCCAACTGCAGTAATAAAAGACTTCAAAAACTAGCTTAAATTAGAAACAATACTAATCTTTTTTGCATTTCACAAGCTTTCAGACAGCAGTTCAATTTTTCTGTCTAAAACTATTAAAACTTCCCCCCACAGAGAAATATTTAAGGACGTGTTTTAGGTTCTTTTATGTAGAATTAACCGCAATGTGCAAAAAAAAAAAAAATAAAAAAAAAGGTAGAGATGTCTCATACATATGCATCACCGAAATAGGACAGTGCATAGTGGACCACATTAACACTTGAAATACAAAATTCCAAGCACAATATACAATAACCGCATGCTGAATACACTTGTTTGATCAGTGAGACTCCTGGGTCTACACAGTGCCATAGTCAGAATAGCAGGTCCATAGGTGGTTAGGGAGAAGTTGCAATATCCGAAGCTGAAAATTACAACAAGTCTTTTCAAATCTCTTATTAATTTATAAAGATAAAGCATGGCATTTTTTTGTTCAACTACTGTGACTATCAAATCACTATTTCATTTTCAGATACCTGGGGTTTTGGGGTTTTTACACATGCACACTGACACACACACAAACTGCTTGCTGTAAGTTCTCTTGATAACACAGCAATTTGGGTTAAATGTGTTTTTCCCCTTGGGTTATTTTACTGCCAGCTTTAAACTACAAGGATAAATAAAAATTTCTACCTGAAAACATAGCTATAATACTCAGAAATTTTAATCACATTATAAACCTCCTGCTGAAACTGCACTAGATTTTTTGATATAATCATATATGGATTAAATTCTGAGAAACATGCCCTGGCTACTACAGTAACATATTTGCTCACACATCAGAAATGTCAAAAACACCAGTTTCCCTGCTAAATGTCTTAAAGTATTACCAGACAAACAGCCAAAGATAGAAATCTACTCAGTCTCAATCTTGTTCCACAGTCACAGACTCTGTCTTCTGTTACAGAACTCTCCAAACATCTCTGATAAAGTTAATGTAAACGTACCTAACTGTATATTCTCTGTGCCCTGTGTTCATGTCAAACGCAGTGCTGGAGCTCTCAGAGTGATCCATTGTTCCCATGAAGTGATAAGTCTGTATTCATTATCTCTATGGAAACTCTTTGAAGGCTGCCTATTCCATTACTTATAATTTGGGTTAATTAATCTTCACATGCACCTCTGATGAATTAAATGTTTGGTACACTACACTTCTCCCTTAGCAGAAGAGTTTAACAGCTGTAAGCTGCACTTGGCTTTTCCTTATTTTGAACTAAATTTCAAACCACTTATTCTAGGGCCTTACCTACAAATGTCTATTTCTCTAAGTTCCAGGTCTTTTAATATTTTCTGATACTTAAAAGACTTGATGAAAAGAAAAAAACCCCAAGAAGTCAGAATAACAGGCAAATCAAAGTTACACAGTTTTAACAAAGAACTACACTAATGGCATGTTTTGAGGGCCCTTCTACTTATAAGCTTCACTCTTTAAAGCCACTTGAAAAAATGACCTTGCTGCCTCTGGAATCCAGCCATCATTTCATTCTGCTGGCAACTAAACCATGGCTGTTACTTGTTAGCTTCTGAGATACAGAAAAATGTTTTTAAAGTTGCATTTCAAAATAAAATTTTGTGAAAAGAAGTATAACAATTGAAAGATTCCCTTCAATCCTTTATAAAATAATTAATTCCTAGATATCTTTACAAGAAAATAAAGTATTATTTAACTAATCAACAAAAAATTCAATCAACTGGGAAGCTTTGCACTGTATGTACACCAAAAGAAAGATCTTAGGTAAGATAATCATATTGACACATCATGGGGTTTTGACTCTATGGCCGACAAAGAAACTTTGGGACAAGTGCAAACAAATAAAATATTAGCTGGTTTGGTGTCTCTTGTTTTAGCAAAGCAAAGCAACAACAGCCCTGGGACAGACTCGGATCAGTTTTCCCCAGTCTTCACACAATATCAGGTGCAGTAATGAAGCTCTCAGGAATCCATTGCCAGTAACACTTGTGCAGTACTGCAACAGGAACTCTGTCAAATACTAGAGATTTCCACAAAGAATACACCTCAAAAGTTAAGACTACAGGGTTGCAAGATAAATCCAAGCAGCAGCTTGAGTGAGTCCAAATTCATGAGACCAAGTTCAAAGTGTTTTGAGATTCACTTGGAATTAAATTATTCAAAAATCTGAAAAACAGCTTTTAAAATCCTTCTCACTTTTGAATCATGTTTTGTGTTCTCAAAGTGTTCACTGTAATCAGAGAAAGAAAATTTGGTCTTTTTAAATGAATACTTATACTATAATGCAACACTCCATGGTCCTGGCATCTGAATCTTAGGTTTAAAAAATTATCAATGAAATTTACTACATCTAATTACATTCTTTCAAATTTCTATTTTTGTTGCTTTATACAAATTACTACAATATTATTAGCACATTAAGAAGTGAATTGCTAAGTCCCTGACTGTAATACATGCATGAGGAGTGCAGAGCAATTAGCACAGGCTAAAGCAGAAAAATTTGTAAGATACCCTTTAAAATATCTGCAACTTTAAAATATTATCAACTACTTCTTGAACTAAAGCCTAGGAATGATATGGTCAAGGCAGCCTAGGGCTTTAAAAAGTAGAATATAGCATCAATATCTTTGAAAGGAATGAACAGGTTCAGATGCCTTGCTTCAGATGTGCTGTTTCTGTTCAAATGATATGTTTAATATTCTGAAAATATAACACCTTTTTAATGGAGGTCATCATCAGAATGCTAAAATCAGGCACCACAACTCATTAACTTCTGGAAATTTTAGTCAACTGGGATTGAACTATTTTGTATATCCCACACAGAGTCTGAGGCCGTTATTTATTGTCCACAATTCTTACAACAGTTTCACTGACCTTGACTGGTTCCTGATCATATATCACATTACATAACCATGACTCTAAATTATTTCTCTGGATTGTAAAATAAGCAAAAACCTTAAACTTTCAGTACCTGTATTCCACTGACAAACATGCTAGGCTAACAAAATACTGTGCAACAGTGACTTCACAGTGCAGCACCACATCAAGGGCTAACGACTTAATACACATTATAACATAATTAGATGGTCTGTATATAACAGAAGTTTATTAATAAAACTGTACTTATTGTCTACTTGCACATAATTACTATTTACAACTCCCAATATTATCTAGCATATTTTTGTAGTTAAATTATGTCTGAAATTACTAATGTCACCTTATTTTCCAGACAGACTAGTTAGACTGAAAATCTTTCAAGAACTTAAAAAAAAAAATCCCTTCTTGTTCAGTGTTCTGAACAACTTTATAAAAGTCAGCATCAGAAAGTATAAAAAACAAGTCTTGAAATTGCACATTTTCTGTATTTGTTTTCCAAGTGTAGTATTAATGCTAGAGTTAATGCATAGTGGACAAGGTTTTGACAACTCTATGGCATCCACAAGACTTCTAAAGGTGACATAATCATTACCCTTTTCACATACTGCAAGTTGTTCTGCCTATCCTATAAAAAAGCATTTAGATACTTGTAGAAATATCAAAGTCTAACTTACAAACTTCTAAGTCCAGTAGTTACACAGTTGAGAGTTGCATATAATGCCCATAATTATATGTCCTCCCATTAGAAGCCAGTCTTCCTCAGAACTACAGAAAGTGAGGACACAGTCTGGGGTCAGCTCAATGTGATCAGTATGGTTTCTGTCTCAAACACAAGGCTGGAGAGGCTGAAATTTACTCCCACTTATCAGACTGGAAATCCTAACAATTATACATACACAATATTAGTATTTGTTTGGGAAAATAAAAGGCAAATTTGAAACAATGGCTGGTGCCACTGAGCAGTCAGCTGCTATGTTGAATTCTTGTGCACCTCTGCAGATATGTTGGTCCTAAGCACAGTATCCTGCCTCCATCAGAAAAAAGTAGTAATTAATCTGCAACACAAATAAATCCTTACAATGGGCTAAACTCAAATTTTTATCCCCATTTCAAAAAAATATTAACTGGACCCAGTAGCCAAGAATGGAAACTATCTATTCTGAGGCTCTGTATTTTTCCACAAAGTTCTGTAGAGACACCAAGATCAGTCTTGATGTTTTCTACCTCCCATATTAAGGTGACATTTTTCATTATTTCATTCTAGTAAATATGACATTACTTAGAAAATAAACAAACAATGGCACTTTTCTCCCTAGGAATGGTCCTAATGATAAAACAGAAATCCTTTACTATAAGCCTGATCTTCTACAGGCAAGCCTCAGCCTGATTACAAACACTCTGAGACAGCAAAGCTTTCAGTCAGTGCTTAATTCCAGACATGCTGATTACTTCTCACTGATTTCAAGTAAGTTTACTCCTACACTTGAAAATAAATGCAACTGTGCAATATCTTACAAGAAGCAGCTGTCATTTAACATCCAGGCTTCTGTATCACACATTCTTTTAACAATAGCACTAAACGGGAACTGGATCCTGTCAAAATTCAAATTCTGTAGTGCACTGCATCTGCATTCTTTCTGTGACCTAGACTGCCTCAGACAGCTACCGATCACTCTTAAAAGATTGCAAATATGGAATAGTTTCAGCCATTTCCATAATCTCCACAATAAAAACTTGTCATTAACTGAGTTTTTTGCCTTATTTCATGACTCTGCACTCCCCTGCACCAAGGGGAGCAGTAGGGGTATAAGCCAAAGCAGAGTAGCTCTTTCAAAGTAAAGGCAAATGCTGTAAGAAACAGAAGGCAATATTAGTTAGAAGAACAATTAGAGTTGCTAGGATACCCTGTTGGGGGTTTTGGTTTTGGTTTTCCTTTTTCATTTGTTTATATGCCTGCATGCCTTCTCCTTGCAGCAGACAAACAGTATTTAGTGTGACAAGAAACTATGGTCTACCTGTGTAGCTCCCCTTAATAATGTGATTTAGCATTTCCCTATTGTAAAAGGACTCAGGTTGCACATACTGGGATTTCAGTAAGTATTTATGAAAATTTACTATTTTAAGGTGCTCCCAGGTCAATTGTCAGTCTTTCTTGATCACCTTTGCAGATATTAGTCCCTGCTGCACTCTCTACCTGTACTAGCAGCGTTATGATGGTAGGTTTTGTATTCAAATACTGTCCCTCCAGAAGAGGATTAAAAACATCCTACTCATCTCATTTAGGTTCCTACATATCAGATTACAACACTGAACACACAGGGAAGGGTCTGAATCAGCAGTTCAGGACTCCAGCAGCTTCCTCCCTCACTGAGTCCAAAACTCTACTGCCCCAAGTAAACCTCATCATAAAATTATAAGGTCCACACAAAGCAAGTTTCTGTCTCCTCCATTTCCCGCTGCAAGTCTGTGCCATAGCTTCCTTCTGTTTGTTCACTTGCCTGGTTTATTCTCTGCTACTTAACAAGCATTTATTCATAACCCATCGTGAGACACCGGTGTCCATCTTCTGTATTTTCATTTGTAGCTCTGCTTTCATGCAGAATAGGACTTACATTTTAGGGGGGAAGAGCAGAGAAAATTGGAGTGACAGATGCTCTATAAAGAAGTAAAATATTGCTGTTACCTTTTTCATCTTCCTTCACTAGGATTCAGGTGGATTATCTCCACCAACAAAAAGATGAGTATTTTAACCCTTTTTTATTAAATTGTGTCTTTGCTTCCACTTATACGCATTAACACATTGAAGAGCTTACAAATATGATTGGTTAAACACAAAGCTGTAATTTTTAAAAAATAATCAAACAAAAGCAGAGGGAAAAGCATCCTCTGATTATAGACTAACTTGGCTTCTATGTTTTCTTTAGGGTTTTTTGACATTTTCAGTGATACAGTACTGAAATACACTTTTGGTTTAAGTGTTGGAAATATACACTAATATTGCACTGATTTTACTGACACTGATTTTAGCAGTATATCCTTCTAATATTCATATTTTTTTATGTATTATTTGATAGAGACTATGTAGAAGTAAGAAAAAAGTAACATGACAAAGTTTCTTTAAGCATCCCTCCAAATGCCTCAGAAAATAGTATTTCATCCATAAGCATAAAGTCTATCCATACTGATAACGCTTAATGCTATTAAAGTTCTCAAAAATGCAAATACCTAGTATCATGTCATCTATTAATAAGAATATCCCAGAGATATACTTTCAAACACTCAAACAATGCATACATCTTTCTAAAATTAAAAAAAGTTGACCTTATTTTTCTTTAACACTTTTAGTCAACTAAATCTTCATACAGCATTGCATTGCAGCAACATGATATCAAGGTAGAAATGTTATGAAATGCAATGCTTATGGTAAGCATTAGTGTGGATCCACTATAACGCTTTGCTATACCTCAAAAAGCACAGAATCTCACTATGGACCAGGACAATACAGAGTTGATCGAACTCCAACTGAAGACAAAGCAGGAGTTGAATTGGATCCTTTCAGACTTTCTGAAAGGAAGTACACAAATATATATAGTTTTCCTTTCACATGCCAGCAAATAAAACATTTTCCATACGATACAGGAAATACGAAACTGGACAACTGTTACCATTACATTAACAATAATTATACTTCTTAAAAGATGTTAACGCCCAACTACTTACACTGCTGCACACAAACCGGAATGTCACTAGGGGAGAATAAAACAGGTATGCTACACTTTATGCAGCTTACATAATCAGAGTCAAACCACTGAATACATTGTAAAAATCTTGGATTAATACAATAAAACTTATCGGTACGACAACATATTTTTGTCTAAGGTTTCACTGGATTTTGTTCATTACAGTCAGAATGAACAGATTTGCCAAACTGCGTTCTATCTAAAAGGAACAGCAAGATCTGGAATTAATGACAGAAAGCTTACTAGTTCCATTTTATGTTTCTTCAAGTGATACCTCTTCTTGACGCTGTCTATGCTAGCTGACAACGTGGGGGAAAAACAAAGTAGAAAACCACATTCTACAATTAATACATGGCCTACAACTGCTGACATGAAAATATTTTTATTTGCCAACTATCTATGTTTAAATAAAATGACACTGTGACACCTTCCTTCACTAGGAACATGTAAGTACAGTGAAAGAAAACTGTATGACCATTACCAGTTAAATATCACTCTTGGTTTTTTTTAGAGAGAAGAAATTACAAATTTCTTATTGATATAATCTTCGATACAGAAAATCTGACTTCACAAGTTCATGTATTTTCTCCTTATGATTTGTCCTGATGATGACACACATCCCGCTGCTCCCATCAAGCTGACAGTGGGCTCTTGCACGCCCATGAGTGACTGGGTATTGCAATGCCATATGCCTGTCGGTGCCCTACTCACCCACATTACACCACTATCCTTTAGTACACTTTTCATAACACGTTGTTGATTCATCCAGAAAAATCAGTTCAGCACTGTAGGAATCAGTCAGTGCAAAAGCAGGGTTTAAGAAAGAAGGATCATATTTGAACAGCACTACCTCTGTCACTCACTAATCTACCAGATCGGAGTTTCTCTTCTCACGTTTTCTCGGTACACCTGTCAGCAGGGGCGGGGGATTCGGGCCCGGCTCTGCACGGCCCGCGGCGGGGGCACAGTGCGGCCACACTGGGCTGTCAGCAGGCGGTGCCTGCGCCGGAGCCGCTGCGCGCCCTCAGCCCGGGCTGCCATTGCCGCTGTGCCGGCTCCCACAGCCGCGGGGACAGCTCCGGCCGCGGGGACAGCTCCGCCGGCCCCGCCCGCGCCTCCCGTCGCTCGCCCACGGCTGGCGGTGTCCCCCTGGGCACGACATGCCCTG
>VXBX01003632.1:0-29873 GCA_013400415.1 Scytalopus superciliaris | reverse complement strand
AAAAAAAAAAAAAAAGAGACATATAAAAATCAACTTAAAGGAACTTTTGAGCCAAAGTTTTAAAGATCTTTTCATCTCTGAAAGCCTGAGTTCAGATAATATTATGTCTGACTGGGTATCCCAAATTCTTGTTCAACTTTGTTTTATTTAAAATATTTTATATTGATTTGGACCAGTATTTTCAATGTTTTAAAAATTTCAAATATGTAATTCTTTCAGGTATATGAAAATTAAACATATAAAATACTTTTCAGTTTCTTTAAAGACCATCTAATACAAAATAAAAAACAGATCAGTTCATTCTAGATACAAGAAGTTTTGAATACCAAGTATGTATATTTTTACTGCATTGACTACATAAAGGATTTACAATCTATCTTCTTTTACTAACTAGTGTAAAGACTTTTTTAGATTCTAGTCAGTTATTTATAAACAATAAAAATTCACATGCAGGTCAACAATCTTGCTACAAACCAGATTTTTATATCAAATAAGCAATTTTCTGTCCTCTGCTTCAGAGAAGACACAATCAATTCTAGCTTCTTTTATACACTGCAGTCATTGCTAGTTTTGGCATAGATGATCTGGCTCCAAATCTGCTGTGAGTAGACCGATTTTTTTTTTTAATTGCCCCAGTACAAAAATAAAACTGCCTTTATGGCATTCCTGATGTTACACTATCAAATTGCATAAGGCCTTCCATCCTGGAGAAATCATGAATAGCAAAAGAGAAAATGGGGAGGATTAAGCAACTTGTCATTCTTCCATTGACAGAGAGCACAAAGTTTTGGGTCTGAGTTGTGGGGTGTGGTGTGAGTCAGTCCCTTGCTTTAAGCAAAAGAATAACAATGCGCTGCTAAGGATTTTGTCTGGTAAGTAGACCTAAATCACCTTTTGCTGTTACAGCAGTTTATATAACATTTTTCTGGTTTATGTAATATTTCTCTTGGTTGTTTTTAGACATTAAAATAACAGAAGCATGTACAATACTGTTGTACAAGATTTCATTTGTCCAATTTAAAATTGGTCATCACATTAGTACTCTCTAATACTGAACTATTTCTACTTCCTGTCATGTTTCAAAAATAAATCAGTGAAAGAGACGAAATAAAGTTATATTTTAATATACTTGCTGTCCTTTTCCTTTGTTTGTCTCTTATTATTTAACATATTTGCTTAGAGCTTTGAAAGAAAAAGAAAAACCATGTTCGGGTCAGGTGTATTCAGCTGGCATAAAGTAACAGGGTCACATTGAAGTCACAGTTTTATAAGATGTGAGGGTCTGGTGGTGGAGCCTAGTGATGGATTCGATGAGTGTTGGAAACACTGTTCCTAATGAATGTTTCCCGGGAGGTGACCTGGACAGTACCTGCCCTGAGATCTGCCATGCTATTGTCTGCAGTGCAATGGCAGCATGCACCTTGTTAACAGTTACAGGGTAATTACTCAGCTTAGTATAACGTAATACTTTTTTGTTTCATTACACACTAGCAGGTTTGAGAGCTCACTTGCTTTCTTGCCAACCAATCAATTTACCTACCATCTGTGTGTAAAAAGCACCCAAGCAGTTATGAAGCTGGTTCTTGCTCAGCACTGTGATTTCTTGGGAGCCATTCACTGGCTCTCCAGACTTTGGAACAGCAAGAGGGAATTCAGCAAAAATGAAAATAAAGCTTGGTGTTTATTATTTTTGTTTTAGTTAAAGAACACTACTTTTTATTTCTGAGAAAAATTCTTAATAAAGTACACAGGATAAATTTTGAAGAGTAACTATAAGAGCCATTAATAGAGATGTCTCCTGGCACATTAAACATCACTGCAAATCTGTTCATTTTATTGCAGTAGTGCAAACTCTTCCTCAGAACCATCTGCACCACCACTGAGATTTGAGAACTGTAACACATTATAAAGACCATTGCTTAATGAATAATGATCAAGGACTTCTCAAACCCACTGCACTTATCTTCAAGCCAACTGCCCAAGCAGCTGGAACATCTATCCATTGGTCTCACTGCCAAGCGTAAGAAGAAAATGAGCTGATTTCTCACACAAATCTAGTGTGATATTCATCCTGCCAATCTCCCTGGACTTCACTGACAAACAAATGGAATGAATAAAGCAGTGACCAGACACCAGAACAAATAAATAGCAGTGAATATGCAAATGGAATTAATGAAATCAAGCTTCATATCTGCCCATGTAGCCAAAAGTCATGATGATCCTCTTACTATGAGTGACCTCACAGTGGCTGGAGATACTGCTCTGCAGTGCTGGCAGCTTGAATGTGTACTGGAGCACACTGACACTAAAAGAAAACATACAGATCTTGGTAGAAGACAGAAGACATAGTGTTTGTAGGAACAAAGCAAAAATACCAACACTTGCAAGTAGTCACTGCAAAACACACTCAGTCTGCGCACATCATTGTGACAGCAGCAATAAATCACAAGCTCTGCAACTGTTCAGAGGGAAGGTTTCCTGTGAACCTGAAGCCAAAGATTAAGGTGGATCACATTGTATTGTATTCACTCCATTCAATAGATAAGTTTCTGGTTATCTTATTATGCAAAGAACACGCATACCATCTATCTTGGGCATTTATGAAATGTTATTGCTGTTGTATCTATACTGTGAACAAAACAAAAATAGAGTCTGCTCTTGCCTTTCTGTATTTTAATATGAACACATCTTTCAGGAAGCTATGTTATTTTAAAATTATATCTTCTACTGCAACTTCTGAAAATATCACTCTGTTAGCATTGTGTTGCACCTTTTACCTAATCACCTGATCAAAAGTATTTATCTATGTAGATCCCACTGACTTCTGTAAATCTTAACAAGGTAGTGCTATTCCACCAGACTAAAACTTGACTTACACGACTTGGATCTGAACAATTTCTAATGGGTGGAAAACACAGTAAGAAAATTCATTCATCATAGCAGTAGAATAGAGTTGTCCAGTAGCAAGGAAGAAAAATTCTGTATAAGTATCCTGATGCTGTCCTGGTTGAAAGGAATTTTATACTTTTGATCGATTTAAAATCAGGATAGCACCAATGTCATTTCTCACTTACTTGTCATCCTACTTGATGCAGGCATCTGACATCTCATGACAAATCTGATGCTCTAGAAGCTCAACTTCTCCCTGGTGAATTGTATTAAAATACAACCAAATTCAAGGTCATAGCTAAGAATCTAAGTGAATATGTTAAAATTAAATGTAATTAATAGAATCTTATTTGCATTTATTTCATCCCTTATGTGAGCATCTCTGAAGGAGTATAATTGTGAGTAACACCAGTCTTGAAACTGATGAATTTCTGGGGGAACTCATTACAAAAGTTATATGAATCTTTCATATAATCTTCAGATTGAATTTGCATTTTCTTTGCCATAGGCCTTTTACAGTGCAAAGAATGTCAAAATAAGAGACACTGCTTTTCTCTTTACAGTTCATTGTCATACTACTTTACAAATAATGTTTATCTGTTCACACACCTAACATACCCCAGTGACAAGCATTTCTACTTTGATATATAGCATTATTTTATTCCACTTCCTCTTCTAACCTACAGTACACAGTCTCATCATCTCTTCTCTCAGTTTGTGTTTCTCCACGTCTCATCAGCATGCTTTAGCAACCAGCTACTTGCCCTCTGAACTCAACTGACCTTCACTAGAGGGAACAAGAGAAGAGGATTTTCTGCTATTTTCAGTCAAGACACCTTGAAGACACATTTTTGTTCTTCACATGCTTTCTGGCTAACATTAAATAGAAGGAGAGTAATAAGTAAAACAACCCATATATAAGCCCTGTAGATTTCATCTTCTACTTCATTTCATCTCCTACTTCTTCTGTAGGCCCAATATTGAAACATCTTGAGTATTTTCAGAGACACTGTTGCTACCTTGTGATGTGCTTTCTTTTTTACTGCTTCCCTCTCCAATCTCCTAAGGTAATTTTTTCTTAGCAGTCTGCTGCAAGTGTTTTAGAACAAATTCATCTTCTATCAACTACACAAGAGTGACAATGCTGTCTTCCATTTTTTGCAGCAGTGCTGAAGTTACTCATAAATTGTGCTGTGCCAACCACCAAAGAAGAAAACTCACCCCTCCCCAGATACTACTATTCTTCATTCTGTAACTTTGTTGTATTTACCATACACTGCTAGTGACTGTAGTACATATAATTACTCTCACATGCCCTTGCCAACCCAGAGAAAAGAGGAGCACAATCACCTGATTTGTACATGCTAGTTTTCCATAACCTTATGAATAATTAATGACACTTATAATTGAGCTCTTGTTTGCATGAACAAGGTTGACAGGTAGTTTATAAAGATTGTTCCTTTTTTCTCACTTGTTTGTAGAAGGAATGCATATCCTCTCACCTATGTTTTAGTAATAACTTGGTAAAGTTCTAAGTGTCCTGGTTTAAAGATAAACCGGTAGGGGAAACGAATCTAATTCACAAACAGATTGTAAATCAGAACTGTAATTTAATAAAAAAGATCACAATCAGTACAAGGGTACAGAGGAAGAAGTCCCTTTAACCCACAAAAAAAAAAGATGTGTGTCCCAGCAGCCTGGGGCACAAACAGAATAGTAATTGTCAACCCCTGTACTGAGCACCACCTGGCCCTCCTGGGTACAAAGTAAAAGGAAAGAAGAAACCTGTCAGTGAAGCGGATGGTCCCGGTCCAGTACAGAGTGGCAGTTGCAGTCCTGCTGAAGCTCTGGTCCTCCTCTGGATCAGAACAGCCCCAGTCCCAAAACCCTGGTTTATATGGGCTTAGGCTCAGGTGGGAGTGCCCAGTACCTCCCCCAGGGCGGGGAGTTTCACAGTGGGTGATTTACACTCTGACATATTTTTGGAATCCCTGCTGGCCCATTAGCAGATATGACCCCTCAGGCTGGGTGTGGAGGTGCTGATGGCTCTCCAGCAGGGTGTTATCACACTGAGTCACTGATGTGAAGACAGGAAACCTTTCTTATCTTACAGGAGTTCCCAAACACCCAGCTTGTAGCCTGAGGAGTCGGGTGTGCCTCAGGCAGCTACTGCAAATGATCCATTGTTAGCAGTTCATGAGGGGACCAGGTGGAACTCTTTTCCATGGGGCAGGCAGTCTCTTTCCTGATTCCATGGTTGAAAAGAGAGAGGAGGTGATCCCTCTGAGGCACAGGGTTGGTAGATGAAAGAAAAATTCCAAGATTTTAAATCCGTAACAATAAGGAAATTTACATAATAGGAGAAAAATGCTCAAGGCATTAATAAACCCAGGAAATCAGACAACTCTGACTTTAAATTATCCTCTTGTGCCTGCCTTTTGTATATTGCCTTTATTTTGCTGACTTTCTACTGATAATGATGGTATATTTACCTGTGTAAAGTAGGAGAAGCCAATGAGCCTAAGTCATATGTAGAATATGTTTCAAAATGCTGTAGTGTGATAGACGTGTAGTCTGATTTTTCTTTATCGGGTAGATATCATGCGTCTGTATGCTGTGTGTAGCAACAGATAGCATAATATATAACATTCTGAATCCTGCAAGTGAGGAACATATCAAGCAAAAAACAACTGCACCTAGTTCTAAAAGTACTGCCTGTATTTCTACTTATGTGAATAGACAGGGGTTATTTTGCAAGCAGTATTTACCATTTCTTTGGGGGAGGGTTTGAGAAAGGCAAGGAAATAAATCTAGCCATGTTTAAACGTCCTATAGGCTTTCTTATGTCTTTTGTGGGTTGATTAAAATCTTGTGTTCCTGCTTGTCCCTTATCCTTTATCCCCTACAGAAGGAGAACGTAGCAATAATTTGAAGCAGGATTTTTATGTCAAGTGTTCCCCTTACATGGGTTTTGTGCAGAACAGAAACATATGGTTCTGAAAGAGCATTAATACCCAGGTACAGCTGGTCTTTTAAGATTTTAAGTGATCCAGATAAAAAGAATGATCAAATGCCTCCCAAGGGAGACTGTGGCTGTTCTGACACAGTCCTTCATAACAAGTTCAACACTTACAGGGAGATGTCTATGAAGACCTAAGAATAGAACGGGGATTGTATTGGCATAAGAAAAACAGACATATAAGCAAATAAGACAAAAATAAAACCCTCAACCTAGCCAGAGAACTTAATCACAGTCTACCAGGTTGGCAGAACAGAAAAGCAAGCAAATTGATTAATGCATCGATTGTTGTTAGTTAATGCAACAACCAAACATTTCTCTATGACAGCAACATCTTTGCACCAGGTTTTTATTATCCTGCAGCACTGGCACTCTTAAAATTCCCAGTACTCTAAGTTTACATTGATTTAAAATGGAGTTTTGTTTGTTGGTTATAAAGACAGCTGTCACAAAAAATTTAGACAGACCTCAGGTGAGTATCAACCCTATTTTCTATTCAAAAGACTCATTGGATTTAAACAAAAGTAATTTTTAAAAAAGGAAAGATCTAAGGCAACAGATTTATTTCAAGTGTTGATCTCAAATAATGATGTTCAATCTTTATTTTTATCATACAGAGATACCACATAGCTCCAACCATACTTAGTCAGGCTTCATTACTGCATACTCCAGAGTCACAGGTGGAAGTGCCAGAGCTGAGACTGCCATTAACTGCTCTTGCGCAGGGTGAAATTTCCCATGGTCTATGTTGCCAGGAGAGACTACCTTGCCAAAGGGATAGAGAATAAACTTGATACAGAGAATGTGAAATTCAGAACATCAAGTTCACAATAGAAGGTTTAGGAAAACTTGAAAATTTATGAAACTTCTATATTTTCATGCCTGCAAGAGGTAAATTAAAGAAGCAGGAGAAAGTCAAGAGGAAAGATGGAAGAGAACTATAAAATCCAGGCAGAGATCTGAGAACAGGAGCCTTGTCTCACTGAGATTGGTAGCAAATCCAAAGCTTACTGTTAAATACAAACAAGAAATCTAAACCACAGAATCCTAAGCCATTAGCCAACTCTGCATAACTGAAGTTGTATTTTGTAGGACTTGCTCAAGGTAAAAATCCCATTTCAGAAATAATCCACTATCCCATCTATAGTTACAATAGCAATGAAAATGAAGCTGCCAATACAAAATAAATACTAACCCATCATTTTTCCTGAATTCTGCAGAAAGAATGTAAGCAGATAAGGGGCAAATCTTGTCCTGAGGCTGCCACTGGATAACATATCCCTAACTAGAAAGATTAGAACTACCATGACATAAGAAATCCTAAGCTAATTTGGAAATAGAACAGCTGAAGAAAGGCTGTTCAACAGAAGTTGGAATTAAAATGAGAGGTTAAATTGCTTCAGATTATTTCTATCTGTGATGATACTGGTGCCAGATGTGAAAGTCTGGGTGAGATAACCATCTTTGCAACCACCAAATCTTTCCTAAGCCAGGAATTTTAGGAGGTAAGATCACAGATATTTTATCTAGGAGTGTAATAATGAAAACTTCCTTTTATTCCTCTCATGTAAGATTATTGCAATAAAAAATGAAAAAAAAAATATGAAGGGAGGTATATTTGAATTCTTTTAAATGAGGAAACAAAAGATAATAAGCACAAGTCGAGTTTAAATTATGGTAGTTATTTTAAAGTAACTAAAAATTGTTTCATATATTTTTAACAAAATATGTCCAAGGACTAAAGTGAGTACTTAAGTACTTACTCCAGTAAGTAATTTCTCAAACCAAAAGTAAATATGCTATTATAAATCCTAAGTAGGTCCAAGTTACAGTGCTGTTCTATGATATCTGCATTTGTATTTTATAATGTTACAGGTTGTTAAGCATGTTGATGTATAAAAATACACAGAAGTGTTGGCTGCTCATAGGTCGTACAGCACAAAGAGATAGTAGCTACATAACAAATTAGTAACAGCTGGATGATTTGGAACCAGAAGGCCTAACATGCCAGTACAGGGCAAATTTCACTAGGTTTACGAAACAAGACTACATTACCTAGGGCAATAAAACAATGCCTCTAGATTGGATTTCGCAGAACCTGGGGCTCCCTTGTGAAACCGCACGATAACTTAGGCATGACAAAGATGTCATGATCAGGGAGCCCAGCAGAGAAATTCAGCTGCCTGGAAAGATTCTGACTTGAAAAATCCTGATTGCTTGAACAGTTGAAAAGAATAAAGAAATTAAGCTTGAGGTTACAAAATTAAACATGGAAGTCTGTACTTCTATGCTAGAGTATGTCTTTATGAATGTTTTGATTTCTTTAAGAAGTAGAGCTGTATTATGCCATCTTCTATATTTAAAAAGATTTCATTGCATGAAGTGCTTAAGATTTTCTGCTTTATATTTTCTTTTGGCAGAGGGATGGGTTTTTTCAATGGAAAGACTTTTCAGCTTTTATGTCATATTTCAAAAGAAATTTTCTTGCTGTCTTTTGCTCTTTCCCTTTGACAGCCATCATTGCTGAGTAATGTCCAGGGTCATACTTTTGAAAAGCAAATTCTTCCTTTGCAGCATTGCTGCAGGACCTATGGCAGAGAGTATATCCAGAAAACTAGGTGTTTATCCTTCTAGAAGATGTCAACCTTGCTATCTGGCACAAGAGTGCCAGATGGAGATCACTAAAGAAATATGAAAGGAAATATCAGCAACTGCAGAAATGGTTTTAAGAATACATACACATACATTGATATATACAATTTTTAAATATTAAGCAATAAATACATTAAATGTAAGGTCATTTGTTCCACCAGAAAGCGTACAGCAAGCTATTAGTACAGGTTATTACTTGCTTGGACAAAACTTCAGACTGATCCAAAATCTTCACCACAAAGTGCAGAGAGCTTCAATTGAAGTCAAAATAGTTGACCCAAAATATCAATTTATCAGTAGAATTTATTACCAGAACAAAGTTTGCTTGAAAAAACACCCAAAACACCTTCTCACAACTTTTGGCAAAACAACATATATTCAGTAAAATGCAATTATTTTCTCCTGTAAGAGATTTACACCCTTAATAAATCTTAGTACAAGAATTCACAAGCATTCAACCCATACTTAGTGATAAAACTGGACCAGTGTATCTAATTGGACATTAAGCATTAATATGGCATTGCAGAAGGATTGTTCAGACCATCCGTTGCTAAATCCTGCTTGAATAAAATAAGTAAATTCTGTTCCTTGCAAGGAAGAAGTGGGTCTTCAATCACATGATGATTCAAGAGATAATCCTTGTAGAAGAGGTTTGTTAACACTGAAGGTGATCAATTAACAAATCCTGACTGTAAGTGGGGGTTAGTAGATGGGAACACAGTCTTTAGCAGGACCTGTTGCTGTAGGACAAGGGGTAATGGTTTTAAACTGAAGGAGGGTAAATTTAGATTAGATAGAATAAAGAAGTTTTTTACAGTGAGGGTGGTGAAACACTGGAACAGGTTGCCCAGCAAAGTGGTAGATGCCCCATCCCTGGAAACATTCAAGAACAGGTAGGGCAGGGCTCTGAGCAACCCAATTTAGTTAAAGATGTCCCAGGGGGACATGCAGGGGAGTTTGGACTAGATGACCTTTAAAAGGTCCCTTCCAACTTAAACTATTCTACAATTCTCTGATTCTATTTTTACAGTCATGTAGCAGGTCTTTACAACCTTAAAATTCTCCTTATTTATAATTTGATTTCTTCTTCCCCATTCCAGCATTTTTGTTCAACTGGTTTTATGGTTGTCCAGTATAAAATATGACTAGTTGGTGTATGACATGTTATCTCTGCAGTATATGAACATACTTTGATTTCTGCAGCACTGAGTCAGCATTCTGATGAGTTAGCATTTATATTCCCGACAGCTGTTTATTCCTCTCAATGTAATTTCAGAGATAAATGTCCAGAGGGGCTTTGCTGCCCCAGATCTATCAGAAAACATATTTAAGATATTCTGTGGTATTTAAATCATAAAAAAAAAAAATCTTATTCAGTGATGCCAGGACAAAAAGTGTTTAATTTTTAATATTAAATAACTAATTTAAACCTTACCATGTTATTTTTAAATATAATGTGCTAAAAAGTTGAAGTGTTTTTATTTTCTATGCAAAATCACATCAATGATTTCTAGGGACATTATAAATTTAAGAAACACTGAAACTTCCAATCAGTACTTTTACTGCATTCATTTTACTTAGAGTTGAGAAAGTAGCCTTGAGAAGAAATGAAGAGATAAGAACCAGTGCACATAAAGGACCAAATGGTTCCTAGAACCTCTGATTGATTATGTCTTACCAAAGCCATGGGACCAGTTGGCACAGTGGAACATAAATCTAGATAGAAAGCAAAACCAGCACATGAGGATTCACTGAATTCTGAAATTCTTCAGGTAATGCTGTGGGGTTATTTTGGCAAATATGATGTAGGTTATGGTCATTCATATGCTGTCACTTTTTATCTGCTTATTTGTTTTTATTCTTCTCATAAAACAATGGAGATGTTGCAGAGTAGC
Organism: Scytalopus superciliaris; assembly: GCA_013400415.1. Lineage (NCBI taxonomy): Eukaryota > Metazoa > Chordata > Aves > Passeriformes > Rhinocryptidae > Scytalopus > Scytalopus superciliaris. Next base: position 19,418 of record VXBX01003632.1, on the reverse strand, counting down.
CTAGATTTTATTTTCCTGCACCAGCCCTATAGAATCAATGGGGTGTACTAACTGCCTTAGCACAGCTTTGGATTTTAGCAAAAGCAAACTCTTTTTAGAAGATCTTTCTTCTAAACACATTTCTGATAGATGTGGGTTTACAATATGGCAGGGAAATGAACTATTGGTGAGATTATAGAAATGTCTGTTATCCATGCAAAAATAAAATCCAGTTCTGAATCCCATTAAAGTAATCATTTTGATGATATGTGGTAGAAATCAATTCTACAAATTACTTATGATTCTGTTCTCCTCTGCCCTTTCAAACTCCATTTTGTCTTGTCTCAGGACAAAAAGTAAAAAATATTCTTGATATAACCTCTCTAAAAGTTCAGTTCATACCGTTTATTACCTACCTTTTGCCTTTTCCTATCCCTAGTCAAACAGTCCCATTTTCAAATTCAGATAAAAAGATATCTTTGCTTATTAAAGTAATAATATATATTACCTAATAATTTTAATTTTATTCTTATTTATTCTTACTGGTTTTTTTTCATTTCTTCTTTTCTGGGGTAGAGTATTAAGAACAGTAAACAGTATTAGAGAGGAGTTTTCCAATAGATTCTTTCTGCACCGTAATACTTCAGCTACTGTAGATCACCAGCCATCAGTTCGTACTGAGCTTTCTATACTACTGGCAAGTACTTTTCTTCTTTTTCCTCCCAATGTACCTATAATTTTAGAAATAAAGATAATAGGCCAAATTAACTTGCAGGCAATTCCATTCATTAATTAATTTATAACTATGTCCATAAATGAACAGACAAACCAATGAATAAAACCATAATGGTTACTACTCCAGTAAAGTAGGACTTCTAAAATATAAGCAGTACTTTTGATGCTAAACACCTTAACAAAACACCAAAATTTGAATGGATTTTTTTTCTGAAATCTTTACTTATGGGAATAAATGAAGTTAAACATGAGCTGAAAATCTTCATCAATATATACCATTCAAACTAAAGCTATGATGCAAACCTTATTTTGAAAAGAAACCATCTTGAGCATTCAAGATAATTTATAAGGCTGTGACATATACACCTTACATAAATATGTGTAAGTAAGAAGATAGTAATCTCTTTGATCTATTCATGAAAATTTATTTGGGCCATGTCTGTACAAGTCTTGCATTGCCAATGTAGACTAATGTATAGCTGTCTCAAAAATCATTAAATTAATCTTGAAATTGGACACTGGTTACAAATTGTTATTATACCTTCTTAAATCAATTGATAATCCTGTGTCTGCATTTGTCATTTTTCTTCTGGCTTTGTAAAACATCCTGAAGACTGCAGTGCTTGTACTGTAATTTTGTGAATTTGTGTTCAACGTTCCACTTAAATTTAAAAATGTAGTGAAGAATGGGCATTAGGGTCAATATGTTATATAAAAGGTGTTCTAAGTTTAATGCTTTACTTCATTCCTGAATTTATGGACAATACTAATTCTTTTTTATAACTCAGTCTTAAAAGGCATGGAAAATTACAAGTAATTTAATTAATTGAAATGCTGCTTTAAGTGATTGTGTATCTACCTCTCTGCCTCTTGAGAAATCATTAGTTTGCACAGCAAACAGCTATATACATACTGTCACTACAAGAACCTTGAAAGAACTTTGTGCTGAGATTTGCAAGACTATTCATGCCATATCCAACACAAAAGTTTGCCAAATACTGTACAAAATATGTATTGCAAATGATACCAACACCAACAATGATATTTTTTCCCCTCATAAACTGAGTATCAGTTTCTTGGAACTACTGTCACTAGTGTTATTTGTAGGACTTCAGTTCCTGGAGTTCCCAGGTGAGACTGATAGATATATATTCCAGCCTAGAAGCATTTACAATCTACGTATGTCTTTATGACAGTATTGTTGTGACAAAAAGGTTGAAATTATGTTATTATGTATAGTTCAATACACTTTTTGTTGGCAGAGTATATGCCAACAGCACTTGTAGAAGAAATATTTTTATGGCAATTTTATGATTCACTGCTGTTGGGGTTGGGCAGTAGCAAAAAATATGTCCATTTGCAGAGAGGTAATCTTTGTAAATACAGCCAAGTCTTAAGACTGAGGGCTTCTGTGAGAAGGTTTTACTAAGATGCAGTCATTTTGTTACGATCTCTTACTCAAAGACTGGCTTAAATGTAAATAAAATTACAGCAAGAATATATGCATCCCCCAAGTGAGCCATTGGTATGGTAACAGTAGGTGTAAATACTACTAACCGTATTTCTTACATACCTCTTCTCGAACATGACACTTCCATTTTATTAATCTGTATCAAAACCTCTTCACTTTGTAAGAGAAAACCATTACAGAAGGGAAGAGTAATCTCAAGACGACTATTGGGTGCTGGCTGCACAGGCAGCTGTAAGGTCTGACCCCCTTGTCTGTGTTTGGTCTACTATAACAATGCCAAGTGTGCCTGGAAAGCATGCATAATGGAAAATTGTTTCCTGAATAGGGAAGGCAAGGTGGCTTCAGAGTATAGGATTTAGCTAAATTACTGCTGTACTCTGATGTTTTTTGATGCAAAGAACAATCTTTTGGGCATTCCTAGCCAAGAATAACCAAAAATAAGTTAGATGTTGCAGTAATTAAATGCAGAAGCCAAAAACCAGGGAAAATCAAACATCAGAAAAAATATTTTCAAGGCCAAATGCTACCTTTGTCCTTTTTCTGGTTTTGTTGAAAGCAAAATTCAAGGAGAATAGGTAACTGGGTTCTGGATATTTTGAGACATGATATTGTGTGAGGAAGCATGTATAATGCATTGCTATGGTAATGGTTGTCACAGTTGGTATCTTTTATGGGGAAAAAAATTAAGTTCTGTAAAAGTGTAGTTACATAAGCAACTGCGACTTCAGTCACAAGAGCCTTCTAGTTATCTCTAATGTCTTAGAATTGTTATATTTTACATTTTGTGTAGCAAAGAAAGTAGTTTACAGAAGTGAGAATTTATATAGATAAAAATGCAGATTACCCTGAGCTGAGCAGGCTACTAAACAAAGCGTCTGTTCTCTATTATGATGTACTATATTTACAATACAATTAACTACAGTGTCTGATAATTGCTAATGTGCCAGCACTTATAAGAAATTACAATAACAGACTGGAAAGTACTTTAATGGTATTTCTAAAGTGAAAATACCCAAAATTACTTGTGAAAGACAGTTGTTCTGACATCTTTCTTTGCTTTTCTCTTCACATCCTTCCCTTCTCTTTTGCACTTCTTTCTATTGCTCACTATAGCCATGGCCTATCTGTTCCAGGTTCCTAACTGAGATAAGCAGCTTCCTGTCAAATAAGCCAATGCTGCTGGATGAATTGACCTTGACATGACTGCTGTGATGCCAAAAGCCACAAGCTCACTGCTAACAATTGTTAGGTATGTCAGTGCTAATTTTTATTGTTGATGCATATCATAAAAATATCAGGTGGTAAAGACATGCAAGAGTGCAGTCCCTTGGTTCATCAAAATCTAATCCTCTTGAACCTCAAAAAACATTTGGGATCAGATATAATCTGAATAAAACCTTTTCTGCATGCATATTACCTGTGGTATTAGCTCCCAGTTTACAAAACATATTTGAACTGAAAATACATGCAAAATTAGGGATGACACCCTCACAGCAGTAATGCTGGCAATGACTTGGGCATGCCAAGTAGCAGATGTTTAGAGGATGCTAGTCAAGGTTTTGTCTCAGTAATTGCTGGCAAGAAATGGCTGTTCCTGTTTTTCTTGATCCTTGATTGCATTGGCTCAATGCATCCTCTATGAGGAGGTGCATAATCCACGAGAATTTTCTTACAGATTTTTCCCACGTAAATTTCATCAGGAGAGCAGAATTTTTTTTTCTATTTCCAATGTCACTCCAAATCATTCAGATGTGGAGAAAAACATGACCATTCATGAAGGAGCCCTGTAATCCAAACACATCCTAAAAGCTCTTTTGAGAACTAATTACTACGCTAAGTAATCATTGGAAGCAGAAATATGTGAGGTAGAAACACCTAACCTTCTAACCTTTCCTGAGAGAAAACACAGGCTTTTGTGAGAGGGAAGGAAGCCTATGAGCTGAACACTCAGAACAAAGGAAATTAATTTGCACATATAAAATTTTCTGTCCAGTATATGGGCTACAATCAGTCTTGCTTTTTAAAAACACTGCATGGCACTGACAGCACTGATGGTTGACTGGAATGCTGTTTTATGAGTTACAAATTATGTTTGAAGACTTGTGGGGAACTGCGATGGGTCTGCACATTGGCAGAGCAAGAAGAATTTCACCCTGAAGAGACTGTGTACCCATGAAGATACATCTCTCAGCTAGAGGATTGTAAACAACTTGCAGGTGCTGAGAGGACTCAGGAAGCTACAAGATAAGGGATAACAACCTGGGTGAATCTGTACAGAAACAAAGAGTTGTAGCTACGGCCAATGAATGATTGTTTATATGTAATAAGCACCAATAATGTTAATGCACATACACTTAAGAAAGATATAAAAAGTAGCTGTGCTAAAAATAAACGGGATCCATGCCTGACTTTCTTGTACATTTTGTCGTTTGTCCGTCTCAACAATTACAGACTGTCATGTGAAGATTGCAGTGATAATATTTCCTGGCCATAGTTCAAAGCATCTCATTAGAAATGGGTATATTTCAGTTTCCCTAAACATTTGTTTAAGTATTAAAAATGTAATGAATGACAGCAACATGATGCTCCTGCCTGATGCAGCATGGGCTTATTGCATTTACTAGGGTTTAAGGGTGTGATTTCTGCAAAATGTTAACTGGTGCATTCTGATACATGTTCTCAAACTATAGCCTTCCTAGCCCTCATTTCTGCCTTTGGAAGGAGCCTCTGGTTATTCTGAACTGCCTGCTCAGTGGTTGGTTGATTTCACTCATCTTACAAATTAGTCACTAATAAAAGATGAATGAACAATGGCACATCTAAGGACCTTCTAATTTGGAGGACCTCTTTGTCACTGTCTTAATGCCACTGTCAGCCTGGTCTGGCATTTCACCTTACCAAGAAGAGAAGGAATCTTGACAAGGGGGATCCAACTCACTATGGAGCCATTTTCTCTTTCCCACTCCTGTTATTTCGCTGAACAAAGCACAGTCAGGCAGGACTTAGCAGCTCCTTGGACACCTTTTAGCAGCAGTGGGTGCTACCACGTTCAGTGTTCCCTACATCAGCTTAGTTTCCCGTTCTTGCATATTTGATCCTTTAATTCTCATTTTCTTATATTTTCATTTTTTTATCTCCTTCCATAAACAATTTCTTTTCCAGAATAAAGAGTTCCAGCCATTCTGTCCCATGTGTTTGTTCATCATTGCCTTTCTCTGAAATTTTTTCAGATCGAATCTAACATTTTCACACACAGCACATAGTATTCCAGGTGTGAGCAAATTATGGCATTATAGACTGGCATAATTATATTTCCTATTTTGTTATTTTTTCTTTTCCTAACAAACATTTGCATTATATGATTGGTGCTATGCACTGAGTTGATGTTTTTATGAAAACATCTATCTGTCACAATCCCAAACTTTCATTTCTGCGTCATAACAGGCAACTGAAAGCTCATCACTTTATTCATAAAGCCAAGAACACTTTAGCCCTCGTACATAATTTCACATTTGTCTACACTAAATTTCCTCTGCCATTTTATTAACCAGTTACTTAAGGCCCATTTACAGTTCTGTGCATTCAGCTCTCACACATCCTACATTGAGTAAATATGTATGCTCAGTAAACTCTTCCACCTCACTGCTAAGACTGTTTTCCAATCAATTTTTGAGTTTGTTAAGAAGACTCAATCCCCTGCAGAATTCTACTGGTGACTTCTCTTTGTATTGTCACTGTGCTCACGTGGTTAAAGTTTGGGAGGGGGCATGACTATGGTGTTGGGGAATGTGGCATTCAGCATGGGTCTGTAAGGGTGGTGGAGAGCTCCTTACCTTGGACTTCATGCGTAAGAGCCATTTGCAGTGCTGTATTATGCTCTGTCTCTTGCACTGGGATCCTGCACACCAGCGAGAGCTAATCAACCTGAACTTCATCTGTGCCTGACACGCTGGTCAGGTGAGTGGATTATCTGGCATTTTTGCAGCAGTGGAGGACTATGTGATTTCTGCTAAGATTCTGCATTAATTGTGGTCTTCTTGAAAGGGACTTTTTTCTATATGCAGTCCAGACTTACAGCCTTTGCCTAGCATGTGATTTGACCCCTATGTTACACATCCCCCTTCATGGGATCAGGTACATGAAGTCTCACATGTAAGAAAGAATAAACTTCAGAAGCCTAACTTTGCATAGAAGGTAGGACACTAATAGTCTTTGCAAAGGTATGTATCGGGGCATAGAAAATCTGTTTTAGAGCACAGGAAGTTTAATAGTACATAGCCTTGTGACCCAGTAAGATAGGACCCAATACAGCAGTCCAGTAAGGAAACTATGTAGATGATAAGTAGAAAGTCTGTGGAAATATGATTTGGTTTGATATATGCATGGAAAAAAAGGAATAATGTATAATCTACTGGAAGTGAGTGAGTATTTCAGCAGCAGTTAGCAAAACAGATAAAACCTGAACATTTAAGTAGATATTGGGTTTTTCATCTGGTTTGGATTTCATGGGTGTGATTTACCACTACAATGCACTTAATTTTTCTGTTTGCATATGGAAAGTGGGTATGAATATTTCCAAGTCCGCAAGGAATTCCAGATTGTAAAAATAATCATGCCTCTGAACTTGGGCTCATACTCTTAACTGGTTTGTGTTTGGATGCTGTTTGTTCCTGTCTGGGGAGCACAGATTCTTTCAGAGTGTTTTTTTTTCTGCACACAGTGAAGAAATGAAAGTATTTGTCACTGTGCCTTTGAAATAACATATTTGTATGAGTTGGTAAGTAACATACACTCATTAGGAATGTTAGCGAATCAAACCAAGAAATGCTTCTAAACACCTTACATTTATCCTCTATATTTGTGTGTGTGTGTATTGTGTGCAGGAAAACTGGGCAAACAGATCATTATGATATTGTTACAATTCTAAATAATCATCCCCAGCTATAATGTCAAACAGGCAGCCAAGAAATTGTACTGTGGTACAGTACCATCTAGTGGCCCAATGGAACAGGGCTTGATTGGAGACTGGTACCGTAAGTGTTCAATATTAACTGCCAAATGCTGCATTGTTGATGCTTCATCATCATGGTATTATCCTCATCATCATTATCCTCATCGTCATCCTCCTCCTCCTCCTCATCATCATCATTCAGAAAACTTTTAATAGATATGTAACTTCCTGTGAAACTTTGAAAATCTAAAGATAGCAATATACCTTAGTGCCCTGGCTTAGTGTCTCCAGACAAATGCAGAATCTCAGACACAGCTTTTTGAACCCTGTGATTGTGATTATCAAAAAAATGTCTTTTGAGTTTTACATCCAACACGGCTTTTTTTGAGATTTTTTGTCAATTACTATTTCACTGACTATTCATTGCAAGTAAAAGTAAGTTCTGTTTCTAAAGCAAAAAGTCTAAGAGAGCTCTAAGTCATTACTTTACAAATGGTATGGAAAATGAGAAAAGGCAAATTTACTACATTCATTCAATAAGCTTGATGCTGTAACACCTTTCATTCATCCTTTATTAGTGTGAATTCACTTTTTGTAACTCAGTATTTTTAGTTGTCAGAAAACGAAGTGTTGTAATTACTTAGCCAGACCATAAGCTTTTCAGCCTAAGATACAGTAGAGATAATCTGATATTTATATGTTGAAATAGTAAAAAATTAAATAGAACCTTACATTTACAAGTATCAGATTGCCATCTTACAGAAACAATAGAAGTACTTATTTTATGACTGCTAGACTATAATGCCTTCCCCAGTAATTACCTCAACAGTGCTGAGGTAAGGGCATGAATTTAATTTTTTGGATTGTAGTCCCTGTGTTCTTCTCAAATTTCTGAAGGAACACAAAACACATGCCAAAAAATGACATAAACGTTCCACTATTTAAATTACTAATGATGTTTAGAGGTGTCAGATGCCAATATATGGCTTTTGAAATACAGCATAAAAATCTGGTCCTGTGGCTTAGCTCTGCACTTCTTTCTGAATAAATGCTCTTTACATGATTTGTACACATTATTTTTTGTTATCTAAAGCAAAACAGAGAGTGTTCTCCTTTACCATAGAACTTATAATCAGTGAAGTTTTGCCACACTTAAGCTTTTTTTTCCTGTCTAAAATGTTGCATTTCAAATATTGAAAACTGATATATTTAAGAGCAGTAAAATACAATTCCAATAAGATTCAGAAAGGTTCTACAATGGAAAAGAACTATTCCAAAATTTAAACATAAGTGGAAAATCCACCAATCAGACTTCAAATACAAATTAATTACATTCACTATAATGCATGTACCACACAATCATAAACAATTTACATGAAAATGGAAAAGCTGTGTGCAAAAATCTCTTGCTGCTCACAGTGTGAAAGTAGATGGCTTGTTTTATAACAACTGCAAAAATAGCATCTGATTTTCACAGTTTGGATGTTACTTATTCTGATAATTTATTTGACAGCCATTGTGACACAATCTTTTCCTAATGTGTGGGAAAGTAATATATATGTACTATTAATGCTACTGAGAGTTGTCTGCTTCAGCATTTGAGTTCTCAATCAATAAGAGAATAAAAACTGTTGTCGGAGGAGAAAACAAAGTCTGAGGAAAAAATATAAACTATTTTCTTTTATGTCATCTGCATGATTTTCATGGGGCCAACACCAAATGTCCAGGGATGCTTGAGAGATAAAGTAGCAAAAAACCACTAAAACCCAAACCTAGCAAAAAAAAAAATCCAAACAAACAAAAAATCCCCAAAACAAACACCACCACCACCACCCCCAAACCCAAAAAGGAGTGTTGAAAGCAGTACTAATTTGAAGTCTTATTTAGTCAATTACTGACTCAACCTATAATCCCATTCACTTGTCTAATACAGATGTCCTTTTTTGGAGAGGGTATTCTGAGAAAGAAAGTATAGAGAAGACAATGGCCAGAACCACAGACAATGTTCTCTGGTCCAACCCCAGACCATATCATTAGCATTGACTTACAGAAGTCATGCAATGTGGTACTTCTGTCTGGTATTTTTCTGTATGTATTTTTAGATTACCTGCTTGCCCTGGGAAGTCCAAGGCCAAATCACAATATGCAAACCTCAAACTTACTCAATTTCAGTTGTGTTAAAGACCATATTTTTATCACAGTAATCAAAATGCTGAAGCTGTCTCAAGAGAGGAAATTATGAAAATAGAGTGAGGTATCTGTATTAGGGCTTTCACCTTTAAATGAAAAATTGAGTGCGAATCCACACATGTTTTGCTACTTTAGTTTTATTTTTCTTTTTGCCACTGAGGTACTGACTGAACAATGCAGTGGCTACAGTTGGTTGATTCTTAACTAACAGGATCATCTTAGTGTTTAGGACTGAGGGGATTTTGCTCTTCCCAGATCATCTATTCTGCAATAAGATTTTGATAACCTGTCTACATATAAATATAAAAACATAACTTTACAATTGCTATGTAATTGTGGAACCCCTATTATTATATGCATATATTATTATACCACGATGCTCCCACTAACATCATCTGGAATTTTACCATTTACTTCAGACACAGGAAGTTCTTGTCCTCAGTGTGTCTGCGTGTCTGACATTTTTCTATCATTGAGAAAAAAAATACGAAGGATTGAGAATACTTACAAATATTTAGGAAAGGGCAGTGAAGCCATCTTCCATTTTCTCCATATACTCATCTCTTCTAATTACTGCTATATATTTCTAGTTGCCTTTATGCGTCTTATAGTCATGCACTGTTGCATTTATGTTTGATACTTTCTGTGTCTGATAGGTTGCCTTGTTTATATGGGCCCTGAAACAGTTTTGTAATGTGTGAGTGTCTGCAGGATACACATGGGTGGCACATTTGTTTTGCTGCCAGCTTTACTGTTTTCTTCCAAAGTGGGGTTGCCTTCTTCACACATTGTTCCAAGCACTCAAGACTCTCATCTCCACAAGGACTGTGTTGATTCTGGTGTTTGACACAGGTGTGGCACTTAAGATAAAGCTAATGTAGGTCAGTCGCACATTACATTTTTCTTGAGTGTCAGCATACAACAGAAGGTGGGGAAGGACTGGTGCTTTTTTAACCTGGTGTCAAGGTATACTTTTTCTTCCAGGACACTGGTGTTGAATTGTGCCCTATGGCACACCAGTTTGTCTTTTCACTGAGTTCTCTGTTTCCAATACAGGTGAATATTCCCTTCTTTCCGTGTGAGTTCTGGGGCTACATGAACTTCCACACTTCGCACTGATACACCACAGAGAGAGCGTCTTTTTTTTTTCTTCTTCTTCTTCCGGGGTGGAATGCATATAATGATCTTATAGTGAGACTACCTGGCCCTGCAAACACTGATAGTGACATCTTTTATATCTGGTTGAGGTTTTTTGAGCTATAAAGTATTTCCAGCCTAGGCTGACTCCAGGAAAGCTTTCCTATTTGGCTGTTACTTCCCTAATGTGATCCTTTAGCAGCAGGCACTTCTTAATTGGTTTGGTTTTGTACGTGAATTGCCTTGTGAAGTTAGAGGACCAGTGCTACAAAATGAATCTTTTTAAATCTAAATGGCATATTTTCAGATTATGAATGGTTACAGGTCTCCTGGAACTCCTGTGAATGTCTGTGGAGAAAGGAGTTCTGACTGAAAGTTCATTAATTGTGGGTAGAGATCAGCCCATACTATATTGTATCAAGCGTCTTCATACTCTATTACCATTTCATGTTTCACTGCTACTCAGGGTGAACTGAACCTCTTAAAACCACAATTTTTTCAATCCCTTCACAGTCATGAATTTTTACTACATTTCTAAAAACTAGTGTAATCCAGACCATAGCTGAAACTTAACAAAACTAATGTAGACGTGCAAAAGTATTAAAGCCTTAAAAATTTACTGTTTATATGCTACTGACACACCAAAACAGCAGGACAGCTTTTAACTTCTTTTCAAGCATTTTTCTCAGAACGACTTAGCTGGACTTGTGCACATTACCTGCAGTATTTCTAATAGCCAATGAGCTATTGAGAACTGTAGTCCATTCTCAGCTAGATACATTATTGAATTAGGCAAAGCATGACTCCAACCACACAACTGCAAATGCCTGAACTGAATATTATCTACATAAAGTGCAGCATTTTAGGACTTTCCAACATTTCATCTGTTCTCTCTTTAGGTTCAAGTCTCTGAAGCAAGGACTTAAATCCCAATATCCCAGCATGTATCAGGTTACATGCTGTTCTTACGTAGGTCTTCCTCAGTTTCTATTCTGCTTGAAATAAATGAAAATAACAGGAACTGTGATATTAATTTAGGTTCTCTCTCACACGCTAAGAAAATTTAGGAGTAAAATGTACTTCTACATATGTACTTAGTCCTTGAACACTGAAAACTAGCAGTGTCATCAATGCATTACATCACTAATGAATATCTGTAGTAAAGACCAGAGGTGACCCTCAGCATTCATCAGCATCAAAAAATCAACATCAAAATATGTTTGTTGTACAAAGTAAAATTACAGTTTACAAATGCCAAGTCAAATCAGATGCAAGTGAAACACTTTCTGAAAGCATCAGTGATGTACTTCACTTACATAGAAACTAAATCGCAGGAAATACTGTGATCATAAAAGACATCATGACAGTGATAATTTTAACCTGTACTTGTTGAACGATTGATTCAGTTGTTCCTCAGCAGAAAGGCTTCCTTCTTGGTCGCTCATCTGACAGGTTTCACGAAGCTCCATCCCAGCAACAGCTCTCAATTTTGTTTGCTCTGATAACGCTGGGAAATTCATATGGTCTGGATAATAATAAAGAAATTTATCTCATAGCTGATGCATAATTCAAAATAACCTCTACAGTTTAATGTAATTCTGCCTGTGATGTTGCGTTTGGAAAATGGCTTTTTTATGTAAATATAATCTCTTTTGACTTTTTATATTTGTTTCCCTATGCCTATTTTCAATAGACCTGAGACGTACAGGTCAGACAGTTTATAGGTATTTTGGAATTAACCTGAGATTCTTACTCCCTATAAAATTCTGCCTTGCCAATGAAGAACTGATTTCCTACTGAAATCATATGGGTAAGTAGTAACGAAATGTTTGTCCCCACAAAATGATTAAGAGCTTTGCTTTATACTCTAATGAGAATTGTAGGTAGAAGAATCAAGTCACTAGTGCCTTGAGGCATAAATGCAGGTATAACACCCCTTAAATTACTGGAAGAGATGGAAGAGTTCAAAGTGGTCTTAAAACAACTATGTGCAAGCAAAAGTGCATCCTTCACTAACCACATTTCACTAGTACAGCTTACAGTTTTTGCAGTGAACTACATTAGTCCAGAAACTGTGACCTCTTGGAATCATGCCACATTTCCAGCACCTGTCAAATGGTTCTTCCTGTAGGGCATACAGGCGATGGAAACACATTAAAATAACCATATCTGCCAATAGGGGCAGGTCCAGAGAACAGAAATTGGCCCCTACTGTACATGCAGCTGATCAATAACAAGGATTGATTCTCTTCTGTGTGCTCAGTCAGCCTGCTGTAAAGATTGTCTTTAACAAGTACAGTGGACAGGATGGCACAACTGCTCGGTTAGCTGGGGTGTTGATGCCACATAGCAGAGCCATAGCAACTTTTCATCATTCATCTAGACTGCATTCCTTTCACTTGTTTCCTTTGTCCTATCAGTCATTTAAGGTGGAGAAGAAAATTATTTTAATGGAAATAATGAACAATGCTCTTTTTCATCATATCTTTCTGTGTGCCTGTTTTACCAAAATCAATCTATAAAAATCCACAATGCTAGAACACATACTGCATTTTGACTGAATCTGCAACATACACATGTGTGAATTTAAACATATTATTTGCATGAATTAATGTCAATATATAGCATGTGTTTTTCTTTGCCTGCTATCCAGTAGATTATTATTAGCAATAACAGATTCTAAAACTAGCTTTGCACAATTTGATAAATGCCACTGGGGGAGGGGAAGGAGGAAAGACTGTAACAGTGGCTGAGCTAAGGCAGCCTGAGGCGTTTTTCTGCCAACACAAGGCACAGACAGGCAGAATGGATTGGGGACACTGTTCCAACAGTATCCTTTACTCTTTTGGAAATGTGCAGCACTGGCTTTCTCCTTTTTTCTCTGTATCTACTACGATGTTGCCAGGGAGACAGAGTCCTTGACTTATACCCAACTGCTGAGGCATCACCCTTTATAACTGTACCCCAAACCTTGTACCCACTGGAAGATTTAAACCTGTTCAGTGACAGGCCCCTGCATGATATGTTTTGGTGGTACAGAATAAAAATCTCCCTGCTCTGTCTCTTCAGTTAACTCAGAGGAAGCCCAAACTTAATTCCAAAATGTGTATTCCAAAAGATCTGGCTTTATAATGTATTTATAATCCATTGTATTTATATTTGTATATTTTTTTTAAGAATTGATGGCATAAAGAGGCCCTGGGTAGCCTTTTCATAACATGGTTATCTATGAAGTACATTTTACATGTATTAAAATTCCCAACAACATTTGTGAATCTCCTTTGATATTCTTGCAACTGCCATAAAACCTTACTGTAAATTGATCTCAAAAAGATACATTAAATGGGCATCTTTTCTTAATTACATTAGGGTAATATATCTGTTGCCTTCTCAAGTAATTAGATCTCTACCAATTTTAAATTAATCAGGTTGTCAAGAGAGAACACAATCTACAGCTATTTTAACAGTTAAAATGGTTTTAGATTTCAATTTTTTGTATTCAGTATATTAAAAATCTTACAGTACTCAGACTTACTTTTTAATTTATAAATAATTGTAACATTAAGGTGTTTAAACCTGGTTGTGAATGGATTAGTGAAAGACATGACTATTTTAATTAAACTGGAAAAGGACATTCTGTATATAACCTTTGAGCATAACCCTGGAGTCATTGTTGAGAAAAACTCTAGCCGACTTGATAGACTGAAATTTAGAATATAACAGACATAAAAAATAAAAATAGGTCGGTAAGATATAATTGTAAACACTCTGCACAATTTTTTTGCATTATCTTTGTTAATATCTAGGAAAATATTGTTCCACAAATAAGTACGAATAGTGCCTGATTTCCAAATAACATTTTGGTTAACTGCAATTGTATTGTTAATATTTATTAACACAATCTTTTATCATGCAGTTGTTTACAGATAGATATAGTAAATAATGTGACTTACAAGAAAAATATGAAAGGGATCACTTACTCGGGCACTATACCTACAGAACTTCTCAATCTATTTTTAAGTATTTCAGAAATGAAAAGGGAACTAAATGATCGATGTTACATTTCTGAGCTAAGCGTTATCAGTTATACTTAGAAATCCTTTCCCCTATCTTGACTTTTATTTGTTAGTAGTGGCAATTTGCAGATGCAGCATTTTGTTAGCAGTTTAAGTATTTAGAGTATAACAATAAAATATATTTAATAATTTTCTCTTAATAACAAAGAACCATAAAGACAGCAAATACTCTCTCGGGTTAAGTGCAAGAGAGAAAGTAAACACTAATTATAGCAAATAACTATTAGTGTCAAAGGATTCCAAGACATTACCAATATACACTTAAGCATTTCAGAGCAGTGACCTTACCTTCATAGCCAAGGAGAAAGCATGTCATCAAGTTAGGACTGACCTCCTCCAAAATGGAATAAAAGGCAGAGAAAGCACCTGGGCCTTTTAAAGAGAGTTTATCTAAAAAATATTCAGTTCTCTTCCTGTAGCTCTCCTGGGACCAAATGTCTTTGTATTCCTCCAAGGAAAAGACTCTCTTGTAAACCAAATATGACAGCACTTTGTTCACATCCAGCTCTTGCAGTATTTTCTCTCTCTGATTGCTTGGAATTTCAGAAAGCCACTTATTCCTGTTTACATTTTCTCTTTTAGTAGATTTTGCATAGTTATAAAACCAAGATTTGGCTGTTCTTCCAAACATTTTGATATTTAAATAGAAAATAGAGAATTCTACTTCTGCATTTATTGTGCAGTATTCAATATGCAAAATAAACATAATGTGGATGTCTAGAATGCAAATACATACTGATGTCTGTAATTATTGTAATTCCAATGGAATAAAGAAGGCCTACATACAAATTATAAAGAAATCTAGCTCAGTGCCTGCAGCCTCCTAAGAGGATTACATTACACTAATTAGTCCTTTACAACTGTTAACAGCTTCTGAACCATAATGATGAGACTGAGAATTGCTTAGTTACTGTTACTTTTTAATTCTGTAACTGATCTTCAAAGATATCCCTTTGCAAAAAAATAATTCATTCTAGAAGACAGCTGACCAAACTGCAATAATCTGTACGAGCTGATACAGGACATAAAATAAAGCATCTTTTGTACACTGTAAATTTTTATTCCTCAGAGGCCATACCCAAGCCACAGTATGCTCTCCACTTCTCGTTCTTTCATAAAATATTAGCTTTAATATGCAATGGAATGACACATTTAGAAAACCTATTTCCATAAATATGTTTCATACCTTTACGCAAAAGGTTAAAAAAATATTACAGAATAAGACCCAGTTTTATGAAGATAAATACGTAACTGCTAAGAATAAGATTTCTGCATGTTTGGATCTTTATGTCCTTTCCAAGGAAAATAAACCATGTGGTGTCCATTTCAAGAGCCAGGTTGACAGTGGAGATTACTGCAATCCCAGTGGAGGTGTTCTGCCACTAATAATCATTCATTAGAGATCACACATTACATAACTTCCCTTATGCAAATGCTCCTTAATACGTGGACCTCTCAGTCTTGTTTTGATACTTACTGTCATCATAAATTCCCTGTACAGAAATGTCTTCCTGCCTCCTCCTACTGTTTTTCAGTCCGTTTTTTCTAGTTCCATTACTTCCAATATCATGATAGTGCATCCATAGCCTCGCCTGTGTGGCCTTACCTGTACTTTTCTTATGGGTAGTTTACCAGTTGTGCAGCAAACAAAGATATTTTGCCAAGGTTTTAGGCAAACAGCTTTTAGAATATTTTCTGTCCTTATGATCTTAAGATGCAACTACTGTATCCTCCTGTCAGGCATCTTCTGTTTTTGAAATTTGAGTTATTCATCAGTCAGCATTAAAGTTGACTGCTGTTCATGTAATAATTCAGGAATTTTTTAAATTAATAATATGATCCTCCAAACAATTAACTAGCCAGGCTTCACAGAATTATTTGTCAGCATTGCCTGTCACATTGTGGTTGTTTGCAGATACAACAAGCCTTCCATGTGACACATCATCTGGAGTAATGACAAATGGAATTATTTGTTATTTGAAGCCATATTAATGGTCCTGGTTTAGGGTATTATGGCTTATTAACCATAGCAGTGAGATTCTCATGCTTCTGTAATCATCTTGAATCTACTCAGTTAGAGCTACCTGTACATTCCATGGCATCCCACACCACACCAAAGATGACCTGGAGGGGGAAGAGAGATGGTACAAGGCACCTCTTATCCCAACCATAAGCCAAGTAGTACAGCTAAACAAGGGTATTTGCAGTAGGCAGAGAAAGTAGCCAACTTATCTGACACATCTTCTAGGTGGCCTTTGAAAGTAAGGGCTCCTTTATAAGGCTAATTCTTAAAATTCCCTCTAGTTTTTCAACCTTAATAGACATAGTACAATTTTTTTTCCCCTCCAAATTGTTTCTCTCAAAAAAGTTGTACTACTACTAATAATACTAATATTAATACAACAACATCTCAGAAGGTATAAGATCCTGATAAAGCCTGGCACTCCCTACGTGTTACGAGAGCAGCCTATGAATCAGCCTTGTCACTCTACAACTTCTGATGGGAAGTTTCTCTATTACTTCAGTAAAAACTAAAGAAAGCCGAAAATTATAGGTTTTGGATTCATAAAGCAGTGCCCAGTGATGAGATAAAGAGGATGTAACCTGGATACATTTCTCAGAGTTTAATTTAAGAAACAAATCTGTGTTTATTTTATTGTGCTGATAACATTGGTTGTTATCAGTAGAGTAATATATTCTGCACAGTAGTAGAATTTGGAAGTTAAAAAAAGTAGATAGCCTGTCAAATTAACTATGAAATTAATTTCTAATGGAAGTTGTAGATTACATTCTATTTTTATATATGTCCATGACAATCCATCCTTGAATATGCATTACCTTGTTACAGTGAGTGATGGACATATGCCTTGGCAAGTTGCATCACTTCAGAAAGGAAGGAAGAATTCGTGCAAATGAAAAATATATGTAGGTATCACTTTGCTGAGGGACATTCTCAATATATCTTAAGTAATAAAACTAATTAAAAAACATCATTTAAAAGTTTAGCTGGGGTAGAATGACTAGCAGAATTAACTGGAGAGCTGTTAGAAAATTCTGGGGATTCATGGGAGAAAAACCAGTACTCTGCACTGAAAATGCAAAGAAAGGTTGGTATTCTATGAGGTGATTAATACAGGCTGGAAACAGTTCCACACACAGCAGTGGTCCAGGGTAATGGGAGACACAAATGACAGCTTGAAATGTGTGAGTATATAGTATAGGAGTGGCTTTGGACACCATGCACAGAATAACTATTTTTTTTTTTTCCTAAAGGAGTAAAATGTTTTGAGTAACAAATGTCCCCATTAGTTTTGTTGGTAAAATAATATATCCTTTTAACCTCAAATATTTTCTTATAAAATCTTAAAATCATGAAGAATGCATGGTATCATAGAAAATGTATCAAATTGTGGACAATTACAAAATATGCCTCTCTACCTTCTCACACACCACCTAGCTATTTCCAGTAATGGAAACAGGAGAATAAAATACTAAAATTCTGATATCGTAATTGCCAGAGCTCTAATAAAAATCCATACCTTTCAAAATCTGTTTATCTGGTTTTTTATTTCAAAAAAATTGAAAGTGTGTTGAGAAACTGAATACAGAGAAACGAGTGTAAAGTACAATCAAGGAAGGAAACTATAGAAATTGAAGCTGCCAAAGAAGTATTTGAGACAAAAGGATATATGGAGATGCATGGTGGAAATAAAGGATTTGTGATGGAAAACTATTCTTTTCCCAAGGTCAGGGAATTTAACTGTAATGACCTGTAGATGATGCAGTGCAGACTGCTGGACTGTGCAATAGGAGTTGTACAATGCTCCCAAGCTCCAAGTCATGGCAACTCAAAGCTCTTCAAATTATTTACCTTGATGCCAAGTTCTGCAATTTGTGCAAAGGTGCTGCTTAGTTTTGGCCAGCCTAATTTAATCAGAAATAGTGCCAACCACGAAGCATCCACTACAAGTAAGGATTGACAGTGTTTATTTGACATTGAGGTCAAATAAGAATGCAATCTGACCCACACTTTTTGACATTGATGTTGTTTCATCATGAGAATAGTGAACAGGGATGCAGCAGGTGTTTTTTTCCCCTCCCTATTACAAAGTGCCTGTGCCTTCCATGTGCTCCACAAAATGGCATGATCAGGATTTTGAGAATTACTGATGTGATTCGTCACTGCAGCCTCAGAATATTTAGCTTCTTCTTTATGAGGGTTACAGAGAATAGCTCTTCAAAGAGCATTTTTAGATAAACTGATGCGAGACTTCAATACGAGCTGTCCAGAGCAGGGCAGTGGGGCTGGGAGAGGGTCTGGGCCCAGGTGTGATGGGCAGGAACTGAGGGAGGGAGCTGGGGGGGCTCAGCCTGGGCAAGGAGGCTCAGGGGGCCCTTCCCATCCCCAGAGCCCCCGACAGGAGGGGGGTCGGGGGGTCGGGCTCTGCGCCCCGGGGACAGCGGCAGGAGGGCAGGGAGCGGCCTCAGGCCGGGACAGGGCAGCGGCACGGCGGGCACTGGGGAGAATTCGCTCACAGGAAGGGTGGTTAGACACTGGAACGGGCTGCCCAGGGACGTGTTGGGGTCACCATCCCTGGAAGTGATTGTGGAAACACTGGACGTGCTGGACTCGGTGATCTCAAAGGTGTTTCCCAACCCGATTAATTCTGTGCATATCGACGTGTACCAATTGCTCACCGGCCTCCGAGCCAGGCGGGCGGGTTCGGTTATTGACTAACACAGCAGCGAGAGCTACAAGGGAGTACTCGCGCGAGTGGAACACGGGGCGATGGCGGCCCGTACAGTCCCGCACGGCGGCAGCGGCGGGGCCAACATGGCGGCGGCGGCCGAGGGGGCCGCGCTGGGAGCGGCGCGGGCC
>VXBX01003625.1:0-56048 GCA_013400415.1 Scytalopus superciliaris | reverse complement strand
TGCGACATGGAGCGCCAGAACCACGAGTACAGGGTCCTGCTGGACGTCAAGTGCCGCCTGGAGCAGGAGATCGCCACGTACCGCCGGCTGCTGGAGGGCGAGGACGCCCAGTGCGTGAGGGGCTGGGCGGGGAGGGCGGTGGGAGATCACGGGGTGCAGACACCAAATGTGCTGCCTGGGGACTCAGTGCAGCTGCAGCTTTCAGGGCTGGGCTCCATGTTCACACCAGCCCTGGATGCTCAGTGGCTCTGTCCCTGGTTTCTGGCTGGCCTGGGATGCTGCACCAGGCTCCTTTCCCTGCTTGGAGGAGCTGTGGTCCCTCTGCCCCCCAGGAGAGGCCAAGTGGAACAGCACTTTTAGCAGCCTCCTTGAGCCTTCTGTGTTTTCCTCCTGCCTGGACACAGAGCTTGTGTAACAGCAACAACTGATGTTTGTCCCTAACTTCTCTGTGGTTTTGTGCTTCTCTTGTAGCATCTCCTCCCAGTACTCCTCTGCTATGTCCCCACACTCTGGCAGAGATGGTAAGATCCCACCTTTCCCCTCAGCCTGGCTCTTTCCCCTCCCCAGCCAAAGTAAAATTGTTTAAATTGGGGAATTTCTGCCATCTTCTGAAGAATGTGCAGTATCTGATAGCGTGTTAGGAAACTTCTCTCCTGCCTGCTGTGAATAATTGTCCCCCTCTTCCCTTTGCAGTGATTACATCGTCCCGCCAGGTGCGCACGATCGTGGAGGAGGTGCAGGATGGGAAGGTGGTCTCCTCCCGGGAGCAGGTCGCGCTCACCACTCGTTAGGAGGGCCAGGAGGACCCTCAGCCCCAGGCTCAGGAGAGAGGGAGCTGAGCCAAGCACTGCCTGAGGCCCTGGGTTGTGTCCCAGAACACTTCCTCCTCCTGCCTGTATTACCCTCAATCCCTGCAGGTGCCTCTGGACACAATAAAGCTTTTTCTTTTCACTCATGCAACTGCAGACTTGTCACTGGCACATGATCCCTCAAAGCCTCAGGGTTGTGTGTTCATGCCAGGGAAAGTCCTAAGAAACCACGAGAAGAAGCCAATGGAGAGGAGGGGAATGGAGGGAGATGGATTCCACCTAGAGGGTCATTGGTTCACCTGGGGCAAAGATAATTGGAGACAGCTTTTTTTAATGAGGTCATTGCTTATAAATACATGGGACTGGCTGAGACGTAAACTGGATAAATGAAATTGAAAGCAATTATGGAAAGATGAGGTTTGAGGTCAAGGTGCCATGCGACTGATAATTAAAGCCAACAAAATAAAGCTCAGTTCTCTAACACTTCGGATCATAAAAAATCACTTCCTCCTGTGAGCTGAGCTTAAGTGACTTCAGCAAGACTGTTGCTGTCAGATATTCCACCTGAGACATGAGCCCAGTGTCAGCCTGGCTGGCAAACCTCATCCCCACATGCCTGCTGCCTCTTTGACTGTCTTTAAATCACACTATTTGGCACAAAAACCTTACACAGAGCTTTTCATGCTGCCCCAGGGCTGCACTTACGAGGATCTAAAGTAACCATTGCTTAATCCGCACAGGAATGAGTAGCAATAATTTTTATCATTATCATGTCTAGTAGATCACTGCTAAAATCCTTCCTGAAACACATGAGGTAGAAACAGCACCTGAGGCCAAGCTGCCACTCAGGATTAGTGACACAGCTTGGGCAGCAGGTACCGGGTGTGCCTGTGCCCACTTGCCTTCTGGAGAGTGACCGAGTGAGGGCTGGGTAGGAGAGCAGATTGTTTCAGATCCAAAAGCTGGACAGAATCACTTAGACACAACTTCATGCTCTCTTGCCAGTGGAACCTGGGAGCCCTGTCCAGTCTTGGACTGTGGGGTCATGTTCATCCCCCACCTCAAGGATACAGATTTGAGGCTCAGACCAAAGGAGGGAACAGTTTGCAGTAAATCAGCTTCCCTTTGGTTATAACAATGCACAAATGGCTCCTGTGGCTGAGGCTCAGCTCGATCATCCCTTGGGTGATTAGTGGTGATTCATTGTCCCTCACTCTCCCCACAGCACTACAGTCCCACTGAGGAGTCACCAAGCACTCCCTGGCCCCAGCAGGTTTGGAGAGAGTTGGTGATGTCACCCTGGGCATGACAGGACAGGCAAAGGAGAGGAAAGGAGATCGAAGAAGTGGGGAACCTGCCAGGTCTTTCCAGAAAAGGGAGTGTGAGATGTTATCGTCCTGTATCATCATTCAGCAATTACAGAAAGGGCAGGAAATGAGCGGAGTGCAGAGTTCATGGACTGTGTTGTGCTTCTCCCTTGCTGGAATAACAGACCTTCCTTGGAGAAACAGGAAGTCTTCCAGGCCAGAGCTATCTCAAAAATTAAAACCAGATCGAGCAAAATTGTACCTGAGCCTTAAGCTGTCTCAGGCTCTGTGGCAGCAGGCAAGGCTGCAGGCTGGACATCCTCAGAACACACACAATGTGCTCTTTTTTTTTTCCATCAGAAGAGAGTTGTTATGTTTTGGTAATAAATGGCAGCTTTTTTAACTCCTGAGCCATCTGCCGAATGAATACAGGAAGGCTTTCTGCAAACCACAAATCTGGCTGATTAAATATAAGTAGGAGGGTAAAAGATGTCAGTCCAAGAGTACCTGGTTCGACAGGCAGCACAGGGAGGGACAGCCCCTTCTGCAGCAAAGAGGGCACAGGGGAGAGATTCATCCAGCCGCACATTTGGTTATCTCTGATAGCTGTCACCTTGTGCTGAGATATTCACATCTGTCAGCAGGAACAGCCTGAGGAGAGCTGGGGGAACAGCTGGGAGAGATGATGGAGAGCTCAGGTTTGTAATCAGTGGATTCAGTTCTCCTGGGCTTTTCCTTGTTCATCAACATATATTCGCATCAATGAAAAAGGCTTTAATTTGGCACACAGCTCAGTGTAACACTGTTATCATAGTCAAGGGTGAAGTCCAAGCTCAGTACAAGTGATCCCTGTAGTGCTCTGAAGAAAGAAAATACCACAGAACTATTAAACAATTTATTGCTTGTTATTACTCTTTGATGCACACAGTTTATGGCTGTGAAACATGGACAAATTGTGACTCCAAGAGAAGGACTAACACTGGTTTTGGAGAGCATTGCTCAGATTTTCTGGAAGCTGCAAGCACAAGAAGAAAAGCCTTGTTAGGATTCAGCCAGGAGTTACAGAAGTGAGTCCTGAGCAAATGATGGTGAAACTTTAATGGACAACAAATGGAAAATCAATGATGTACTTGAAAGGTATTTCATGACTGAGACACAGAGAGAAATCTATGGGATGTGCCTGTGTTAAATGTCATATAAAGCAGCAAGAGCATTGGTAATAAATAATACTGAAACAAATATTGTCTTTCCAAACTCTAAAGGCCCTTGTGCTCACCAGACAGTTGCTTTTACAATGCCCTTGAGGAGGAGGATTACTGTTATTATGGTTCCCATTCTACAAAGCATGAAATTGAGACTTGGAGGAGCTGAAGGGTTTGCCTGGAGTGACTTGCAAAGCTGGGATCAGACCCTGGAGCACCCAGTGTCCTCAGCAAGATGGAGATACAGCCAATGACAGCTGACAGAAAGTGGTGTGACAGGTACACCACCAGCCAGATAAGCAAATACTTTGTAAATAGTTTGTAAATTGTAAACATGAGGATTTTCCATGGGTGAAACAGAAATTCAGCCAAGAGTGGGCACAGAGTTCAGGCTCCCTCGTGAGCTGGAGGGGTGAGAGATGCCCCAGCTGGCAGATGCTGGGATGGGCAGTGCCTGGCTCCAGCTCCTCTCCTGGCATTCCCTGTGCCTGGGCACCAGCAGGGACTTGGGGATTGGTGCTGTGTCTGAGTCAATGAGTCCCCAGGGAAGCTCTCTGGGACATGAGAACAGCTGGTGGCTCAGGGATTGTTTGTAATAACATGAAATGCTGGATCTCTTTCTTGGAGGCACATTATACTTCATCTGCATTAGCTTAAGAAAGTCTTAAACTTTAAAATATCCTGAGACTCCCAAAGGACTCCCCTCCAGGGAAGTCTAATGCTTCTCATTTCCATTGCCCTGTTGAATGTGGTAATTCTGTGCCGTGGAGCACCCTTGGGAATAATGCCAGTGTGCCCATGCCCTGCCACCCCCCCGCTCCCCATCACACAGCCCGGGACGCCCATGGAAAGCTGAAGTATAATCCCTTTCTTTCTGTTTTTTCCGAAGTTCATTACATGGGAGGAGCACCTTCGCCTGGGGGAGGCTCTTCTGCTCATTTGTTACTTGAAGTAGTAATTTTTCCTGGTCAGGCCAGTGCTGCTGCTCCTGAAATGCCTGTGGGATTCCGTCGTTCAGCGCTGCCTCCCGGGGGCTCCCGAGTCAGCCGAGGACGGAGCATCAGAGCATCGGAGCATCGCCCCCGGCTGGCTCCGAGGCTGTGGGCAGCAAATTCCCGTCTGCAGACTCCAGCCGGGAAGTCAGTAAAAGTTAATTCTGGAAAGAGCCTTCCATTAGGCATGGAGATGCCGTCATTAGCAGGTCTCCTCATCACAAAGTGAAAATCTCTTTAATGCAATGAGGGCTGTGACTGCTGGCAGGGTCTGGGGTTTGCTCTGGTGTAAAAACAAGAGCTGGTTTCAATAAAAGTTTTGGATTTTGGAAAGGAAAAGAGCGCCCATGAAGAACACACAAATCCAGGAAAATCGAGTGAAATCACTGTTCTCCTTTGCAAAAGCTGTAGAAATTCTCATCACCTTTGGTAAGGTCTGAAGTTCCAAAAGTAAGGAAGAAATGTGTTCATCCCTGATTACTTTCCAGTAATTGGGGGGAAAGTGCCTCTCCACTCAGGTGGTTTTTTCCCTTCATTTAAAAATCATAAAATCATGTAATCACAGGATGGCTTGGGTTGGGAGAGACCTTACAGCTCATCCAGTTCCAGCCCCTGCCGTGGGCAGGGACACCTAGACCAGGTTGCTCTGAGCCCTGTCCAAGCTGGCTTTGAAAAAGGAAGGACTATCTAATTCTTGATTAAATGAAGTTAAATGTTTGCTTAGCACTAATTTTATAATTCTTGGATGGATAAAAGACTGTGGGCAGACTGCAGCTGGGCTCGAGGCAGCGCTGCCTGATCCCAACCCCAGGTCCAGGCAGGTGTGTCGGGGCACCCTGGCACCAGCTTCGCTTCCTGGTGATGGCCCTAACAAAGGATGGGCACCCACAGAGCCACCCCACGGTTCAGGAGTGCTGGATTTGCAGTGTCAAGATACAATCCAGCCTAATGAATTTACCTAAATGGCAGAAGCAGCATTTGTGAGCCAGGCTGCACCTGACACATTCCTTATGCCACGTGTCCAGGTGACCTGGATGCCAAACCCAAAGCTGAACCACACATGGGTGAGAGCCAGCCAATATTAGCATGGCTCTATTAATGTTATTAATAAAATGAAAGATTCAGATGACAAAACATTTTAATTATTTCCCTTCTTCCTCAATTCAGAGTTCCAAGACTAAAAAACAGGTTTAATATATAATTTTTAAAAGATCTTTTCTATTGTCTTTCCTAAATGTAACACCTGGATCGCATTTGGAGAGTTTCCATGGGGCTGGCTGGAACTGGGACAGATGTCTATAGGGTTAGGCATCTTCTGAAATTCTCCATGTTACTGTTTCAGAAATCTTATGTGGTGGTGAATATTCACAGTGAACTGCAATATTTGGTGTTCAGGAAATATCCTATTCTCTTGTATTTTGGATAAATATTTCACTATTTTCTCTGACGTCTAGAGCAGCAAAACAAACACCCTGGGATCTCCCTCTGCAAGGGCATGTTTTGATGGATGCAGGAGAAAGGGAAGGGGAAAATCATGGCTGGCACATTGTCCAGCACAGAATTCCTCTGTGTTCTCCAAGAGCATTTGGAGGTCTGATGACCCAGACAAGGGCTCAATGTGGAATGGGACAGACCCTCGCTGCACGGTCCAGGGGGGTCTCCTGGCCCTGGTCCCAGGGACTGAGGGCAGCTGAGTGAGGGGACACCCTCTCTTCTGGTCACAAAGGGGTCGAGCAGGCTCTGTCAGACAGGACACCTTTCCCACAGCTTTCACTTTCCGGGTAGACTCGCCCATGCAAGGGATGGATAATTGCTGTGGTGTTTCACTCCCCGGGCACTCTCGGGTATCGTCGGGTTTTTGTGTCACTGTTGTTGAGTTGTCATCACAAGTCAGACCTGATGATTCAGGAAGTAACATTTTTGATGTAGTTTTGAAACATGCTTCTGTTAACCAAAGCATCTTTCTGTTGTGGGATTTCTGGAGACAAACGCCTTTGGGGAATTATTTCCGGCTGAAAAAAAACACCTCCTAGCCAGGTCACAAGGAGGAAGAATAAACAACCCTTCTCCAGTGGCATGATCCACGGGGACTGGTATAAATAGAGGACCAGGGGACAGAGGGATCACAGTTGGATCCTGCAGCACGCTGAGCACTTGCCTTGGGCTCTGTCGGCTCCGCACCATGAGCTGTGCTGTCAGGCAGGTCGTCACCACCTGTGCCCAGGGCAGGGGCAGCACGGGCAGCAACGCAGCCGGCACGGGGAGGAGGGTCTCCTCAGCCTCCTCGGGGAGACACGCTGCCTACGACCTGGGTGCTGCGGGTGGCAGCTTTTCGGGTGGCAGCTTGAGCGAGGGATTCCTCGGGAAGCAGCTGAGCGCCGGCAGCGCGGCTGGCGGGACCTTCGGAGCCACCCAGAGGGCTTGCTCTGCCCTGGGGTTCAGCGGTGGAGGCATCTGCACTCGGGGCACTGGTGGCTTCACCAGGGCCGGCGCTGGCTGCGGGGATGGGATCCTCTTTGCTAACAACGAGAAGGCCACGATGCAGAACCTCAACGACCGCTTGGCCTCGTACCTGGACAAGGTGCGGCTCCTGGAGGGGGACAACGCCGACCTGGAGTGCAAGATCAGGGAGTGGTATGCCAAGGTGGGGCCCAGCTGTGAGCCACGGGACTACAGCTGCTACCACAAGGAAATCGAAGACCTTCAGAACCAGGTAAATCCTTGTTTGTCAAGAAGGTCCTAATATTTCCTTGGGCTTTGCTTTCCTGTGTGCAAAGAGCCCTGTCACAGGGCAGAGGCAATGGCTCTGGAGGGGCAGCAATGGTTTATATGAAAAGATGGTCTGAGGGAGGGGGATTCTGCATTTACTGAGAACTGAGGCTTCAGCACAGCCAGCTCCACCCAACTGGCCCAAAGGTTTCCCTGCTGTGATCCCATCTAACCAGACTACAATCCCAATATATGGAATCATTATAAAATACCCCAGGAAGGCATTTCCTCCAGGATCTTCTGGAGCCAGAGGAAGCTGCAACTTGAAACTCCTTCCTACGTTTGCTTTTCCAGATCCTGTGTGCAGCCATGGAGACTAACAAGATCCTTCTGAACATTGATAACAACAGGATGACTGCTGATGATTTCAGAGTGAAGTGAGTACAGATCTTGCCCAGGGGAGGGCAGATGAGGGGTGGTGAGGGGGAAATCCCAACCCTCTCTGCCTGTCACGCTGCAGAGTAAAACATTTTTCCCCCAAGCTCAACTGAAGGGCTTGCCCTGCTGACCTTTCTTTGCTGCCTGTGGTTTAAGGTACGAGACCGAGTGTGGTCTCCGGCAGAATGTGGACGCCGACATTTGCAACCTCCGGCCCGTGCTGGACCAGCTGGCCAGCTGCAAGACCGACCTGCAGCTGCAGTGTGAGGCTCTCACAGAGGAGATGTGCTGCCTCAAGACCAACCACGAGGAGGTCAGACCACCCCTTACTCTTAGGGAATACAGAAGAAGGAAAGCCCCCTCCCCAAGGGTTGATGTTGCTGATACGGTGCACACATTCCCTGCAGGAAATGAGCTGTCTGAGGAAGCAGGCGACGGGGGATGTGAGTGTGGAGGTCAATGCCTGCCCTGGCCCAGACCTGAGGAAGGTCCTGGAGGATCTGCGGTGCCAGTATGAGACGCTGATGGAGCGCAACCGCAAGGAGACGGAGCAGTGGTATGCCTGCAAGGTACCACATCCCCGCAGAGCTGGCCCCAGCACTGCCCCTTGGGAAAGGGCAAAGTGAGGGATTAGATGTCCCAATACCAGCAGTGGTGTCACAGGTGTGCTCGGGTCTAACTGTACTGCCCCATTTCTGTGCTCTGTCCATGGCACAGGGGCCACCACATGGTGTCACAGGGTCACAACAGAATACATGGGGGGTTCAGCCTTGGACATGCTCAGGGTACTGTGGGTGTGGGGCAGACCCAGGGAGAGATGATGTGGGGAGGTGAGGAACGGGTGGCTCTTTTCTGATCTTGCAGATGGAGGAGGTGAATCTGGAAGTCATCACAAGCAGCCAGGAGATCGAGTCAAGCAACAAGCAGGTCACTGAGCTGAGGCGGCAGCTGCAGGCCCTGGAAATCAATGTACAAGCCCAGCTCACCATGGTAGGTGAAGCCACGACGATTCACACCTCCAGTTCTCATGACCAGGGTTGTATCTGCAGCAAACCCAGGTAACTGTGTGTTTGTTCCATTCTCAGAAAGAAAACCTGGAATCCTCCTTGACGGAGACCGAATGTCGCTACAACAAATACCTGGCTGAGCTGCAGAACCAGATCTCCTGCGTGGAGCAGCGGCTGGCTGAGATCCGAGCGGAAATGGAGTGCCAGAACCAGGAATACAAGACCCTCCTGGATGTCAAGTGCCGCTTGGAGCAGGAGATCCAGACCTACCACTGCCTGCTGGAGGGCGGCCAGCATGACATCATGTATGCAGGCAGAGCCAGGCAGCCCAGAATCTCTGTGCTTTGCATTACAGGGTTATGAAAATTCCTGACACCACTGGTAAAAGCAACACTGTGGTGAGGAACCAGTGCTGACCTGCTACCAAACAGGGCCTATTAGAAAACCACGAGGCATCTGCGGATTTGGCTCTGATAAAGGTCCAGGGTGCATGTCAGAGACTATTCTTGGGCCAGGGAGGGGGGCTGGGAGAGCCTCCAGAGCTGCCCCAGCCCCTGGCACGGTGCAGCAGCTCTTCAAGGGCAGCTTTGCGGGCAGCTGGGCAAGGTCTCTGACAGACACTGCGTTTTATTGGCTTTGCCAGAATGAGACAGGAGTAGGGACTGGCAGCTAAATTAACAATAAATTATCCAAACATTTTCATTTTCACACAACACTTTTAATTAAACTTTTGAGAAATTTAATTTGTATGTAAAGCAGCTGTCTCTGCCCTGCCTCCCATTGACTGAGGTTTTGAAACAGCCAGGCTGTTAATCCCAGACATGGCTGCACACAGACAAAACCAGCCTGAGCACCCACCTGCTCCATTTGTTTGGAAAAGGAGGCATTGGAATGGTGGTGCCCTGAGGTGGGCTCCCCTGGACTCTCCAGTCTTAAATTAGTTACATGAAAAATCAGTTTTTGTTCCAAAATGCTAGTTGTAATGGATGAAGTGACACTGCTGGGTTTGCTGGAGCCAGGTGTAGCCTTGAGATAGAAAAGCAACAGCGGCCAACAGGCAGGTGGGAGAGGAGGGGAGAACAGTGACCCTCGGGGTTTGGAGGGGACACAGCAGCAGTGACTGAGGAGACAGAGCTAAGGCCAGTGCACAGGGCAGGGGGAGATGTCCAGGGTGGGAATGCCGAGGGTCTGGTCCCCAGAGCTGTCTCTTTTCCACAGAGGGCCAGCAGGAAGAGGAGTCACTGCCACATCAGCTGGGAGAAGTGGGGGGCTGAAAGCCACTCTGTGCCAGCCCTGCCTGCCCTGAGCCCGGCACGGGTGAGGGTTTGCCAGGTGAGGGGTCCTGCAGGACTGGTGAGTGGGACCAGGGGCTGCTGCTTTAGTGGGGGGTACCTGGGGAAGAGGAGGATGAGAGGGCCCCAGGCTTTTCTGAGTGATGAAGAGTGGTTGGAGGTGGTGTCTTTTCCCTGGAGAGAGGCTGGATGGGAACCAGCCAGGCAGGATCACAGCTGTGCCTGCTGGTGGGAGAGCACTGGGATTAACTGGGCTATGATGGGAAGCAGTGGCAAGGAATAGTGGGAAGCAGTGGCAAGGGGTGCAGCTATGGAACATTTATAAACCTCTGTGTAGAAATTATGTTTGACACTGGGGAGTGCCCAGCAGTAAATGTGTGTTTAAATAAGACTTTGAGCACAACCTGGGAATGAGGAACTGGCAGGGGAATTAGTCAGTCACAACTCTTTCAGCAAGAATAAAATTAAGCAAAGGTGGGGAGAAGAAGGAAGAGAAAGGTCAGCACAAGAGCAAGGGGGTGTAAGAGAAAGGCACGGTGTGCAGAACCCCCTGAAAAAGTGATGCTTCCTGCACTCTCTCAGGTCACTGCAGATCAGAGGGTCCCGCCAGCCTCACTGCACACACCTGAGGAGCTCTGAAGAACAAGTCCTTTGGAAGAAGAAGGCAAGAATAACATGGGATTTCTCAGTTGTGCTCCAGCAGCAGCCAGAGGGACTCCATGGGACGGTCCCTCCCGGCCACCCCACGCCAGAGCCGCTCTGACCCCAGCACTGCCCCTCACTCGGGATCCCCTGGGCTGTGGTAGTTGTTGTCTGACAGCAACCAAGGCTTGTCTCCAATAAAACTTTGCTCCTACTGACACACCCTTGAACCTGAGAAATAATTTCTACAAGTAAATTAATATACAAGTATTTAAAAAATGGTTATGCAGACAGTGATATTCGTGGTATGCCTTTGGTTAAAATCCACCTCTCTCCATCCACACAGTGATCACTGCTGGGATAAAGGAAAACAAGCCATGTTCCCATCAGAGCTCCTGCTGAACTCAGAGGCTGGGGATGGGCATAGAGGGTGGAGGAGAGGGACCAGCTGATGCTGTGGAAAGGGATGTTGCTAAGACATGAAGTAGAAGGTGATGAGGAAAAAAACATCCAGGAAGGCTGGGCATAAGGGAGGGAGGGAGTCTGAATGACAGTCTTCTACTGAGAGACCTGAGAGAAAAGGGAGTCTTCATTAAAGTAGGTGTGTGCTAATATAATATAATATCACAATATAATGTAGTACACAACACCTGTGAGTTATTATGGATGTGTACTAACAGGATAAAATCAAGAACAACAAGTTTCCTCAAATAATTAGAGCAGGAATTTTGAAAAGCAGGAATTTTGAAAGCCAGGCTCTGCTGGACTCTCCACACCTTTCTGGTGGAGGCAAACAATTCCCAGAGAAAACACTAAATAAAGAACTTCTAAATGGATTTGTAAAAAAGGCAAACAGGAAGAACCAGCTGGCAACATGTGGGAAGATAAAAGAGTGAGACAAATTAATACGTGGGAGAGAATTTTTTTAAAAGTGACACGCAATAAACAGCCAGGAAAAAAAAAAAGCTGCTGATGTTCTGTTGCCCCAGTGAAAGGAATGACAGACACATCCAGGAACACGACAGCGTTTTGCTGCGTGT
Source organism: Scytalopus superciliaris (assembly GCA_013400415.1). Classification (NCBI taxonomy): domain Eukaryota; kingdom Metazoa; phylum Chordata; class Aves; order Passeriformes; family Rhinocryptidae; genus Scytalopus; species Scytalopus superciliaris. Next base: position 44,610 of record VXBX01003625.1, on the reverse strand, counting down.
GCAAGCCAAGGCTCAGGATCCAGCCTGTCCCTCCTCAGCGTCTGCGAGGTGGGTCAGACTGGCCGGGAGTGGTGTCACAGCCCTCTCCCCTCACTGTGCAGCTCTGAAAGCCCTTTTCTCTCGTGGAATATTGGCTGGGGTTTGATGACTAACCACAGACACAGACCTGATGTGAAGGCTCCTAGCAGGAAGGCTTTGGGGGATACGATGAGTCTGAATTAGTGTCTGTTTCTAAAGAGAGGAATGGCTCAGACAGTTCTGGAATGGCCTCTCGCTGAGCTCTGTCCAGGACACTCGTTAGCCCTGTGTGGTAATTACTCTAACAAGCCCTATGCTACTTTCGCTGCTCAGTTCTGCATCCCCGTTCTGGCAGCACTAATTACACTTCATTTCGGGGTGATTTAACCCCCCTCGGTGCTGACACAGCACCTCTAAGGTCACCACACGCTGCCTTCCCTGCCCAGGGGTTTTCACCTGGACAGCCAGGGGGAGTGATGAGGGTTGTGGGGGCAGCACAGGAGGAGACGGGGCAGGGAAGATGCACGACATGCAGAGGGCACAGTGCAAGAGTGATGTGGGACATGGCCTGCAGGTCCTCCCACAGCTCAGGGGCCGTGCAGCTCGGCACATGGAGAATTACAACACCATCAGGAAAAACCCCTGAGGAGTGAACACCAGGGTTTTAAGGGACCGATGAAGAAACAGAAAGAAAACAACTAATTTTGCAAATTGCCAATGCTGGAAATCAGCCACAAGTTCCGGATTGCGTGGCACAGCCAATTATCCTTGATTACAGGCACGGTGCATTTGGAAGGGCAGGCCATGTTCTGGTGTGATGTATAAACTGTAATTTCTCTATGAAATTCTGTTTTATGCACTATGCAGACAGGTACAGTCTCACTCACACCCACAGCAACTGTCTGTGGGGTTTAGATTTTTATTTACTTGTTTGTGTAACATTTGTAAAGAACTACAGAGATGAGCAAACTCCTGCTGTAACCCAACAGGAGATTTCTCAGCTCAGTGCACTGAATAATATAATCTAAACTGCCAGTATGAGCCACAAATTGTAAGTGAATTGAAACTAAGAGACTTTTTAGTCCTATATAAAGCTAAAAGACGACACTCTGGGGAGGCTGTGGCTGCTCTGCCCCTTTGCCTGCCCAGCTCTGTTGCACCCCTGGATGGTGTCTGAGCATGGCAAGCACCTGAACACAACAGGTTGGTTGTTGAGTTCTGGCCTGACCCTGTGGCTCAGCCTTGGTTTCCCTCCCGTCCTGCACCATGCTCAGCTCTCCGTGCAGGAGTGGAATTACTGCAGTTTCATCACCCACCCCTATTCCCATCTGTCCTAACAAATTCTCCAGGACTCCTCTCTGCTGTGATAACCAGCAGTGCCTCCAGAGATGCACATTCTGGAGGCCTGGCTGCACTGCCAGCATCTGGCAGGTGCTGGAAGGAACCAACACCCTTCACAAAGCGAATCAGGGGAGACTGGGAGCTTTGGTAGGAAGAAACCCAGCTGTGTCCATGTCCTGCTGAGCTCCTACTTCAGCACTGCAGATGCTCAGAGTCTGCAAATGTGAACAGTCAGCAAGGAAGAAACTGAGGCAGAGCCACCCCCTCGTATTTAAGCCCAGGCTGTTACCAAACCCACTGTGGTAATTATTTCACTTGCCTTACAGGATTTGGCTAAACATGGTGGTACAAACCAATGAGTCACTAGCCAGGGAAAAAAGTCATGGTCTGCATTTGAAAGATGGGAGCATAAGGCCTGGAGCCGGCTCAGTATCACATCAAAGAAGTGTTTAATAAGTGATGCCTAATGGCCATTATGCAAATTATTAATGGTAATTACAAGTGACAAGATAAAATCATGTTCCAGTGCAGTTGCACAAACATCACTGAGGCAATGCTTATGAAAGCAAAGTTCTGTGGAACCAGACACACCTTTCTTGTAGTTGATACAGGAGAACATTATCAGCTTTGATAAGCAAAGTGAGGCGAGCACGCGGAGCCAGGCTGGGCACAGGGACAGCAGAGCTCCCACAGGACCAGCATCCCGTGGGAATGTGACACCCTCCCGTCTCCTCCATCCCTGTGCACTGGTGTTGACCCTTATCCACATCAGCCCATGGGACTCAGCAGAGTGTTGGCACTGATGTTGTGTGCAACCACTGCAGGAAGCCTGTCGTGGCTTCCTGCACTTCCAGCTGTATGAAGGCATTTGTTTCCTCCTGTCTTATGTTGAGGTTGTAAATTCTTTGGGGACACATTCTTGTCTTACACTTGCATGGTCCTTTCCCAATATTCTGCCCCAAGGCTGTGTCTCAAGGCTACAGGATTACAAATAATAACAAAAGTGGAGGTGAAGAAGTCCGTTTAGTGGGGGGAAAAGCCAGTATGGAGGGATGTTTTGGAACAAGACAGTGACTCCCAGCTAGATAAGGCAGAGCCACACAGCCAGTGACTCCAACACAGGCTCTGCCTGAGCTCGGTGCTGAGCCTCAAGCCCCAACACAGTCACAAGGAACAGAACAACACCACCATGTGTTTCTAATATATAGCCAGGTTAGTCAGGGACTGGCTTCTGGGTGCATTTGTATCAGACACATGTTCCATACCCCAGTGAAACTGGCAGGAGCCTGGAAAGGCTCCAAAGAATGCAACGCATCCCAAATATGAGTACTCTGGCAGAATTGCAGGGTCGTGTCTAATCTTTCCTGGTAAAATGGGATTTGGGAGCCTGTGGATCTTTTCATGAGTTGTACGATGCTGCAGTTTGTTTTGTAGAGCAAGGCCTGTTCCTTCTTCCTGTCAGGGAACTGCTGAAGGAAGGGGGGGGTGGGTGCTCTGTGTCCACTCACAGAGAAATATGCACTATCCTCCCAAACCCAAGGCTCTGCAAGGGAAAGAAAGGCACCCCCTGCCCTGCATCTGCAGGTCGCTCTTGGGTAACTCCCGAAAACTTCCTCAGCAGAAGTGAAGCTCCAAGCAAGCATTATATTAATTTTTGTTGGCTCCAACAGCCACACCCTGTCTTCAATTATATTCCTCCAAATGACGGATGAAAGCCAGATTTTCTCCCTCTCCTCCTTTTTGCTCATGATTTTCCCGACTGTGAGTCTGGGCTGTGTGGGGAGCACAGGGGTTGTGTCTAGGGGGAGGATGGACTTGTATTTCAGGCACTGCAGTCTCGGCGAGCAATCCGAGCTCCGACAGACTCCGGCTCTATCCTTGAGCAAGTTATTTCCCTATACCATCTGAATAATGAATATTCCTGGATGCCGCCAGCCTTTGGTAGGCGGCTTTTTATCATTTCTGATCTAAGTAAAGAAATAAATTATCTCACTGGAGAGTGGAGAGCCCTAATTCATGTTGGTGTGAAGACCATCACATCTAAATATGCTTAGGGGACACTCTCCTACCATGGTGGCAGAAGCCACCAACTTCCCACCAGTCAATGGGGTGGCTGAGGGTACGAGAGTGGGTTTGCTCTGCCCTTCCTCCCAGAGGTGATGCTGCTCTTGGGGCTCCCAGAGTGTCACCCTCACTGCCAGCAAGGATCTATCACAACTGCTCCTGTAAATACCTAAACATCCCTGAGTCAAAGGTGGCTTGTGAGTAAGAGTTGCGTGGAAATTCCACGCTGTAGGGAACAGAAGCTGCCATCCCCTGGAGAGCAGAATATCCTCTCATTACAGAGTCTGCTGGAGAGGGACACTGGTGCTGGTGGAGCCAGTTCTCCGAAGGCTCCCCTGCCTGGCTGGGCTGTGCTCGCTCCTGCCACTGCTCCAACAAACTCAGTAAGGAATGCAGGAAGCTTTTTCTCCTCCTTGTTCTGTGCTCAGCACAATCTCAGTAATGGCAAAGACCCATGGGGTCTGAGTCCACCCAGAGCGCTGGATACATCCCCCACGGATACTCCCTTCCCTCTCTTCTCTATCTACGATCACCACAAATTGAGGCAGCATGGACAGCAATTAAAGTAATTGAAAAATAACTTCGGTGAGGTCCATCGTACACTGCAGGCGACATCAGCCCCTGTGCCACCCACACACAGGGGACACTGAGCCGGCCTGAGCTGCACAGTGTGAGCAGCTTCACCTGTGTTTGCATGACCAGAGAGGTTTAAGCCATAAACAGGGAACTAAACCCATGGGGAATTGCCTCAGTGATGTAGGAAATCTCACTGTAAAGCAGGTATTAGAACTGTGCCAGGTGACCAACGTGCACACCACACTGTCCTGGTCTGTTCACTACTGTGGTCACAACTGCTCACACTTTTCGGAAGGGAGAAATTTTATAGTTTCCCATTTCAGTTTCATGAACTTTACTGCAGCATGTGATATAAAAATGGTTATTGGACTAAGAATAAAATAAATATAAATTAATAAAAGATAAAAGGCACTTTGATGTTATAAATACCAATGTTTTTTCTTTGTACATAATCTAGGGCAACTTTTTTTCTCGACTTGTTGCAAAGTTTGCATCATACAAAAAGCTGATGACTCATAAAACACTATTTTACTTCTTGGAATAAGCTGCTGACATGTAAAGTATCTTCCTTGTGAACTGGGATTTCTAGAGGGAAACTGCCTATGGGCTGTTTATTCTTGGCATAAACAGCCAGACTAGCCAGCCCCGTGGGAAGAAGAAACACCCCACAGGTGACACCCCCTTTGGAAGGTATAAATGGAGACCTGCGGCAGCCCCAGCCTGCAGTCGGACTCAGTATCACGCTCTGCATCTCGCTTTGGGCTGTGGGTTGGCGCTGCAGCTGGGCCTCGCCATGAGCTGTAGTATTAAGCAGACAACTGGCTCTCTCAGGGGCAGGACCAGCGGCGGCAGCTGCGTGGTTGGTGGCGGTGGTGGTGGCGGCGGAGTGCGCATCTCCTCGGTCTCCTCCGGAAGATACACGACCTGCGGGATAGGCGGTAGCCGAGGGTTCTCTGGGAGAAGCTACTGCGGTGGCGTGAACTACGGAGGAGGACTGAGCACCGGCAGCTTGGTCGGTGGCAACTACGGAGGCGGCTTAGGAGCCGCTGTCCTCGGAGGATGCCCAGGCATGGGATTCAGCGGTGGCAGCGCTCGCTTTGGCGGTGGCATGGGAGGGGGCATGGGAATGGGTCTTGGTGGAGGTGGTTTTGCTGGTGATGGCATTCTTCTTTCTGGTGACGAAAAGGTCACCATGCAGAACCTTAACGACCGCCTGGCTTCTTACCTGGACAAGGTGAGGTGCCTGGAACAAGAGAATGCTGACCTGGAGTGCAGGATCAGGGAGTGGTATGCCAAGCAGGGCCCTTTTTGTGAGCCACGGGACTACAGCTGCTACTACAAAGAAATAGAAGAACTTCAGAACCAGGTAACATCCCCTCTCAGCTGCTTTCTCTCTTGCAAGCCTCTCTCCTGGTGCTGCCCACAACTCAATGCATTATCAGGAGTAAAAATCAATGTTGTAAAATGCTCTTTGCAAACAGCCATTACAATGTCTGACTGTGGAAAGCCCCAGGGCTCAGAGGTGAAACCTGGAGGGCTTGGGCTGTTTCTGTTGCTTTGATTCATCAGATGTATTGAAGGGGCAAATGTTACTTCATGACATGCATCTGGATGGGCTCAGTAACCTTTCTGAATTTGGTTTGTGCCATGGTGTTTAAATGGGCATGTGGCAAGAAAAGAGCTAAAAGATAAGTAAGTAATGGATTGCAATAATTTGTCTGAATTTATATTATTGTCATCAGTCTTGCAGAATTTTAGTTAAACTTTATTTCCTCTTTTTTATTAGTTTACTCTTTCATAAGGAATTGGGGAATATCGGACATCTAATTAAAACTCAGAACAAAGAGAGCATTGCCATAACACATTTGGAATGGGCAATTTAAAATTCAAAGTGTTTGCAAAGCATGTTTGGCAAAAATTTAGAATGCCAAACCATAAAGAAGAATAAAGCAAAAAGAATCCAGGAAAGGGATAGAATGAGACAGGCTTGTCATTAAGTCTTCAAATAAAACTTCAGACCTGTTATCTATGAACATAAGATTTAGATTTAAAAGGTTGAGGATTGTGGCAGGTGCTGGACACTAATTACACCTCCCAGACTGTCTGCACCTGAACCATGAATTTTATCATTTTTATGCCTTCACTGCACTGCACTGAACACCCCTGTGAGTGCTGCACCCTCAGCTCCCCATCCCTTCTACCCAGGGCTTTGAAAACAGAGAGGGAGAAAGAGGTCCGGTCTGGTGGCACCAGGCAATTGGTGCCCTTGAGCCTGACAACATGGAGCAGAGACCTCAGGAGTGAACGTTCTTTTTCCAGATTGTCTGTGCAACCATAGACAACAACAAGATCATTCTGAACATCGATAACAGCAGGATGACAGCAGATGACTTCCGAGTGAAGTGAGTGCCCCAGGCTGTCCCCTCCTCTGTCACCACCCTCAGACTCTGGGCAGCTCTCCTGTGACCCAGCACAGACTGGAGGCTATGGAGAAAAGCTCCCTCATCCATGGCCTCCAGAATTGCCCTAATTAGGGGCAGTTGCAGGAGGGAAAGGTTGGGATGCTAAGATGGGTTTGAGTGGAGATTAGTTCTTCAGGAAGCAGAAGGGATCTGAAGACTGGGAGCAGTGAGAGTTCAGCTGAGCTGCTGTTCCAGCTCTTGGTGTCTTTAGAGGGGAAGGTTGTGGTTCTTCCTGTCGGGGCTCAGAAACGCTCACGGGTGTCAGACACCGAGTGCTCTTTGTTCCTTGCTCGGTCCCTGGCAGGTACGAGACGGAGCTGGCCCTGCGCCAGAGCGTGGAGGCCGATATCAACGGGCTGCGCCAGGTGCTGGACCAGCTGACGCTGTGCCGGTCGGACCTGGAGGCACAGCTGGAGTCGCTGCGGGAGGAGCTCTGCTGCCTCAAGAAGAACCACGAGGAGGTAGGTCCTGCCCCGCCCCGGGAAAAACTGTTCACTGCTGTGGGATCCATCCCCTCCCTCGCCGGCTCCCCACCATGGGGTGCTGCTCTCGGGGGCAAGGGGTTGATGGAGACCACTGTGTGATCCGGGAGCTGTGAAGGTCCAGCAGAGAGGGGCTCTGCTCCTCCCTGCAGGGCAACTTGGCTTCCTCAGTTCTTTCCTTCTTTTTAGAAACTAACCTGATCTGGGTGTTGTTTCCAGGAAATGTGCTGTCTGAGAAAGCAATCGACTGGAGATGTGAGCGTGGAGGTCAATGCCTGCCCTGGCCCAGACCTCAGGAAGATCCTGGAGGAGATGAGGTGCCAGTATGAGACGCTGATTGAACGCAACCGCAAAGAAGTTGAGGATTGGTATGAGTGCAAGGTGAGTAAATCTCCACAGCTCTGACTTTCCCCAGCTAACACCCAGGCGATTGTCCCACAGTGATTTAAACCTTTAAAGCATTAAAATCACACCGCAGACTGAAACAGCATTTAGAATTGGTTCCAAGTGTCCAAGTGACACAGGGGAGGGATACTGCTGCCCTGTGTCTGTGTCATGGCACAAGGGAAGCACTCTGTGTTGCTGAGATTTGAGGCAAGAATTCTCCACAAGGCAGTAAGTGGTGAGAAGAACTGGAAAGCAGCACTGTTAGAAGAACAAGAGGAATGACCAGCAGTGTTTACACTGGATGAGAGTTTTCACCCAAACCTTTTTGATTTCATGTTTTTCCCAGCTTCTCTGCTCTTTCCTTAATACTTAATCTGACTCACAATGCACATTCCCTGAAGCCATTTACTCTGGATTGATTTCAGATTGAGGAGGTGAATCGGGAGGTGATTACAAGTGGTCAGGAGGTGGAGACGTGCAACAACCAGGTGACGGAACTGAGACGCCAATTGCAAGCCCTGGAAATCGATCTCCAAGCCCAGCTCAGCCAGGTGGGTGATGAGCTGGTGCAAACCTCAGCCATCTCACAGAACTCATAGCTAAATGCAGTGTTTCTCCTGCCTGTATTTGCACTGTGCCCCTTGTCACTCCTCAGAGGGACAACCTGGAGTCCTCGCTGGCGGAGACAGAGTGTCGCTACAACAACCACCTGGCTGAGCTGCAGAGCCAGATCACCTGTGTGGAGCAGCAGCTGGCTGACCTGCGGGCAGAGATGGAGTGCCAGAACCAGGAGTACAAGATCCTGCTGGACGTCAAGTGCCGCCTGGAGCAGGAGATCCACACGTACCGCTGCCTGCTGGAGGGCGGCCAGCAGGACCTTATGTAAGTGGGCTTGAGACACACAAAAAAAACACACTGAAATACCCATGTCCTGGTTATTTCAATGTAAGAGCAAAGGGAAGGTCCTTCTCCCTTACTGACCTATTTGGGCTGCCTGGTGCCAACGTGGGGGACCTGCTGCCCTTCCCTGTGCAGTCACTGCCACAAGGAGAACAGTCCCTGCAGTGTTCTGTGAATTTTCTGCCAAAAAGGGAACCAGACTGAGAGCAGCTGGGACACTGAAAATCTGTAGCTCTAGTTTATCTGTCTTTTCCCTCACTAAAATGTTATTTTCCTGTCCCCTCAGTCAGCAAGGAGGAATTGGTCAGTCTTCGGGTCTAGGAGGAGGAGTTGCAAGAAGCAGTGGGATAGGAGGAGGAGGCATCATTAGGACAAGCCACACTTACACTTCGTCTGCCCAGATCCCATCCTGTGCAGCCGCGGATATCCAAGGTAAGAACTGCCCCCCTCTAGGGATTTCTGCAGTTTGCTCTGCTCTGATGCAACGTGGATGGGCAGGAGGAAAGACCCTTCCCATGTAGCTTAGAGGTGCTACTTGAAAGTTTTATTGTGGGGCCCCTGGGAAACACGGGATGGGAGCCACAGAGGAGCTGGGACTTTGCTGGGACACATGAGAACTGCCAAAGGGAGGAGGGGAAGAGGGATAAAAGGGAGAGGGACAGAGACAGCAGGCAGGCAAGCCAAGGACAACATGGAGAAAGGACTGATGTGAAATATGGGACAAAGGAAAGAGCAGGAGAAAGCAGAGTGCCCAGAGATCAAGGTTGGGTGAGGGGAGAAAAAGCAGAAATCATGGGAGTACTGGCAGATAACTGCTAATCCTAGTTCAAGAGAAAACTTCCAGCCAAACTGAGAAGGAAAGAATGAAATATGGTGACAATTGGTCCATGAGAATGAGGGTGAGCAGGGGCATTGCTCCGGCATGGACCCCAGTGCCATTCCCTCATCCTCATGGCTGCTGGAACAGCATCTGCAGCTTCTGCTGTTTGGCATTTTTATGGAGAAGGGCAGTCCGTGCTGCAGCCAGCGACAGATCCATCTGCTTGTCTGGCAGGAGCCATCAGACCTTCCCAGGAAGGGGCAGTATTTATCTGAAGGTCTAATTGAATTGGCTTGTGAAACGATCATGTGTGGGGAATGACAGTGTGGGAAAGAATCTATTTTTGTTATAAACACAGTAATGTTTCCTTTGATCTCTGCAGTGCCTTGCCGAAGGATTTGTGATTAAGCAGAGAAATGAGAATATCCAACAAGAGAAGCCTGAAGCAGAGCTATGGATGGAGAGAGGGAATATTTACTGCATGTGTCTGCAGAGAGCACGGGGCGTGCTCGTCTGCGTCGCTCAGCCGTGCTAAGCAATGTGCCAGAGGGATGAGCAGAGAGTTGGGTCACATTCTGCTCTGTTTTGCTATTTGCTTTTTCAGTCTGTGTTGCTGCATGTGGCCCAGCACCACGACTATTGCTGCAGTCAGCCAGGGCTATTATCACTAATGTACCTGCTGCTGAAAAATGTCTCTAATAAAACTTTGCTTCTGCCTGATGCAATCAAGAATCTGTGTCTGAAACTGAGTTCCTTTAGAACACCAGGTGCTGAGCCACGGGCTCAAGGGGCACCTGAACTGGTCAGGACCATCCTGCACTGGGAACAAAGCTGCTTTGCCAGTGGGAGCCAGAGAATGGCCTTGCTGACCTGCAGGTCTTGTCCAGCTCCTCCCTGTCACAGCCTGAGGCAGATGTTGCCTGTTCCTGACACATGTGGACAGGTGGGTCAGGAAAACACCTGTGTCCTTCCCACACAGCACTGGGCTAAAACACAGCCCTAGAAAAATTCTGAGAGTCTGTGGTGGAGCATCTGGAGACAGTTTGCCTCAATCCCAGTCTAGTGCTGACACATCTGGGCTGAGCTCTCTCATACTCCATCACCCAGACAGGAGATTATGATTAGGGTAAAGAGGAAATCTTGGTCTCCACAACTGATTCAATTTCTCCTGACATGGCTTATATTCAGACCTGTTCCTTTTAATTCTATAGGAATCTTCCCACTGGGAAAACAACTGGAGGCAAAAGGTTTATCTTCTCTATTTTCCCACAGTGACTGAGTCATTTAATGGTCATCCTTCTTTTGCAAAGAGTTTCAACCTGAACATCAGGAAAAGTTGGAAGATCATCTTTACATTAAACACACCTTGTCTGGGGAGCTGGGGAGGGCAGCGTGGGAGCTGAAAATGTGCAACTCAGTAGAGAATAGAATGGAGAAATAAGCCAGGAAAGGCCTCTGGACTCACAGAGCCACTGAAACCTCAGAAGTAAGACAAGGATCGCTCCCTCCTAGGCCTCGACCAGCAGCTGGTGCTGAGCTGGTGTGTCCTGGTGCTGCCCTGATCCGAAAAGCCCGGGCAGCAATGCAGTCCCTGGGGCTGGAGCTCTGCTGTGGGTGCAGCCTTGGGCACCGGCCACGGTGAGCTGGCAGAGGCACGCTGGGTTTGCAGAACTTGCAGTTAAGAGCATTATGAGGTTGTTTTGAGGATTAAGTTGTTGCTCCAGAAAGCCAAGCAGAGAGGGTTTGACTGGAATGCAGCTGCTACAGCCTCAAATTCACCTGTGAGATGATCTGACAAAGAGAAACTCCTTTTCTGTCAAAGGCTGGATGTTGTTGAGCATCAGACTCAGAGCAAGGACAAAACCACCTCAGTGGACATGCAGTGCAGCGTGGCACACCTCTATTGCCTGTTCTTTTATACTCTCTGGATATGAAATAGACTTAACATGGTAGCAAGTGCCTGAAGAAGTTTAACCACTAAAGTCTCAGGGAGCAGGTGAAAGGTTGTAAGAGTTCAATAGCTATTGAAGACAAGAAAATGCAGCCCTGAAACACCTGCAATGACCGAAGTGGCCAAAGGTAGAAGTTTTTAAACCAAGACTCTAAATCAAGCCTGCTTTAAATTTCAGTTCCAGCCCTACAGAAAGCCTCAGACTTGATGCAGAAATCTCTCAGTAGACGTGTATGGCCAGTGTGTCACAAGAGATCGAAAGAGATACATATTGTGCCTGTAATGGCAAATTTCCATCGGACTCCTCTGTATGTCCCTGTTGTCCTGAGCTCTGACTGAGAAGTCAGAAAGCAAACCTTTCCCATTTCCATTCCCATTGTTTCCTCCTGCCTTGTTCAGTGCAAAGACTGACCGTGATATCACCCACTGCTGTCCTGCCTCAATCCTCCCCAAACTAGAAGTCCTCACAGTGTCATTTCTAAAAATATAAATACACTGCACTGAGGCCCTTCCATTTTTCATTCTTCTGGAAACTCCCAGCTGTGTATGATGTATAAAAACTTGCCACTCTCTCCTGGCAGCCTCTTCTGATTCCCACCAGCTCCGGGCTGGTTCCTCCTCTTGCGAACTGCTGCTGACATCTAGCTGCTCCTCCGGATTCCCTGGGCTCCTATCACAGACCTTCCCACCCTTCCCACCACGTCCGGCAGGTCCAAGGCGTGCACTTTCACAAAGGAGCTGTCCTAAATTCCAGAGAGGTGAAAGAGACCTAATGACACGGCCAGGAGGACTCGAATGACCCAGACATTAGGAATATGCCTCTGGAAAGCCCCCTGGGGGGTACGGCCTCAGCTCCTGGGATGCTGTGATGTTGTTTGTGGGCCTATGAGTCGGGATGCGTCTGGAAGGCAGCTCAGGAGAGGCAGCTTGTGATTAACAGTCCCCCAGCAGAAAACACCCTGGAAACACCCCATTTATTAAAGAGCTGCAAATTATGGAGCCGCACGCCTTGGAAACTACATTTCCATAAGATTTCCATATTTCTTTGTGCTAACGAGACGGACCCAGGAAGCTTATGAGTTCAAGTAACTGAATGAAAACAGGGGGAAAACCTTAATTTAATTTTTTAAGGTTTCGGAACAATTACTTAGTTTTATCTTAGTTTAACCAGTGCCCTCATTTCCCGAAGACAAACAAGGAAAACAGCACGGCGGAGGGAAGCGTGTGTGGTTTGGGGCTCCGGGGCACGGGGGGCTGGTGGGGGCCCACAGAGGTGGGTCTGAGGGACCCCGCGGTGTGCCGAGGGGTCGGAGCCGTCCCCGCTGCCCCAGGCGCGCAGACACCCTCCCCTCCCTGGGAGCGGTGTCAGCCCCGGTTCCTGCCCGTGCCGCTCCGATGCGCTCGGCGATAACCGCGGCCCGGGGAGGGATGTGTGCTCACTCAGGAGAGATGCTGCACACGCTGTTGCGGAAACTCCTGAGGAATCATCCGCAGCCCGGGCGAAGCTTCCAGCGACGCAGCTCTCGGCAGTTTCGGTTGGTTCCTGCTGCCACGCCCTGACTCCCAATTATGCTCTCTGGTCCTAGGAATGAAATCCAGCTATTTCTTCCTATACACAGTAACTTTATGAGAGCTTTCCCCTATTCTGAGCTTTGTTTGTGTGTGTTTGGGGCTGGAGGGAGGCCCAGTGTGGCAGGCAGGGCAGGCACCACGGCCGGGTCCAGCTGCAGCTCTGCCAGCGCTTTGTCTTTGAGTAAAATCACTTTGGGAAGACTCTCCACACCCGTCTCCAGCTTGCTGGAGATACCACTGGAATGCTGCTGGCTTATCATGATGCTGGATAAGGAACATCCAAGGAGGCAAAGATAAGGAGAGGCATCTTTTCAAGAGAAATAAGAGCAATGAAATGATGGGTAAATCCACAAACACTGGGATAATTCAGTCCTTTGGTGAATGGGATCATTTACCTGCCATAACAAAATCTATTTCAACTGACATTCTATTTCAGCAAGAGTTTGAAGTCACTTTTCCTGGTAAAGCAGGCCTGGAGAATTTCTTAGAGGGAATGGTTGGTTTAAAAAGCTGAGGAATGCCTGTCCCTTGCTCCACAGCCACTGGAAAAGGGGCTCCCAGGGAGAAGGCTTGTGGTCCAGTGTCAGCAAAACATCAGCCTGACTTCTGATGTCAGAAGTGTGAAAAGATTCCTAGTTTTTCTTTCCCTGCCTAGTTAGGATTTGGAAATTTTACTGACAGAGAAACTCTGGTTTGTACCAAATCCACCTTCTCCAAGCCCAGGTAGAGCTGCACGGGGCAGAACTGCTCTGCAGCTCTGTCTTTATATGTGCCAGCACAGCAATCCCAAAGCCCTGATTAGAGCACAGCACATATTGACAGAGAAATTGGCCATAGGATGTTTCCACTCCCATCCACTGTTTCAAAACCACCTTTTCCCAGCAACAATTACAATCCGTAACGAGGAAAAGTGCAGAAATTATCTTTCACTGAACAACAGGAAATATTTAAAGCACTTTTACCTTCCTTTACACTCGCCACATAATGAAACAAATCCTTTGTGAATTACTGGGGAGCCACAATCATATATGAAGAACCTTTCATCCGTGTCCATTAAAAGATCCCTCCTTGGTCTCACTTGTCTTGTAGCAGAGTGTTCCAGATTTGTCATTTTGCCAATGGAGAGATTTAAAGGTTAATCTCTGTGTCTCTGATCTTTCCACAGAGTTCTTACATCATCCCTCATACATCATTCGAGAAGCAAACTTAGTATTTCTTCTCTCTTTTTCATCTTACATAGTCCAACCTCAGCACCTTGCATGAAAACTGCTTATTCAACTCAAAATAAAATGAAAATAAATTAATGAGAGATAAAGAGCTCTTTGATGCAATAACCTTTAATGATTTCTTCCTGGTGTGTAATTTAGGACAGTGTTTTTCCTGGCTTAATGCTGTAAGTTTGCATCATAAACAAAAAGCTGATGATTCATAAAACATTATTGCTAATGTATTTTTGAAATTAGCAAGAGACATGTAAAGCATCTTCCTTGTCTACCAGGCTTCTTGAAAGGAAACTTCCCTTTGAGAAATTATTCTTGGCACCAATGGCTGGAGTAGCCAGCCTTATGGGAAGAAGGAGCAGTGGTGACACCCACTGTGGAAGGTATAAATAGGGATCGGCGGCCACGGACAGCTCGCAGTCTGATCTCATATCAAGCTGTGCATCTTGCTTTGGGCTTCTGCTTGCCTTTCCAACCGCTGTCGCCATGAGTTGCAACATTAAGGAGACTATTACTGTGTCTAGCAAAGGCAGGAGCAGTGGTGGCAGCTGCATCATTGGTGGTGGTGGTGGAGCACGGATTTCTTCCTATGGGATAGGCAGTGGCAGAGGTTTTTCTGGAAGGAGCTACTGCGGTGGAGTGAATTATGGAGGGGGGCTGAGCGTTGGTAGCTTGGCTGGTGGGAGCTATGGAGGTGGCAACTGCTATGGCAATGGCCTGGGGTTTGGCCTTGGAGGAGGGATGGTTGTTGGGGGTCTCAGTGGCGACTGCTTGCTGTCATCCTGCGATGAGAAGGTCACCATGCAAAACCTCAATGACCGCCTGGCTTCCTACCTGGACAAGGTGAAGTGCTTGGAGAAGGAGAATGCTGAGCTGGAGTGCAGGATCAGAGAGTGGTACGCGACACAGGGTCTGTCCTGCGAGCCCCGGGACTACAGCTGCTACTACAAAGAGATTGAGGATCTGCAAAACCAGGTAATACCCCTTTGGGTTGTTCCTCCCGTTGAAAGCCTATTGCTGAATTTGTGTTTAGAACCTGCTGCAGGTGTTGGGGGGAACTTTGGTGCTGCTGAATGTCTGCAAACAGAAATTTTGGCAAGATCCCCTATGACATGGCTGAGTGTGGGGGCACATCAAGGATGGGTGCTGCAAGGTGATACGGGTGGGAGAACGCTCTGGAAAAGGGAAAGGATGCTTTGGTACCTCATGTTTGGGCTATACAGCTGTAAATAGGATATCACCAGTGTGTTCTGAGAGAATGTAGTGGTGTCAGCCACATAGGAAAAGCAAAGTGAAGAGAACTATGGAACAAGGGCAAAATATAAACACTGAATGCTTTATCAATTGAAACATTATAAATTCTAGGTGAGAAAAGCTGAGTATTGCACTAATTGTCACAGCAGAAACAGCCTCATACTAATAAATCCACAATAAAAGCTGATACTAAGGCTTAAAGACACCTTCCAACTATCTTCCTTGAAGTTCCTTAAGTCTGAAGCCCAGAACACTCCAGCTCGAATATCAGTTGAGATTTAATGACTTAAGGAAGGTTCTTTAGGTTCACTTTGTGAAGCATCTTTGGAACTTGTCTTCAGATCCTGAAACTGGAGTGTCCCATCTCAGAACTCTTTAACTCCCAACCTCTACAAGGTTGATCTCTTTTCTTTACTGACTGTGAGAAGGGAAATACCTCTCCTTCCACTTCCCTGCTCAAGGGACAAAGGTTACTTAAGCAAGAAGGTAACAGAAAAATAGAACTGTGAAGAGTTACTGCCTAATTGCAGTGCAGAAAGACCTACAGCATACAACAGGAGGGGAGGAGACATCTCTCATGGTCTGCTCTTTTCCAGATTGTCTGCGCAACCATTGATAACAACAAGATCATCCTGGACATCGATAACAGCAGGATGGCTGCTGACGACTTCCGAGTGAAGTGAGTGTCCCCCTCTGAACCCGCTGCCCCTCCCCTCTGCTCCTTCCCACCTCGCTGGGGAGGCTCAGAGCTCTAATTACAGAGGCTCCAGACACATCTCCCCACGCCACCGCGGTAGGGCAGGATGATGAAAGGCATTTTGCTCCTGGTCACCAGCCCTCCCTTAATTAATGTGCTTGGGTAAAACATTTAGCAACAGCGTTTGTGGTGAGGCTGGGGACGGGTACTGCAGGGAGTGGTCCATTTCCACCCCAGACCAGCAGAGATGGGATCAGCACAGCAGAAATGCAGCTGAGTAAGTGATACCAAATATACAGTGAGCAGGAGCAGGGGAAAAAAAAAACAGATGAGGAAGAAAAGCTTTCACACAACAGCCATGAAGTGGTGCAGAAATCCACGGCAGAGTGCATTCAGCATGGACAGCACAATGCCGATCAGAGCAGGGAGCTGGGAAAGGAGACCTTGGCACGAACAGCGCCCCTGTGGGACGCTCCCATCCTGAATCTGTGCTTTCCTGTGCAATGCAGGTACGAGACGGAGCTGGCCCTGCGCCAGAGCGTGGAGGCCGATATCAACGGGCTGCGCCAGGTGCTGGACCAGCTGACGCTGTGCCGGTCGGACCTGGAGGCACAGCTGGAGTCGCTGCGGGAGGAGCTCTGCTGCCTCAAGAAGAACCACGAGGAGGTAGGTCCTGCCCTGTCCCTACGAGCACCACAGCCCTGGCTGAAAACTTTGCCTACACCACTGTGCTCTGAATTTAAAAGACCGTCCACTTTCACAGCACAGCTTTCCCACCAAACCCTGCTGGGTCTTGGATCCCTCTGCTTTGGGGGAGATGGGAACTCTGGCAGGGATGGCTGCTGCTCCTGCGGCTGTGCTGTCACTGCAAATGCCAAAGAGGGGAAAGTTGCTGCTGACTCTAGTGGATGAGAAAACAAATTACCCAACAATTTGTTGGGAAAACACTTGCACCACCTTCCAATGCCTTTCACAGCCCCAGCTGGGAGGCAGGTCTCGCAGGGAGGGCAGTTCTTGGCCACTGAGCTCTGCCAGTGGCCAGTATGATCTGACCTGGGATTTGTTTCCAGGAGATGAATTGCCTGAGAAAACAATCAACTGGAGATGTGAGTGTGGAGGTCAATGCCTGCCCTGGACCAGATCTCAGGCAAATCTTGGAGGATTTGAGATGCCAGTATGAAACACTGATAGCGCGGAACCGCAAGGAAGTCGAGGATTGGTACGAGTGCAAGGTAAGTGACACACACCTGAACCAAACTGACACACACCCCCCCACACAGGGCTCAGGAGCCTCTCAGAGACCATACATGGAGACAATAAGCAGTTCTTCCTTCTCAGTGAAGCCCAAGAGCAGCACTCATTTTACCCTGTGTTCCACGGGAGCTACAGGCCTGTCTGACCAGTTTGTTATGTCCCATCTGGAACAGCAGTGTTTGCCACAGGGCCCTGTGGTGTGTTGTTGGAACACAGATATTCCACATTTGGATTAAAGAGACTTACTAGCCACGGGGCTAATGGGATTTGTAAAATGAACAAGCAGAGGAGCTGGCGGGGAACGCCCTGTGCACAGAGAACCTGCCCTGCACCCTTTTCCTTCTGAACACACTGTGTTCTGCTCCTGTAAAACCAAGTCCAATGTACCCAGATATTCCCTGAAGCTCTCTACCCTGAATTTCAGATTGAGGAGGTGAATCGGGAGGTGATTACAAGTGGTCAGGAGGTGGAGACGTGCAACAACCAGGTGACGGAACTGAGACGCCAATTGCAAGCCCTGGAAATCGATCTCCAAGCCCAGCTCAGCCAGGTGGGTGATGAGCTGACTCAGCTCTGACGTGGTCACTGCTGCGTTTCTTGGTGTGAACAGCCAGACCCACCAACCAGCATGGTGGTGAATGGCTCCCTCATTTTTAGACTGGAAATTGTAAACTCCAGGGGGACATTTAAAATGAATGTGTTTTCTTTGCTTGTCTTGCTTATCAGAGAAATAATTTGGAATCCTCTCTGGCTGAGACTGAGTGCCAGTACAACACTCTCCTCGGTGAGCTACAGAACCAGATCACGTGTGTGGAGCAGCAGTTGGCTGAAATAAGAGCAGAAATAGAGTGTCAGAACCAAGAGTACAAGACCTTACTGGACGTCAAGTGCCGTCTGGAGCAGGAGATCCAGACCTACCGCTGCTTGTTGGAAGGAGGACAGCAGGACCTTATGTATGTACATCTCTAAATCCACTACAGAATACATAAAAATAGCATGGATCTCTATTACAGATTGGGCATCCAGCCTGATCTTTAGTCCTTCTTAATGCGTTCATTGAGATGAAGAAGTTGTCTTATGAGCAGCTTCACTGTGATGAACATTCAAATCAGAACTAAATGTCACTCCCTGGGATCTGCAAAGTAGAGATACCAAATCTGTTGATTGCTGGTGACAACAGTGTCACTCCTGGCATTATTACAGTCTCTTCTCTACAGTGAGATGGGTGAGAACTGTCAAAACAGGAATTAATGACAATGCAATTCCATGCCAAGGGGGAGCACAAATGCAAAGCAACTATGAAAGTGATAGAAAATGTAATGTCAAATACTCTAACCCTTATAAAGGACATAGTCAGATACTGTGTCATGTAGTCAGTCAGCAGTGACACATAAAGGTCTACAATTCCCTACTTGTCTCACCAAATTTATCCCACCAGCCACGGAGGAGGAATCGGCACTGGCGGAGGGGTCATTAGGACGAGCCACACCTACACAACCACCTCAGCTGCCCACTGCCAGCCCCAGGTCTCACCCTGCAAGACTGGAGACATACAAGGTAAGGGCCCTGGGTGCACAGGAGGAAAACTGGTTTTGGTCAGTTTGTTCCTGAGCACTAATGCCAGGAGACAGCACATTCCTAGCACAGGTCACTGGCGTCCTTCTCAGAGTGACTGTGCCACAGTGGTGGTGTCGCTGAGACAGAGGTTTAAAGAGAGCTTGGACTGGGCATGGGGCTGCATGGAAATGAGGGAAAGGGAAGATCTGGAGGGAGAAGTAAAGAAGATTGGTCAAAACTTAGCAAAAGAGTCTGGAAGGAGTGAAAAGAGTAAATCTATATCTTTACAAGTGCAAATTCTGATTAAAGCAAACTATTTAGGGAGTTCCTGGGGTTTCCTGTGTTGCTGCCAACTGCTCAAGCTTAGCAGTGCATTCTAGAAACAGGGGCACCACAAGACCCAGCTTCTGTTATTTGTAGGATTTTACCTCTGTTTCAGTCAAATAATGCTGCTGTGTTTTCTCTCCAGTGACCTGCAGGAGGATTTGTGATTAAAGAGGAACAGACTGGAAGGTGACAGGGAAACCCACAGACAAACCCAGAACACTCCGTGTTCACTGCACCCTCTGTGCAGAGAAAGTAGAAGTAACTCAGCGACGCTTGGCCACGTAGCTAAAGGGCTGTCAGGAGCCCCCTTGTCTGTCCTGCTCTTCTGTTCTGCAATGCTGTAACCTCTAGAAATTACCTGAGATAGTCAGGGTCACTAACGTACCTGCTGCTGAAAAATGTCTCTAATAAAACTTTGCTTCTGCCTGATGCAATCAAGAACCTGTGTCTGAAACTGAGTTCCTTTAGAACACCAGGTGCTGAGCCACGGGCTCAAGGGGCACCTGAACTGGTCAGGACCATCCTGCACTGGGAACAAAGCTGCTTTGCCAGTGGGAGCCAGAGAATGGCCTCGCTGACCTGGCATGTCTTGTCCAGCTCCTCCCTGTCACAGCCTGAGGCAGACCTTGCCTGTTCCCGTATGACATAAGAGGAGTCAGCAAGGCCAGAGGAGCCATCCCTGGTGCATATCTCCAGCTGCTCTCCAGATGTGTCAGGTGTTAAACTGTGAGATGAGCTGGCACTGATACCAATCACACACGTCTCAGCAGCTCAGCAGTTGCAGTCACCTGGGGGAGGAGAGGTGTCTCCTGGCCCCACCTCTGCCCCGGACTTGTGCAGCGTGGGCATGTCTGGGTGTTGCTGCCCCTCGGCAGAGAGAATCCCACCACCCTTGTCCGGGGAGGGGGACCCTGTGAGGACAGTGCCCTTTCTCTTGGATGCCTGTAAGGCCACGTGCTGAGATGACAGCACCCAACTGTTCTCTGCAATCTCCCCTGATGGAGACAGCCAAGGGGTGGTTGGACACCCACAGCTGTGCAGAGACGTCCGCAGGACAGAAAGAGACGATGCCTTGAAAGCCTTTTTTGTACCTTCTATGACAGGGCACAAAGATTTCTCACACCTAAACACGTGTCCAATATTTTGGAGTCCTTTGCTGAGAAATTTTAAAACATTTAAAACACAAAATCAAATGCATTTCCCCAAACCCCGCTCCCGACTGTGCCGCACACGTGGAAAAGCCCATTTCTGCCCCTGCTCTGGCCAGGTTCTGCGCTGCGAGAGGGGACGGGCAAAGGGAGGGCGGAATTTTGGCTGAGAGGAAGCGGAGAAGGGACAAGAGTGATCCCTGGCGGCCGGGAGGCGGCGGGGACGGGCAGCTCCATGGGAGGCGCTGATCCCGGCCCCGGGAAAGGCACCGGGAGCTCCTGCGGGCAGCACCGCATCCCCCCGGGGCCGGGCCGGGGTCCCCTCCGGCTCTTCCCACACTCGGATCTCTCCGCAGCTGCCGCCGTGGCACAAACTCTCGTACAAAAACCCCGGAGCTGCTGCTCGCTCCTCCCCGCCGACGGTTCCTCATCGAAACTAAAATCCTGGGAATCTGAGCTTTCACTTCTGCTGCCACCGGCACTGGCCTTTCCTTCTCGTACCACTGAATGAAACACCAACATGAAGCACCTGTGAAAACATTTATACTGGCTTGGGTTTCGTTGTTTGTTTTTCCCAGAGGAAAGAGAAATTTAAAATACTCCTGCCGGGTTTGTTTTGTTTTGTTTTGTTTTGTTTTTCCCAGAGGACGGAGACATTGAACAGGTGTTTGCCTGAGAACACAGGGCAAAACGGACCAGTTTGGACAGAGACTGAGGCAGAGTTTTTCCACGAGCACTGTCTTTGATATCAGGGAAAAAAACCCACATAAGAGCAGCTGAAATAAATAATAATCCTGATACACAAATGCTTCTTGTGCTGAGGAACAAGGAAATGAAAGTGCTGGGGAGTCCTGGCAGTTCCCAGCTCTCCCCGTCAGGGGTCAGCCCAGCCGGCAGATCCGAAGGGAACGCCGACCTGTCCGTGTCCTGCTCCCCAGCCCTGAGACAGCCCTGAGAGTGATTAAAGCAGGGCTCACATTTCCCTAAGAAGCCTGGAGATGCCAAGCTGGGCTAATTCTGTCTGTGGCTAAGTGGAAGTAGTTGCTGGTAGCCTATCCAACAGAAGTGCGATAGTATGTGATTAAAACAGCATGTATATAAATAATAACTATAAAATCATATAGATCTATAAAAATACACATTCATATAAATAATAAATAAAAATGTAATTGTCCACAGTCTGCAGCTGTTTCAGCCCTGCCCAGGCGCCCTGTCCTGCAGTGCCGAGGGGTCCCGGCACAGCTTGCGTCTCACCACACGGGACATTTGGAGGTGCAGGAGCTGAGAACATCCCGGCCCTGGGCTGTGGGTGCTCTCTAGAGGGCACTCGACTCCCACCGAGCTGCCGAAGGGCTGCCGGGGCAGAGATGAGCGGCAAAGCCAGCCGGGTGGAGCGGTGTCTGCGGGATGTGCCGGGGCGATCCCGCTGCCGACAAACACGGACCACGCTGTGAGCCCCGACATCCTGCTCCAGCCCCACCGGTATTTAATGGTCACACTCGGAGAGAGGTCGGCACGACCCCGTCCGGTGTGTGACTGCTCAGGGGCTGCGCTGTCCTCCTGCCCCCCCAGGTGCTGTCCCGTGTGGGGGTGTGTGGGACAGATGCCAGGCTGAAACTCACTCGCTGGTTTGCTAATACCTGTTTATGTTTTCCAACAGCACCGGAGTATTTTGCATCATGTTGTTAGGCGGGAGCACAGCGAAACTCGGGGTCCCCGCAGGGGTTGTGAATGTGCTGTAATGACCCTTTGCTAATGAAGGTCTTGCCAATGGAGCAATATCAGCTGAGACCCCAGAGCCAGCTGGGCCAGGAGCTGCTTAGACCCAAAATGAAGCAGTTCCCAACCAAGAGGTTTGTGCTCTGAAAGTCTCCTACGGCTCTGACTCACCTAATTGCCGTTCCTATCACAACCACCATCACTCGGTTGGGTGGTGGAGCTTTTGAAGGTGCCCTTTAAGGTTTCATCACTACTCGGCTCTGCAACAGTGAGTAAGAGATCAGGCAGAATGGGGGCAGGAATTGTCTTCTCCTAAAGGAGGGATGTTTGCTGGATTGGACACTCCTGACTGCCCTTCCCTGGGGGACAGCACGTCACCTCCCCACGCTGAGTCCAGCTTTGAGTGACCGCTGTGTTTGGACCATTGGACACAACAGGGACAGGTCCCAGGGATATTCCTGTGACCACACACCTCAGGGTGTGGCAGATGCCAAGACTTACACCCTGTGTTGCAAACGGGAGCAGGAGAGGTGGGGACTTACTCTCTCACTTCAAAACAGGTATTTTAAAACCCTTCACTTTAAAAAAAAAAAGCCTAAATATGTTTTGGCATCAGGGAACCACAAAAGCCCTGTGAGATCCTCAAGTCCAGCCCTTCACCCGGCACTGCCAAAGCCACCACTTGCAGATGTTCATAGAATTTCACTGAGCTCTAGAACCACACTGTGTTTTGGCTTGTGGGAACGAACCAAAGCTCACTGGTGAGGAGCCCCCACCAGGAGAGAACAGGGCCCCATCTTTTGACAGAATTATTTCTAGTTACAGAAGTGCATTTAGAGAAAATCATACATGTCGCTCAAAATCATTGGAACTGACAACATTTTCAACCCCAAATATTTCTGGATAGAACTGCTGCCAAGCACCCACAGCTGAGTTAGTGGGGGGGAAATATCCAAAGCACATTGTGCCCTCATTACAGAGTGAACAACTGGAAATTGTTAGGTGGGAATTACTTCTTAGAACTCTCACTAATCCACTAATTAAAATCATAAACACGTTTGACCCCTAATACGTTACAACTGATCTAAATCAGATTTTTCAGTTTTCAGACACTGAGGGTTTTATTAGGAAAAGGGGAAAACCCTCATAATTTAAATTTTAGGGGAGAGGAAAACAGTTTCATGCTAAGTGTCAGGCAGCTGAACCTCACTGGAAGGAAGAGCAGCGTGCAGACAAGAGCAGTGTTCGCCCTGCAACGCAGTCACACTGCAGGGCCTGGCTTTCTTCTCCACTATGGAGAAATCCTGCAGGATTATCTGGTATTAATAAAACTGCCTGATGATAATATAATGGGAGTTAGTTTATAGCATATAATTATGAGAATGAGTCATATTCCCCAGGTAGATATTTCATAGTCTTTCTCTGTGTAGCAACATAAGCAAATTGAATTTTCCTGATAAGATCTGCCCAGAAGCAGGAAGGATGGAAAAGCATCTCTCTGAAGCACCAGAAAGGGTGGGCCACAGTCCAGTTGTGCCCCCCAAGATGTGCTCAGGAGTCTCAGCAGTTTATCCCAAACACGTCCATGTGGGGAGGGTGTGAATGTGGAGCTGGGAAAGGCAGTGCCAGGGGGCTGAGGAGCCACGTGTGCCCACCCACACCCCCAGCCCACCACAGACCTTCCTGCTGCCACACACCCAGAGGAAAAAGGCTCCATCTCCCCAGCTCTGCTTCAGCCAGCGCACATCTGGGTTGTGTGGAGCACACGGGAATTCTGCCACTGAAGTGTTAGGTGAGCCTTTCAGGCTTAAATAGTCCACCCTCCTCCTTGGGCAGGAGCTGGGAACAGTTTCATCACAGGAAAGGGGAGAGGCCTCACTGCAAACAACTGTGGGGCCACCTGCCTCTGAGGCATCTTCCTCCTCCTCCTCCTCCACTCCCTCCTATTTTGGCTCTGACTAGTTTTTGGCTCTGCTACACTGAGCAGTCTCAGCCCCAGATTCCAGAACGTTTCGCTGTCCCATTTCACAGGTACCACTGGGGATCCTTCCAGCTCCTGCAGAGTTTATTGCAATGTTAAGATTTCCCAGCCCTCCAGCTGCACTTCAGCAGCATCTCCAGATTTTGCTGCAAACATTATCTAAGATCACCCAGGAAGCTCAATGTGTTGCAAGGGCCTGGACAATCCTACGAGACATAACTGCAGAGGAAATTGCCACCTCATAAACCAGATTCCACCTTACAGCATCTCTGAAATAAAACATTCCTTTCAGGAACCATTTGTTCAGTAACTCCTATCTCTGATCCTGGCCAGGATTTCCAGATACACTGAATGATCAGGCTTCTTCAGTTTTAAGGATATAAGCTTCACTCTTGAGGTAAGTTGCCTGCACAAATTCTAGGGAAAAAATAGCATTAAATCTTCCTTTCATTTATTAAACATAAAGCTTTTAAATTGCACACCAGCGTCCTCCCTGGTATTCAAACCATCCAAACATGTGAAGGGAAGACAGGCAGCTTGGTCCACTTGAAAGGAATGACTGATACAAAAGATGTAATAAACACCTTTCCAGAAAAAACCAAACCAACAGAAAACCAAACCCCAACCAAACCCCTTCTGCAGAATTACACAGAGAACACAGATTATGTCCCTGTATCAGGGCTGTTGTCAGCAGCTGGAAGCAACAGTTAAACAGGATGGAACCAAATGGCTCCACGAGCCAGATTATCTGGAAGTCCACAAGAGAATTTTGTTTACTCTGAGAGAAAGGGGTTTCTCACTGTAACGAGCTAAAATTATCCCCCATACTACATTAAATGTTGTAATGAACCATTTAAATTCCTACAATCCAGGGGAGGTCTCGGTCCTCAGACATTTCAGAGATGATGTGGAGCAGAAGATGGAACGTGAGGTGTGTCCTGCTGCGTGGGCCAAGGTGTGCTGGGAGGGGCCTTTACAAAAAGCTGTTTCCACCAACACCTGCTGTAAAACCATAACAAACAAACCTCTTAATTAGCAACAACCAACAGCACAAAGGCTGAGTGAGAAAACAGTAATACCCCAAATCAGTACAGGAAGTTGGGTATCACACAACAAGTTCCACCTACGAGGTAGGACAGGTGACAGACTGGGATTTGCTAAGGATCACATGCCTGGCAGGAGGATGGGAGGGAGAGGCACCCAGGGGAGAAATGCCACTGTCTGAGGCTCAGGGTGCTGGGAGAGCTCACAGGTATTGGGCACAGATATGATCTTACCTTGGGCAAGATAGCAAGTGTTTCCTACTTTTGGTCATGCAGTGTCTGTGGATGGAAAACAAATCTGAAGGAAAAATGCTATTTGATGTAGTTTATTGACTTAATCCCCAAACCAGGAACTTTACCCTTCTCCTCCAAGTATGTTTGTATTTGTGCTGTGTAGGGAAAACATCCAGATGAAATAAAATCCCTTCAGGAGTGAGAACATGACCTCTGACACTCACAGGAATGTCAGGAAAGACCAGCCCAGAGTCAGGACACTTTCCCAGGTCTCTTGACCATCCTGTACCTGCATTTGGTCCCAGCACATGAAGGGATATTCAACCTGCCACACTTCCATTCCTCACAGCCTGCCACAGACCTGTTTTGCAGTTGCTGTAATGCCATTTTTCATAATTAAATTGTTATTTATAAAACACAGTTGTGGAGGTCTGATTGGAATAATTGCTGACACGTGAGAACTGCCAATGATCTCTGAGTTTTTATGAGCTATTACAAAGAAGTCGGAGTTGTTCCTTGTACCTACAACACACATCCTGTGACGAGCTTTCCAAAGGCACAAAAGCAATAAAGGACTAGAAATAAGGAACAAAGGATAAATATAAACCTATGAAAATATCAGGTAACTGTAAAAAACCAGCCAGAATTCCTTGACAAATATCTGAGCATTAGAAGAGAGACAGGAATATCCATCACTGTCCTGTGTTGTGGCAGTGTTGTTGTGTTGAGTGGGATGTGACCAGGACAAGATGAGTGGGATGAGTTTCTTTCGGATGACTGTAAGTCAGTGCACTAGATCTCCACGAAGATCTCCCTAATTCAGAGCCACCCAGCAGAAATTACATGTTTTGTATTAATAAACAAATGGTCACAAACACTTAGAGGAAGGGTTAAGCTTCCTGACACTGGCAAGCATGTCCCTTTGGCAAATTAGGGCTTGCAGATACACATGGCAAACAGGTACTCCCTTCCACGGCGACACCCTCTGTCTCAGGTATAAATGCAGAGGAGGCCGGCTGGAATTTGGAGCTATGATTCCAGGACAACTGCAAGACCAGCTTTGAGTTCTCACCTGAGTTATCTGCTGCTGCCACTATGAGCTGTGGCTCGAAGCAGCCCCTGAAGAGCTGCCTGCGAGGGAGCAGCGGTGGCGGTGCCAGCGGTGGGGCGGGCAGAGGGGGCAGCTCGCATTCCTCGGCCTCCTCCAGGAGGATCTGCTCCAGGAGCAGCAGTGGTGGCACGTTTTCTGGCAGCAGTTGTGGCGGAGGAAGCTCCCGGAGCAGCTATGGTGGGGGAGCTGCTGGGTATGGGAGGATCAGCCGCGGCAGCTACGGAGGAGGAATGAGCAGCTACAGCTGTGGAGGAGGGATGGGTGGTGGATACTGTGGAGGGGGAATGGGATCGGGCTTCAGGTCAGGGGGGAGCGGGTTTGGTGCTGCCTGTGGAGGAGGCTTTGGTGGCAGTGGCGCTGGTTTCAGCGGTGGCAGCTTTGGCTTTCATGGAGGGAATGTGGGAATTCTCTCCAACGACGAGAAGCTGACCATGCAGAGCCTTAACGAGCGCCTGGCTTCCTACATGGAGACCGTCAGGAATCTGGAAATGGAAAATGCTCAGCTTGAACAATTAATCAGGGAGTGGTACCAGAAGCAAGGTCCTACTGGCCCAAAGGACTACAGCCAGTACTACGGACAAATTGAAGAACTCCAAAAGCAGGTAGGATGCCCTTTGCTGGAGAAGTTTAAGCACTGACAGACTGAGAGGCTCTCAGGGAATGTTTTCCCAACACGCTGTTTCTTTTCTAGATTGTGGCTGCAGCTGTGGAAACCCACAAGGTACTTTTGGACCTGGATAACACGAAGATGACTGCAGAAGACTTTAGAATAAAGTAAATATATATTCCTCTTTTTCAGCCACAGACTTCCTTCCTCCTGCTTTCCTGAACTTCATAAATTCAGTCCATAGACAAATAATCCACAGGGACTTGGGTTCCTCCTGGTTCTATGGTAGTGCAACTGAAATGATTTGTGAAACTTCAAAAATGTCAGTATTTCTAGAATGCTGCCTGTGGCTGCAGAGCCAGAGCTTACAAAAAGCTTTATTTTTAAGGAAATAAGTATAGTAATTTCATGTCACTGGAAGTAAGGTGAACCAGATAGAACCTGCACAAAGTTGCAGGTAAAAGAGATGATAAAAGAGACCACAGAATACATTTTAATATTGAAGTTCAATATTAATATTAAACTTTAAATTTATTAAGTATAAAGAACAATAACTTTATGGGGTTTAGTAATATTAATGTTAACTATTATATATATATATACTGGCTGAGGGTTTCTTCATTCTGCTGGTTGAGATGCTACATGCTCCCAAGTAGAGACACAAAAGCAGACACTGATACTGGAGTAGGTGAACTTTTCCATAAAGACCATCAGTAGGAGAAGGGCTGGGATGGCAAGAGCAGGGCTGAGCTCTCCGCACCGTCCCTGGCGCAGGTACGAGACCGAGTGTGGGCTCCGGCAGAACGTGGAGGCCGATCTCAACAGCCTGAGGCCAATGCTGGACAGCCTGACCCTGAACAGGTCCGACCTGGAAATGCAGTTTGAGTCTCTGAAGGAGGAGATGATCGACCTCAAGAAGAACCATGAGGAGGTAAGAGCACGAAACCCAACAAAACCCTGCAAAGTGGAGATGTGGGGAGGTGCTGCAGGTGAAATACCCACCGAGGGGCAGGGCCAGGCTGTGCCTCTGAGCTCAGCCCCCTCAACGAGCAAAGACTGTAATTGCAACACAAAACCCACCAGAATATACATATGTGTGAGATTGAAAGGCTCCATTTGTGTTCATTGTCCTGGGCCTGGGTTTTCTCTGCAGGAGATGAAGCAGCTGCAGTCCCAGTCCGGAGGGGAAGTGAGTGTGAAGATGAACGCTGCTCCAGGAGAGGATCTGCTGAAAAAACTCAATGAGATGAGACAAGAATATGAAGCCATTATTCAGAAGAACCGTGCAGAGGTTGAAAAGTGGTACGAAAGCAAGGTAAATTGTGACAGTTGCAATGTTCATGTTAGAAACAAAAACACCAGCTCTTGGTAGGAACTTTCTGTATGGAATGACCCAACATCCATTGCTTTTAGGAAATAATGATAGAATCCCTTTGATCAAAATGAAGAAAATCACAAGGGTGCTTGAACTGCTCTGGCAGAGCCACACAAGCTAGTTTAACAGCCCTGTATTACCAGTGG
The DNA here is from genome assembly GCA_013400415.1 of Scytalopus superciliaris. Taxonomy (NCBI): domain Eukaryota; kingdom Metazoa; phylum Chordata; class Aves; order Passeriformes; family Rhinocryptidae; genus Scytalopus; species Scytalopus superciliaris. The sequence goes on along the minus strand of VXBX01003625.1, from coordinate 16,364 downwards.
CCCTCCTGCAACTTTGAGTTTCCACCTGAGTTATTTTCTGCTGCCACTTTGGGCTGTGGCTCTGAGCAGGGCCCAAAAACCTGTTCCAGATGGTCCCAGGATAAAGTGCCATGCTGACATTGTAAGTGAAACTCAGAAACTCCAATTCCACACATTAATTTTTCAGATGGAGGAAGTGAGTCAGCAAGTCCACTCTAGTGGCCAGGAAGTGGAATCAAGCAACAAACAGGTCTCTGAGCTGAGACGTGAATTTCAGAGCCTGGAAATCGAGCTGCAGTCACAGATCAGCATGGTAGGTACCGGTTGCCCTTGGACACACAAAGAACTCGGGGGTTGCTGGAAGGACAGGAGGTCGGGTGTTGCTGGCACAACAGTCTATGAGGGTGATTGGTGCCTCTGACACCATGTGAGATTTTCCTCATTTGGGACGCTAAGAGTGATCTGACCCTGCCCTCTTCCCACCAACACTGGATTTTGTTTTCCCTTTGCAGATAGATTCTTTGCAGTCCAACCTGGATGACACGGAGCGCCGCTATAACATGCAGCTGCAGCAGATCCAGGGCATGATCGGCCCCTTGGAGGAGGAGCTGGCCAGCATCCGCTGTGAGATGGAGAGCCAGAACGAGGAGTACAAGATGCTCCTGGGCATCAAGACCCGCCTGGAGCAGGAGATCCAGCAGTACCGAGCCCTGCTGGAGGAGGGGCAGCACGGCCTGAGGTACAGAATTAGGTACTGACATCAATTAATTAACTTGCCATCGCTACAATCAGGGCAGGAGGAAAGCAGCATTGTTTATGTTAGGGAACAGGTGCAACTGATTAATCATCAACATAATTACTACAACCACAGGAATTCACATGGAATCTAAATCTTAGCTGGCAGCATGTAAAGCTGTACTGCTACAAAAGTATTTAGAATAATTTGCCATTTCTTCCCCCAAGTATCATGAGGAAGTGCCGTTATCTGGGAAAATGAAAGGTAAGAAGGAAATAACAGGCCCATTCCTCCTTACAGACATTCACAGGGAGGAGCTGGTGGTGGATCTTCGGGAGGAGGAGGAGGTCATGGAGGAGGAAGCAGTGAAGGAAGAACTGGAGGATCCTATGGAAGATCTTCCTCTTCTGAAAGTGAAGGAGGAGGGAGTGGAGGAAGAACAGGAGGTGGAAGCTGTGGTAAAGCTTCAGGTGGAGGAGGTGGCAGTGGTGGAGGAGGAGGGGGCAAATCCTGCCTCTCCCGCTCTTCATCTTCCCAGTCCCAGCCTGGTGACTCTTCTGAAAGCCCAGGTAAAAATGGAATATAAAAGTTAATCCTGCCATTCATGATTCTCTCTGAACAGCAGGAAAGGATATGACAACTTCCATCCTGGAAATATTTTGCTATTTTTTTCCCAGTTGTGTTTTAGGGCCACTCTGGCATTTGTCCTTAGTCAGTAACAAATCGACATGGCAGCATTTGCACAGTGATGTAACTCAAGAGGATGGCATGAAGGGGGGAAAAGGGAAAATGATGCCCAATCCAAAGCATGCAGGGAAGCAGGGAGGTCAGTGGTTAGAAATGTAACTGGTGTTAAGGGGAGATGGTTAAAGCAGGATACAACACTTGGAGCACCCCAGATACTTAAAATATAAGGGGCATTGGCTGCAAAATACTCAAGTAGCAAAAGACAGGGAGTGACCGAAAGGTCTGATCCGTGTCTGATTTCCTGGCTGTGGTTCCAGGAGGTGCTGAAAACATGAAGCTCTGCCTGGAAGAGAACAAAACACTGGGGAGAGGAGCAACCATGGAGGAAGTCTCCAAAGCCATAAAACACATGAGACTGGGTAAGGCTCCAGGTCCTGACAGCCCCTCAGATAAATGCCTGGAAATGGGGGAAATTAACAGGAATTGTGATTTTCATGAAGGTTCACTTCCACTTTGGATTATTTATGAAAAGATGGAAAATGATCCTCCCCCAGTCAGTCTGTCTCCCAAACACGCTGTTTCCACCACAGACTGACAGTCATGAGATGAGAGCTGGCTCTTGCCCAAAGGCCCTGAAGCCATCAGTGCAGACAGTAGGAACAGTGCACACACTCTCCTGGTGCTGAAAACAAAGGCAGTGAATTCAGAAGGATTTTGTGTCATGAAGAAGATTCTTTGGGAAAATTTTATTTTAAAAAATTCATACATGGGCTTTGCAAACCCCTCCATAAAAATTGACTCCTCTGAACAAACATCCCATCTGACCTGCAACACTCCGACATTGTTAATGATTAGTAGGCAAGATTAAAACATATTATGTGCCATCTATCTCTAACTTATAAAAATTTGTTGCAAATATCCAAACACACAAAAATGCAGATTCTAACTTCATCTGTATTTGGTCTGTGCTGCTCAGTCACTCTGAATGTAAAGTGATTTGCAGTCCCACAGACAGGAACAGAAGCAGGTCTGTGTAGTTACTTTCTAAAGCTGCACACACAGGTACAAACGTAAGTCTGAGCCTGCTCAAACCTTGCTGGAAGGTTGGGAACAGCCCTGGTGCACAGGAGCTGCACAGGGGAGACTTGGGGAGTAGCACAGGGTTAAAAATACTGAGTGAGGAACACTTCTTCAAAGAAATTCTTGCTTCCCTCCATCTTTCAACAGGGAGTTTCAGAAGGTCTGAGGAGTAATTGGCAGGACCGGCATCTTCCATGTCAGGACCTCCCCAGTGAGGCCTTTGGACCAAGCAAGACACTACGAGCACGGCCGAACGCGGCTCTGCCACGGGCAGGAGCCAACACTTGTGCAAGTTACTCAGCACTGCTCACTCCAGGGGCTCGTCAGAGCTCTCTGCATGTCCTGTCTGCTTCTTCCACCTCTGTTTCTGTTCCAAATCAGTGTTACCTGAGTTAATCTCTACCGTGATTGGTGTTCCTGAGCAATAAATGCTAATAAATCTTTGCTTCAATCTGATGCAACCAGAAAACTGTGTCTGGTCCAAGTTTCTTTAGCAGAGATTTTTGTTTGAACCAGTTACAAATATCAAGCCCTTCCTGTAGAACACACAATTGTGTGTCAGATTATCCATAAGACCCAAAACTGGCAGTGACATGTTCACCATTTAAGACTCACTGGGAAAAGCTTTGCAGACTGCACTGCTGGGAACTGCTCTGGTGGGGCCTGCAGTGGGAAAACTCACAGTCAACAAACCTACCCAATTCTGCTACTGACTTCTACCAGGGACAAGAGGGTGGGCTTAAGGAACTGACTATTCCCTAGAAAACCTCTTTAAAATGTGAACTCCATGGCAAATTTCACTTGAAAATAACCCAGAGGGTTTTCTCACATGACAGCTATTCCCAATACATCCTTCCTCCTGGGCACTTCTCCACTCACCTGCTTCAGCACAAGCAGCAATATCACTGCTGTGAGTCTTTCTCTCTCAGTTTTACAATCGCGAGGTTTGTTTTTTCCCTCCAAGGAAGGCATCAGCCACGGGAGAAGGTTGGGAAACGCAGGCTGAGTGGGAGGCCGTGGGAATGGGAATCCTGAATGATGCCCGGGATCCGGGCAGAGCTGTGCCGGTGATTCACGGCGTTGCCTTACGCTGGGCTCTCAGCCATGTGATTGGAGTTGGAAAATGAACACAGTAAGGAGAAAAATTTTTTTCCTGACCAGTATCTCTCTGGGGGCCTGAGGGATGTAATAAGGAATTCTCAGGCATCACTGCATCTGACTTGGCAGAAGAAATTCCCCTGAAATGATTCCTGAGGGAGCAGACACCGGAGTTTGGAGTGTGGGAAGGGCTGTTGGGCAGTCCAGGGGCTGAGAAAACAGCATTGAGCACAAACACGTACGAGGATGCAGCATGTGGCAATATCTCAGTGCAGCTCTGCTGCTGATTTAAATGCTTATTTTTGAGCCACTAGGATAAATAATATAATACTACTATTACTATTTTTGCTACTCAGCATTGATTCCACTATCTTCTTCCTCACCTAAAATCTGTACCATTCTTGACAAGGTGTTTCTATAATGTTCCTGCATGTCATTAGTCTCGATCTACATTGCAAATTAGCTTTGTATGAAAGTTTGTTTGCTACAGTATGTGACAAAATAAATACAAACCACCAATAAACTCGCAAAAAGCCCTACTTGGTCGTGGCATTAGTGCTCGTTACAGGCAAAAAGCAGACTGAATTGAGATGGTTTCTTACCAGACCCTTGAAGAAAATGCCAGTTTAAGAATTCTTTCCCTTTTCCATTTTGTATTACAAAGTCTGCAGCTGGCACTTGCTTACTGAGAGAACAGGCTTACATGGAGGAACAGAGCTAGAAAACCCCAACCACTGCAAAGCAGCAGTAAGAAATACAGATGTTGTATTGCCAGGTGTGAAAGCTTAGGGAAGGTTCAAAGTGGGGCAGCAGTTATACTGAGGAACGAGGAGAACTTTGCACTTTTTATTTGTATGCATTTCGTTAGGGATTAATCAGCATAATAAGCTTTAATTTTATGAGCACAAAGTGTTGCAATTCGGATACTTATCTGGTGCTCCTATTAGTGCTCTGAGAAGATAATTGTGGTGCGTGTTGGAACAAGACCTTCAGAACAACCTTGGGCAAAACTCAGTGTGCACACTCACTCCTGCGTGTTTGGCTCCACAGCTCCCAAGCAATCCGTGTGTCCATTTGAAGGCATAGATGTCATTTCCAAACCGCCTGTGTGTATGCTGTGCTGATCTCTCGTTTGTTGAGTGCTAATTGTCAGGCCTATTAATTGCCAAATGCTACCCAGGCCATAGTCAGGGGCTGCAGAATGAGGACAGCAAAGTTCCCAGTGTCGCTGGGCTGGGGGGAAGGAACTGGACACCTCCCAGAGCCCACCCGGCTCAGCATGAGGGTCCCAGTGGCTCCCTCACTGCCATGAGGGGCAATGCTGGGCTCAGACAGATCTTAGTTTGAGGGGTCACTTACAAAAGTTTCTGATAAGAGTGATGGGAAGGGATCATTAAGGGGATGAAAAGAATAAACTCCAGCAGTTGCCTGAGGCATCAGTGACAGCGAATTAAGGGGAAATGTTTCAGTTTGTCAGTGGACAGCACAAAACTGAGAACACATTTCCTCCAGGTCTTTTTTGAACGCAGCAGCTCCAGCCTGCTGGAAAAGCCTCCCAGTCTTGCAGCACGGGCTGCTCTGAGTTTGTCGTCACTCTGGGGCTTGGGAGTCACTGCTCTGATACCGATCACGAGGCCTGATAAAAAGGAAAACAACAGCAGAGCGAGAGGGAAGGAGGGTCGGCTGGGCTGAGGGGGTGCTGTGAACGGGGCTGGAAGGTTCCAGCACCTTCAGGATGGGCAGGGCTGCTGGCTGGGGGAATAAACATCCTTATTCTGCTCTGACCGGGAAACAGCAATGTTATATAACGTATGGATGCTGTATCTACACAGAAACATTAATGATTCAACTGTGCATCACGTATGGGAAAGAGAAGAGAGAAGGTCCTAAAGCTGCTGTTTCCTTTTAGGTAATTCCTTAAATTCACATCATCCTACAGCACATTAGAGGAAAGCATCAGAGAACAAAAACCTTTGAAGGTCCTTTAAACAAGCTCAGAAATGGAAAATTCATCCTGTCCACAGAATAGGTCTTCTCTTGTTTGTAAATATTTGCACAGTTAAATATTTAATAATCAATAAATTTAAATAGGCCAGGAGGGAATTCAGTGTGTGCAACTTCACAGGAACATGAAGTACTCACAGTTCACCTGTATCTTTCAGGCACCTCAGTGACTGTGACAGAAACCAAGCCTCCCAAGGGCAGCTCTCAGCTGCAGGAATATTTTGGAATATGGTCCAGCCTCACCTCCAGCACTGTTTCTGTAAAACCTCCACCCTCAATGCTTTCTTTTCTTTCATTGCTTTGGTTTTTTAAAGCATTTTCCAAACCTGCAACAAGAAGCCCCCATTTTCCAGGATGGACAAACCCCTTTTATGAACAGGTACATCTGGAAAAATACACTGAGAAATAAAATAGGAAACAATGTGGGTTTTCAGAAAATACAGCAACAGAGTAGGAGACTCTTTTGGCCATTTCCCCCCTCCTTTTAATAATACCAGGGAATGTTTTGCTCACTATCACTGACCTATAGACTGTTCTAGCCTGGCTATGAAAAGTATCTCTAAGGATTATTCCCGGAGTCTATGATGGGAATTTCAGTGTGATAATCCATTTTACTCACCACAGCAGAGTTTGTGACAGAGGGCCCCTGACAAAGCGACAGCACTAAAAAGAAAAAGCATTTTGCCCACAGGAAACTCCATCTTTCGGCACCAAAAACAAACTGTGCAGAAGCAGAAACTGTTTATGCTGCTGGGGTGTCACTCCTGATTCTCCAGCTGAGAATCAGGAGAAATTATCCCATCACCAACCTGCTCAGAACCTTTCAACATCTTTGAGCCATTGAGAGATCAAATAGCAAGATAAAATCGGGGAGCTTTTGAAAGCGATTGCCTAAGCAGCAATAGAGCAACACTGGCACAGGCACAGAGCAAGGACGATGGATGAGGTTAAAAAATGGTAAATAATCCTGAATTTACAACTTGCCACCAAGGCAGCCTTTGGAAAGCAAGGACTGTACTGCACCCCTGTGTCCAAGAGCTCCTGGGGATGCTGGGAGCAGGACAGCAGAGCACAGATGGCGGTTCCATAGGTGCTCCCTCTGCTCCTGCACCTGAGGTCCAGGGGAGTTTGCTCCACCTCGTAACTACCTACAGCCATTAGAGACTCCACAGCCCCATCGAGAGGAGGGAGGGAGGTCACGGAACAGAACTGTCACAGGGAAACTGTGCCCCCTTCTCTGAGCACACTGGGACGGTTTGGGTCCAGCCACGCCGAAACACAAGTGCTGGTGGTTTGCACATCCACCTTCAGACACTGGGCCAGCATCCAACCTCCCAAGGGAGGATGGAAACCCTTCACTGGGTCAGCTGCTGGGGATCAGGACAACACTGAAGTGTGGGGCCGTTTCTTTTGTGGTCTCAACAGTCTGACTTCAAATGGCTTTTCTCTCAGGATGCTATTTTAGAATCTCAAGGATTTGAGAGTTGCCTTAAGAGCAGTAGATACAATTACTTTAGCACCTGTAATATATGGCACTTTAACAATAGAGAGCGTGAGCTGCATTATTAAATGATAAAAAGTCTTCCCACACAGTAGTTTTTAGATAATTGTCTGCAATAATACAGCTTTTAATTGGGCTACAATTGACTTTATAATACAATTAGAGTATCCTTGATCTTCCTCCTATTTTGGAACAACAATTCTTTGGTGAAAAATGTCCAATATATTTTTCTCTCTGAGTTCTAGGACTTGGCTGTCTGTGTGCTATCCTGGTGCTTTCTTCACAAAGGAGGGAGTTTGGTTTTTAAATAAGAATCCCTCTGCATTGCTTGAAATAACCTGCTCATGTCACTAAATATGTTCTCTAAGTGCTGGCAGGGACACATGAGTTGGACAATCTCTAGAGACAAGTCACACAGTCCTATTAATAAAACTCTTGCACTATCACATATGGTGAGAAAAGGAGTATAAAGTGTGTAGAAAATCTGAAATACACAACACAGGAAAGATCAAAAGGAAACAAACAACAGATTTTGGCAATAGCAGCTACAAAATCTTAGCAAAGAAAGCACCTATTCCAGGAAAACCTAAAATGAAAAGAATGTCACCCAGAAGAAGTGAGATGTTCAACCTTAACCAAGCCCCAGAAGCCAAGCCGTGGGCTGGATTGCCTGATAGCTGCACGAAAATACTGTTCAGCAAATTATTCTTGGCACAAACAAGAACTTTGGTAAATGCCCTGGGAGAGGGAAACACCCTGATGGTGACACCCAGTGTCAAACGTATAAATACAGAGAGCTGGGGATGAAACTTTGCAGTCCTGAAGCTTATCAGGCTGTGCAGCTAAATTTGGGTTGCGGTTTGACTCTCGCCTTCTGTCGCCATGAGCTGTGGCACCAAGTCTTCGAGCAGTACCATTAGAATTAGCAGTGGAGGTGGAGGTGGTGGTGGTGGTGGTGGAAGGTGCAGCGGTGGAGGTGGTGGAGGGGGTAGGTCTGGTGGATACTCCTCAGTGTCCACTAGAAAATACACCTCCTCTGGAGGCGGCGGAGGCNTTGGATCAGGAGGGGGTGGATTTGGGGGAATGGGGGGTGGCTATGGAGGTGGTGGATACGGTGGAGGTGGATTTAGTGGCTTTGGGGGTAGCGGTGGCTTCAGTGGTGGTGGTGGCAGCTATGGTGGGGGCAGTTTCGGTGGGATGGGGTTCGGGGAGGACTCCGGATTGCTCTCCACAAACGAGAAGATGACCATGCAGAACCTCAACGATCGCCTGGCTTCTTACATGGATAAAGTGCGACGCTTGGAGGAGGAAAATTCTCAACTCGAGCAGCTGATCAGGGAGTGGTACCAAAGTCAGAGTCCCTCTCAGGGCAAGGACTACAGCCAATACTACAGGACAATCGAAGAGCTGCAAAACCAGGTATGATGTACTTTGACTAACTTGGAACAGGTTCTTATTGGAATGGCACTTGCTCCTGCAGTGCTTGTCCCTGTTTGGGGTGATATTCCCCATCCTGTGCTTTAGCCAGGAAGCAGAGCTGTGTGGGGACCAAGCCTGGCTGCCAGTTTCTCTCTGTGTGTTCTGGCACACATGTATTTGGTGTGGGAGGCATCTCTGGGTGCAGTGGCAGAGCAGTACCAGTGCCCCCCTCATGGGGCCTGTCCTGTGCTCCCTTCCCTGCTGTGCTGCTCCTTTCTCACTCTCATACAATCATTGCTTGGATTGTGCCACTACTCCATATTAATTGGATATTTTTGTGAATGTACAGGATGAGCAGCAGGTGCAGTTAGTCCCATTCCAGCCTTCAGCCATTTAGCAGTCCCATTTCTCCTGCATGAATATGACTGTTGCCAAAAGCAATGGAAATGTTGCTTTCCCACTGGTTTTGACAATGAGATTTTATTTAGTTATTATTTCTAACAAGGTAATTTTAATGGATATTTGTAAACCAAAACTGACAGTAAGGGCACTTTCTTTTATCTGGTAACAATAAACTCTGGCCTCTCAGTAGCTTCTGCGACACTAGTCAGGCTTGACATGGCCTCAAAGCTGTTCTACAAGGTGTTGGTGCACAGGAGTTCCTTCCCCCTGTGCGACAGACTGAAAAGACAACTGATGAAGTAACACCTGCCCTCTCTGTTTCAGATTGTTGGTGCAAATGTGGACCTTAACAGGATGCTTCTTGACATGGACAACACCAGAATGACTGTGGATGACTTCAGACTGAAGTGAGTGGTTCTTTTCCCGGCTCGTTCCACCTTGCCTCTCTTTGCCCCCATGAGTTCCCATTGTCAATTAATCTTTGTAGAGGTTGGAGCCTCTTGGCTCCAATGTCAGAATATAGAATTGCTGAGAAAAGCATTCTGAGGATTGCTTTGGGTTTTGACTATTGGTTTTATCTGGACGAGTTCTTGAAGAGACACATTTAAGGGACTCCAATCTAAGTTTCTTCATCTTTGCACGTTGATTTTAAGCATAATCCTTATGGTACAAATCTCACAGAGAGAAACTGTACTGAATTCAAACAAACCTATGGGAGACAGAGAGAGAATTATGTCCTTTCTTTTAAGAACTGACAAATGGGATTAGAGACCAGAGAAGTAGGATGGGGACTGTCCATAATTGCAATACCAAACAAAGAGGTCTGGCAGCACTTTTACTCTCTGCCTTGTCTGTCATTCAGGTATGAGACTGAATACAGTCTCCACCAGAGTGTGGCAAGTGATATCAACGGATTACGCCCACTTTTGGATCAGCTGACTCTAGCCAGATCTGACTTGGAGACACAGTTTGAATCCCTTAAAGAGGAACTGATCTATCTGAAGAAGAACCACGAAGAGGTAAGTTTCTCCACACTTCAAGAGCTAAAAACAACACAACACTGAGAATTTCCTATGGATTTCTCCACCAGCAGTAATCAGGTTTTGGCCACTGGCTTTGATCATCCAACCTGAGACAACCTGACTTTGATTTTCAGGAGTGTGTAGTGCCCATAGCTGCCCAGGTAATGAAACACGTGGGTCAGTACGTGGCAAAATGAGACCAGAGGAGTGAAAGACTTTCAGTACAAAGTACAATTTGGTTGCTGAAGTCATGGAGGGAAAATTGGACCAAACACATGGAAGAGTCAAAAGGCTCCTCTCTGCAGTGAGATTTCCCACTGAGAAGAAACCATTCCCACATAGAGCACCTTGCATAGAATTCCTTATGACCCTCTAGAGGAAGCGTTAGGTCACTGTGCATGTGGTGCCTGGCTGTGAGGCACTGGAGCTTCGGGAATGGCTGAACATTCCATGGCAAGGGCAGACGAGGCTCCTTTGCAGGAGCCATGGGCTGTGTGAGGATCTGTGTCCCTTTCCTTCCCTGTATTTGAAATTATGCCATGTCTCCTTACCTTCACCCTGTGAGAACCTCATGGGGTTTTGTGATTTTTTTTTTTTCCCAGGAAATGAAAGGACTGCAATCACAGTCTGGTGGGGATGTCAGTGTGGAGGTCAATGCTACTCCTGGCATTAACTTAATGGAGAAACTGAATGAAATGCGCTGCGAGTACGAGAAGCTCATTGAGAACAACCGCAAGGAGGTGGAAAGCTGGTATGAAACCAAGGTAAAGCACAGTGGGCTTCTGGTAATTAAATCATGCACAAAGTACTGGACCTATTTGCATCCAGCAGACAAAAAGCAACTTACTGTGTATTATTTAAGGGTTGTTACATGACTTTAAGCAGTTTCCTGTAAGAGGTCAGTTCTGGAGTATGAGGTTATGCAGTAAAGCACGTGGAGTCTCTGTGTTCCAGCAGCCAGGTGAATTACACAGGGTGTTGGCACAGTGGCTTGTGGGAAATAGAGTCTGCATTGCATCTTTATTTTAATTAATTGCTTTCTCTATGCTTTTATGATAACCATGCAATGACTTCTTGTTATCAAAAATGCCCCAATTTCGTATGTGAATTTTTCAGATGGAAGAGGTTAATCAACAAGTCCACTCCAGTGGCCAGGAGATACAATCAAGCAACCAACAGATCTCTGAGCTGAGACGTGAATATCAGAGCCTGGAAATCGAGCTGCAGTCACAGATCAGCATGGTAAGGAAAGGCACTGGCTTCACCTGTGACACAGGCTGTATGTGGGAAGAGGGGTTACACCCAGCAGGTAATCCATCAGAGGAGAACGGGACACTGGATTACTTACCTTTAAAGACACACTTTTTTTCTGGTTTGTGAAGATCTCCGGTTTTCCCCCCAAAATAAGTTACAGTCACCACCTTCCCACCAACACTGGATTTTGTTTTCCCTTTGCAGATAGATTCTTTGCAGTCCAACCTGGATGACACGGAGCGCCGCTATAACATGCAGCTGCAGCAGATCCAGGGCATGATCGGCCCCTTGGAGGAGGAGCTGGCCAGCATCCGCTGCGAGATGGAGAGCCAGAACGAGGAGTACAAGATGCTCCTGGGCATCAAGACCCGCCTGGAGCAGGAGATCCAGCAGTACCGAGCCCTGCTGGAGGAGGGGCAGCAGGACCTTGTGTACGTACTCTGGCACAACACAGCGCCATGATCAGCCACAGGCAGGACATTAACAGTCGAGATTTGCAAGTCAGATTTGGTACTGAAATGGGGCTGATGCAGCTGGTCTTGGCCAGTCGCCTCCCAGGTTTGAGGGATTGCATTCTGTTCAGAATATAACTCATGTGAGGAAAAAATTAATGCAGAAATTCTGAACTACCAACTTGGGGCTGGGCAGGGAAAGCCCCGGACAGAACCTTCCCTTTACCCTGGGGTTCAGGATAGCCACTAAAAAGACTGTAAGTGGAAAAAAAAGACCATAATTTTCCAAACTTTCACAAGTCTCTGGAAGTTCAAGCTGCTTCAGTTTCCCTTATGCAAGTGGTGCCTGAAAGAGCAGCTAAGGCTTCATTCTCCACTTTCCAGCTTTGAGCCAAACACTGATAAAGCAGCAGTGCCAAACTTTGCAAGAAATCTCTTGGCAGAACAAGAAAAAGCTCTTGCATCCAAGCTGACATTGAAAGAGAGGCTGACTTTTGGCACTGCACTGACTGTCTTGCTGCTGAGCTGGGTTCTGACCAAGGTGCAGCCCAGAGGGGTGCCTGGCCCCCGGCAGCAGCTGTAGATTGATTGCCTGCAGAGATCAAAATGCTTTTGATTAACTCTTTTTTCCCCTTCTTTCCCTCTCGTTGCAGAATCCCTTCAGGAGGAATGGGAGGAGGCATGGGAGGCGGTAGAATAGGAGGTGGTGGCTATTCTGGAGGAGGAAGAGGAGGAGGTGGTAGCATGAGCGGTGGATACGGAGGTGGTGGCAGCGGCATGGGAGGAGGAATGGGAGGAGGAAGCTGTGGAGGAGGAATGGGAGGAGGAAGTGGAGGAATGGGAGGAGGCAGCGGTGGTGGATGCAGCAGCATTGGAGGAGGAGGAGGAGGAAGAACCTCGGGAGGCATCAGCAGTTCCCACTCCTACTCTTCATCTTCCCAGTCCCAGTCCTGCAGGAGTGGCGGTGAAAGCCAAGGTGAGAACTGTGGTGTGGACACACTGTCCTCTCAGTCCCATCCTGACTCATTTATGTACTAATTTATAGCAACACTCTTCCAGAGCCAAACAGTACTGGACAAACTAAAATTTCTGAGATGTGTGAGATTTACTGTTGTTAGCAATTCTTTCCTCTTTGAGTGTAAAGGATCAGCTCCGCTTCCAAAGGGCACAGTCCATTTCTATTCCATTTTGTGGGTGACATCAGCTGATTCTGTAGTTTAACCCCAGCTGGTATTCTCCATCCCTCTCATTCTTTGCAGAACTTCATAAATTTCACAGCCTTTGTACCATGCTGGAGTTTTCCTTTATGCTTTTGGAATGCTTATGGTCACTCCCACATAATCCTCATGTCTGGGGGATACTGGTGGCTCAGAATTTCAGTGCCAGCACTGACGAAGTTCACACTTGCTTTGCCTCCAAACAGGGTACGGAAGAAAATCTTTTGACTAAGCATACACATCAAGGATCCTCCAGTGCAAGACCTTTCAAGCAGAAACTGGCCCCAATCCACTGCGTTTTCCACACTCCCAAGGAAAGATGACGCTCTGAAGAGTTCTGGGAGCTGCAGATGCCGCCTCTCCCCTGCCCCCCTGCGTACTCTGTGCTGCTTTTGCCCGCGGTGCTCCGTGGCCCCAGTCACCAGCACTCCAGCTGCTGCTTTGCAGACCCAGCCCGAGCGTACTCGGGTTGTTCTGAATCAGGAAAATGTCTCTAATAAAATTTCATTGCTGGCTGATGCAACCAGAATCTCTGTGTGGGGTTTTATTTCCATTCTGTAGGAATGAAAGGAAAAAGAAAACACAAAGCCATGCCAAGACACGCCTCCAGGTAGAGAGGCTGATGACACAGCTCCAGTAGTTGATAACAACATTTAGAGTTAAAGCGCAATTTCTGAGCAGTCGGGGCAGATCAGAATCTTCCTGGAGCAACTTGGGCTGTGCCTTTGTTTTTTAGTGATGTGCCAGATACTCTCATGAGCTCTGAGACCCAACAAAGAGCAGCCCAGAAGGGGCTGCAGAACCTCAGTGCTCACAAGGCTGATGGTGCTGGCACAAAGGAACATGAATGACTACAGAGCCAGGCTGTAAAATGCAAGGAATGTCTAAGTGTGTGATTCACGACACTTAACAGACACTCATTGGCTCAACCTGGAATTACACAAACGAGGCATCTGGTTTTGAAATCATAAGAAAAAGAAATTAAAAGGAAATATAATTTACAGGATCTTTACAAAGCTCTCCTCCACAAAATATTAGTACTGACAGCCGTTGCCTTTGTTTTACATCCATGGGGCACAGTACTGGGTTTGTGTAGCAGAGGGAAACAGGGTTTCTGTGAGAAGCTTCTGGAAGTTTCTCCCGTGTGCTTTGGAGCAGTGCCAGCCAGTGCCAGGACAGAGCCAGGGCTGAGCCTGCCTGTGACAGTGGCAGAGCCTCAGCAGTAACAGAGCACAGCTGCAGCCAGAGAGGGCAGTGAGCCCGTTTCTTCTCCTGTAATATGGACTCTCTTCCTAGAACATTCCCAGGCTGAATCCATCCCCCCTCTCTGTGGATAAGCAGATTTTGAGGTGGCAAATCACAGCAGGTCCCACCAGCTCCTGGTGCTTCCCTTGCACAGCCCAGTGACTCTTCTGTAGGAGCTGCAGCTCTGATATTTAACACCCAGCTGGAAACCAGAGGACTTGTTTCTGTTCAAGGCTTTGCTCAGTTTCACAGGAGCTTGATTAGCAAAGGTGGAAAAAGCAGCTCACTGCACATCCCCTATTGCAGAGGCAGTGGAAAAAAGTACACAACTGTTTCTGACTCTGTTGGGTGGTGCAAGATGTTCTGTCATGGTTGCAAAACACCTTTCACTGTAACGAGCTCAGGTAATGATTATATTTTGTCAGATCTAATCTGTGGCACTTTCCGTCAAAGTTATTTTTTCACTGTATTATATAATTCAAGGACTTATTCTGAGAAATTACTATGTTAATATGGCTATGGAAATAGGCAAAGTCAAATATTTCCCCTCTCAATTCCCTGAGTCCATTTAAAACAGTTACAATAAAATTAAGAGCTTTTTGATGGGAAAGGACTTAATATGTTTTCCCTCACACAGTACTACTGTTGTGGTTGCTTGCCTTCAGCAAGAAAAAGGACTGTGATCCCCATCCAGTACATTCAGAGAGAGCTGAATGCCAGCAGGACCTTGCTCAATACAAGCAGTGACGAGAGTGTGAAAAATTCAGAGTGAAATAACAGACGCATTTTAAAAGGGTTTTTTCAGGGAATTAAAGTAGAATTCTAAATACCTAATGTATATTTGGAATTAATCAAGAATGAACACTCCCTTGGACATTGTCTGTGGTCACAGCAGGACAACCAAAGCTGAACTACTGAGTTTCACCACAGAGAAGACTGAAGGAGACAGACAATGTGGCACAGCCTTTTTTAGCTCTCATTACCAGTGAGATATTGCCAGATCAACAAAGCTGGGAAATATTCTGTTATTCAACAAAATATCTAGCGAGGAGCCACCCACGTAAAATTATAGTGCAGCTTGGTGTGAAACAACACAGACATATTTGCACCAAATGGTAATGCCTTTTCCTTACCTCAGAAAAAATTCCCTTAGCACATCATTTTTTTGGCATGAGCACTGGGCTGGCAAAGCCCATGGGAAGCTGGACTGCCTGGCAGGTGACACCCANGCAATGAGAAGGTCACCATGCAGAACCTCAACGACCGCCTGGCTACTTACCTGGACAAGGTGCGAAGGCTGGAGGAGGAGAACGCTCAGCTGGAGCACCACATCCGGGAGTGGTACAGGAAACAAGCTCCAAGCATTTCCAAGGACTACAGCTCCTACTACCAGACCATCGAACAACTCCAAAATCAGGTAGGATAGCCCCAGCTAACATGGCTCCATCTCCCATATGCTCCTCTCTCCTGTGAGGACTTTCTCCTTTCTCCTTCCACTTTCCCCTTCTCTGAAAGCCCGCATTGCACAGATGGCTCCAAATCAGCCATGGGTGGTTTCCAGCGCTTCCCTCTGCTCCCACCCAGTTCAGCTGGATGGATTGCATAGCCAGAGCACCTGGATGGCAGGCTCTGAGCTCCCTTTGTCCCTGCACACTCCTACAGACACCAGAGGGGGGACTGAGGTCTTCCCTTATGATACCAAGAAAAAAGAATAAATAGACCATGAAGAAGCACGATACAGGGAAAGGGCTGAATGTATTCCTCGAGATAAAGGGGGAGCTGTGTCTAAATGGACAGAGGGCAATAAAGAACAGGGATTTGGGAGGATGTTCTATGATAGCACAAGTTTCCTTGAAAAGTAAATTTGGAGTGTTACCCTCTCATATGATCCCTGCATTAATGCAGGAAATGATTCCAAGACCCACAATAACACCGCATCAAAGCTTTGGGTCTTCTTTCCACCTTCCCCTTTTGCAGATCATTTCTGCCACTGTGGACAATAACAGACTGCTGCTGGACATTGACAACAGCAAGATGACTGCCGACGACTTCCGAATGAAGTGAGTACTGCCTGTGAACCTTGCATGTCTTCCAAATCCCACTTGGCATCTCAGGAGACCAAGGCAGGAATGCCCTGGGTGGTGTCACTGAGTCCTCCTGTGTTATTGGGATGCTGAGCTTGAAAGGATGTGTGCTATTGACTGTCAGCATCTCATCTCCCCATTTCTCTGTCTCTCATGTGTGACACAGGTATGAGAATGAGCTGGT
>VXBX01003624.1:0-17721 GCA_013400415.1 Scytalopus superciliaris | reverse complement strand
GGGGGTGTCCGTGGAGAAGAATGGAATGTTAGGACAGAAGGAAAAGGAATAATTCTTCTAGTCTCTTAAACTTTAGTGATGCTACAGCTTTCTCTAAGCCAAAAATTAAAATCTCACGAGCTTCCCCAAACTGGAACTCCAGAAACAATTTTGATCTAGGTCAACTGAAACATTTTTTTCCCATCATTGTACATATTTTCTCTTTGTATTTCAGATATTCTATGTGTATTAACTTCTTTACTGCAATTAACATTGTTGTACAAATGAGACTAAGTTTCAAAACAAAAAAGAAAATACATTCTTTTTCACTTGAAGATTCAATTGATGACAAACATCCTTTCTACAGGAGAAAACAGCCTAAAGTTCTCTCTTCTGTGCTCTCTGACCAAGGCACCAGTGAAGGTCATTAACACTCTGCAGTCCTGCAGGAACATCAGCTGCTAAATGCTGCCGAATTCTGCTTCCCTGAAGACCAGAGGCTCACTTCCTAAACTGGATACAAGATCAGTCTATGCCAAGCCTTCATTCCCTAGGATGTGATTGATCATGGTAGTCACAGGATCTGGCTTCCTTCCTCTGGCAGCACAGCAAACTTTAGAACAGGTTATTGACTAATCATAAGTATGAAAGTGGAAATAAGGGACATTTGGGTATGAATTTTCAAATGGATGTCAGTTGTTCTTGGCCTCTCACTTCTGCAGATATGCCCAAGAATGAATACAGCACCACAGTGTACTGTGCTTATGGTAATCACACACAAAGCAGTCAAACTGAATTGTTGTCCTTAACTGCCAGAATACTTTGGGAACATCTTTTTACATTGTTTGAATTAGTAGTGGTTCAGATTTGCCTGATGAAAGACAGCTTTCGTTTGTCTTATCTCAGCAGTCATCTACAGATTCAAGCTTGAATTACATTTTATTTCTTAACATCTGAAGGGAAAGAATGGGCAACCAGCCACATTTAAAGATGAGAGGTCTGTGTCTATAGCACAGGCACAGTACCCATGCCCTCCATGTAACAGAAATCAGTCATCCCAACTTGGCTTGTTCCCACATCACCCCAGACAGAGGTGTTACAGTATGGGACTTTCTTCTGAGCTGTAGGACAAAGTTTGAAACTTGCTGAAGTTTGGAGGTGGCAGAGACAAAAATACATCTCTCCATCTGCTGCCTAGCCCTGACATCTCTGTGTGTCAGTGCAGATGTGGTTGCCAGCAATAGTTCCCATATACTTCATCCCAGTGGATTCATATCCTGACAGTCCCCAGGAGCAACCCTGACAGCTTCTCTAGCCTTTGCCCTTTGCCTGACAGTGAGACACAACAATGCATAGACATCTCCTTTGGGACACCTGATAACCTTCAGGGTTGTGTGAGAGAGCTACCAGTCTGAACATAATGAACAGTCTATTTGCAACATGGTAGAGTTATTGTATGGCTTGCTCAAAGCTTCCATGCAAATTTCACTGCTGTAGATTTTTAGGGCTATTGCTCTGCTTGTCATCCAATGAAGACAGGCTAAAAGATACTGCCATAGCTCTTTGCAAAAGACCTGCTGCTGCTGTCTGTGATTTCATTCATTCCTCATCTACTGTGACTGCCTTATTCATCTGTTTTTTATCAGACTGTTCACACAATTCAGCGTCTTTTACAACAACTAGTTATGTATAATGTTCATTTCTTAATCCAACCAAAATAACTGTAGCTTTCATGGGATTCGATTTCTTACATATCAGTTTCTATTAATAACATGATCTGGGTGTTGCTGGGTGCAGTCATACATCTAGTAGAAGACAAGAGTTTGCAGAACCCACTGACTACATGTGTGCGTGAGTAAAAGATCAGGCTGATCAATACAGACTCAGATGCTCCACTCTGGGATGCAAGGGATCATGAGCATATCTTTCATGACTAAGGAATTTGTACATGCATGTACACGTACATGAATTCAATTCACAATAAAGGAAACTTATTTGAAATATCTTGTACTCTGGTACTAAGTATAGCAGAAAGAGATCCTTGAAACGCATAAGGATTGGCAATGTACAAGCAGTCTCAGCCCTAAGAACAGTTAGAAACTAAACATGCTTACGGAACTATATAGACCAAAAAGAAATAAAGACACTGTCAAACCTGAAAACTGGAAAATAAAATATTTCAAGCACACTTTGGAGATGCACAACAAACTCCTCAATGTTTTCTGCTGCCCTGCTCATCTCTCTTTACAAGAAGAGCTCATTGCAACAGTATGTTTCAGGGAGTTTTTTCCTGCAGTTTACAGCCATCTCTTGCAATAGCTACAGTTGCTTCTGACAGGCATGCCACTGCTCCTACTTCAGAATGGGGCACATCACAGAATTGATACTCATGAACAAAACAACTCTCAAAAGTACACTTACACCATTCATCTCAAAAAAACCTTTTTGCTTAGTTATGAGTTCATCTGAAACTGGCTATGGAGACTCCAAGCCAGCAAAACACTAGCAGAAACCCAGACATCTTGGAAATACGTTGTTGTGATACGTTCTCTATGAATCCGCACATGAAATTTAACCTCTTGCCATAACAGAAAAGATCACACTTGAAAATGAGCATCCTTGACTCTGAAACAAGGGTAGCAAGGCTTTCACTCCAGATTTCTCATGATTTTGGTACTGCAGAAATATACACTAATTCACTGTATTTTAAATGCAGTTTTCCATTGCTAATAACAAGGTGATTGCCAGTGAGCATAGTAAGGTTTACACTGCTCTGTGGGCAATCTGAAGCAGCTCTATAAATACAGGTTGCATGATCTCATTTGGTGATGTCATGCAAGCCATACAAACCCATGTAGCAGCAGAGAGAAGTAGGAAAGCCATAGCTACATGAAAGCTGAATAAAAGCAGCTCTCTCAAACATGTTTAAACTGTGCCAAATATAAAAAAAATGTGAAAGCCCAAGGAAACCCCTCTTTGACTGCAGTGATAAATCCCTGGTGTCACTGGGACTGTGGAGTCAGCAAAGCTTCACGGCAGTTGAACTAGTGCCAACACATTGGGCAAGCCTCACTTTTGAGTTCAGGTGGTTTCCTTAGATAATTAACTGAGGTGAGAAGAACAAGTATCTAAAAAGCTTGTAGAATCCATGCACTGTTGCTTGACAAATTTGCTTTCATGTTTCCTTTAGTTTGCTCAAATTAAAAGAGGTAAGAAAAGGAGTGACATGGTAATTCTTGGCCTGTCTCCTAGTGGAGCACTGGGAGCACAGATGCTGTCCTTTTCAATTTTCAGACCTACTCCTCCTACAGCATGCTGAGTTTGGTGGACTTCCAGTTTCTCGTGATAGTGATGTGCAAAGCAGTTTCCCTACTCCAAATCTCCAGAGACTGCAAGGAAGAACAAGATCATTTGACAAAGAGAATTATGGGGAGGCCAATTAAGAAAAATGGTTTTCTGAAATGAGCAAGATGCTGTCAGGCAGAGAGGGGAAAAAAAGGCTTTCTGAACACCTTGGACATCTTTGACCCATGCCCAAAGGATGTTCTGGAACTTTAAGGAAACTCTGTTTCTTGTACTGGCTAAAACACTGAACAAACAGCTTAGTAAGCCCTTCCACTATTTACTTCAGTTAGTACANTTCCCACGGTTCTCAGTGAAGCAGAAAGACCAGAAAAAGTGAGAGCCTGAAAATTAAGATGTTGACTAGGATTTCCCTAGCTTGGTCTTGATCATGGAGTGTTCAGCAACCATCTCAGTTCTTTCATGTGAGATATGAAACAATCCAACCACCATGCCCATGGGAAAACCCATCATGAGCTTTCTGCTTGCCCATGCATCTTCAGGACAGGTCCCTTGTGCCTTTGCCAAAACATCATCTGCACAGCACCAAGGAAGCCAGATTGCTGGGGCGTCTCTTAGGAGTTGCCTGGGACCACCTGCAGAAAGGACAGAGAGAATTTATTGGCAACTTGACCTCAAACCCCACTCAGGTTGCCAGAGGCTCCTTTGGCAGGAAGGTACTTGATTTGTGGTCCCTAGTTTCCTGGTGGACAGGTCCCACCGCAGCATGACCTTTCCCTTTGAGTTCCAGGCAGTCCGAAAATTAAGGGGCATGCAGTGGAATCAGTAGGAGGTAAGCCTAAACTCATGAAATACAGTTCTTCTTCACCGGTACACCCAGCAAGTAGTAACTTCTGTAATTTGATACTACTGTTGTTGGAGATGTTTTAGATGAATACACAGAACACAGTTCTACACAAAGATCTGGACAGGATGGCTCAGAGATGTATTCACCAACATGTCTTGTACAAGAGCTATGACTGTAGAGTCATAGGAAGAAAAGAGATCCCAGGGAGGCTAAGGCGTATATTTGTGCCACTAAAACTACTTGCATTGCTGTGGCAGGAGACAGACTTCAGGACAGGGTCTGCCTGATCCTACTAGAAAATTCTTGCACCCTTTTTGCATCTGCATGTCTCTGTGCAACAAGGCTCACTATATCTGGGTCTCAGGTGGGCTGCTAGAAGTCTTCTTTGTTTGGTAGCTTTCAAGTACCTCACATGCATCTTCATACACCTCTTAGGGCACAAAAACATATTAGGCATTAATTTGCAAATAGAGCATTAAACAAAGGAGAGTGAATCTCTCACCCAAGGACATGCAAGCACTTCACAGTCCTGCTAGGAATTGAGAACTGGTATCATTATTTAAGTGCGTCATATTTCAGACCATTTAACTAGAAGGCTATTCTCTAGCTATATTGGATGCAGGGAAGTACAACAGTCCCCACCACAGAGTGTTAGGTGCATGAGAAACAGGGGGGGATATGCTCTAAATGCCAACAACAGAGGATCATACTACATACATTCAAAGCCATGTACTCCGACACACAGCCAATCAGACATTTGTACTGCAGCCAACAGGATGCTGTTCTATAGGAAATCCTCACCAACCTGAGATGCTTACATCAGTGCACATTTTCTCTAATGGAGAATGTTTCTATTTTGGGGTCTGAACAGAAAGAGCCAGGGCTGCTGCAGATAGTAACATTCAAAATGATGCTATCAAGATATTTACATGTGTACAGCCTAGAGAAAAAAAATGCAGTGGTGTGACATGGCAATGATGCACCATGGGCTTCCTCAGAAGAAGTACCAGCTCTGCTGTGCTCACTACAGGCTCACTGGCTGAGCACAATCAGATGTTATTCAGGACTGTCTGACTCAGCAGCTGTCAAGACTGCAAGTCATATACTAATACCAAAGTCCTGCCACTCTGCATTCTTACATTGAAATACAGAAGGAATGTGTGTGATCTACTTGATAGCTGTAACACTCAGCTATTAAACACATGGGTGCAGAGAGCTCCCAGGTTAAAAGTGTGAACACACATTGTTGTTCAGCAGGAGAATGACTGTTCTCCTTTTTTGGCTTCTCCATTTGTGCTCTCCTGCAGTCTGCCTTCCCTCACTCACCTTACCCTGCAGTAGCTGTAAGACCTCATGCTGCAGAGGAGTGATGCTGCCTGGAAGGGCAGGAACTCACTTCCCCAGCTATGCAAACTTTTGTGGCATTGATGTTGGATGGATCTTGTCTTGCACAGACAAGTCCACATCTGATTCCTCTCAGCAAACAGAGAATGCTCATCTCAGTCTTCTAGGAGCAGGCATAATTTTGGACGTCTTGCTCAAAATTGAGTCATCACATAGCTGTCCTATGCAAATTCAGACCTCTGCAATCTGTGGAGTTGGGCCACTTGAGGCACCCAAATTCACAAGCCATTTGTCAGACTTTGTACTGTTGGTGACTCATTTGCTTCCACAGTATGTGGATCAAGACAGAAACAAGAAATGTGGGCAGAAGCTCAACCACTCCCAGGCATGTTTCCTGTGGTAATCTGCAGAAGGCAGTTTTCAAATGCTTTTACAATTCCAGCCGGCTGGGGTTTCTGCACAGGTACCACTGATATCTCAATGCCTTCACCTGCTAAAAACTTTCCTTGGTATCTCTTAGTTTATTTGTTCAGTATTAACCATTAATTTGCACAAATTCTCATCAGTGTCACTACACTGCTGAATCTCTTTAGTCTTTTATTTACCCTACTTATATTTCTTTCACACAGAAGATTGGCACAGCTCCCAGATGATGCAAAACTGATGAAGGATTGATTTCTACTGTGGCAATTAGTTGACCATATAAGTTATAAATTAAGAAAGCCTGGCATGTAGATGACACTGGGTGAGACTGTCTACAGTAAGTGCTTCAGTCTG
Organism: Scytalopus superciliaris; assembly: GCA_013400415.1. Taxonomy (NCBI): domain Eukaryota; kingdom Metazoa; phylum Chordata; class Aves; order Passeriformes; family Rhinocryptidae; genus Scytalopus; species Scytalopus superciliaris. The sequence continues at coordinate 11,471 of VXBX01003624.1, read as the reverse complement.
GAGATTTCATAGGAGAGAAGTAGCCCTTCATGTGAATACAAAACTGTGATACACACAAACTGAATTTATTTTTTGTAAAAGCAAGAATTCAGTTGCAATATTCTTGCCAGGACTGACTATTCTGCCAGCAGTGCAACAGCAACTACACAGCTTCTATGGACCTAAAAGATGAGTGCAGTATTTTACCACCCTTAACTCAATTCCTTCTGAGTACTATACTACAAATACTGTTTCCTTCTTTCTTCTTTGCAATTATTTCCATAGATAACATTATCTTCAATTACATGTAGGCCATAAGTAATTCACTTAGTAACTCAAAGAAAACATCACAGTTATGTTGTAGATAAAGTTAATTACACATTAGAAGCTTATAGACCAAATGGCAAGAATGATATAGTGTTGATTATTGATATTGTATCAGAAAGCTTATAATAACTAGAATAAAAATCATCTGAATGATAAATTGTCAAATCGAGAATTATCGTCCACCGAGGCAGAAACATTAGATGCTACAATGATAACAATAGATTTCCAGTGGTTTTTTAAGATCTAATGCAATTGAATCATTACAAGCCTTGCAAAAAATGGCTGATAGCTGGCTCAAATATCAAAATCCAAAAACCCTAAAGCCAAATTCAAAGTTTACTACTGCTGCCAAATGCAATGATATCTCATAGTGCAAGGGAGAAGATGTGGCCACTTCCTGGGTGTTCCCATCACCTGTTGTGCTCCTGGTTCACTGGTGAATCCCAGGCTGGAAGGTGCAGCTGAGGAACAGGCAATGGCAAAGCTCCTCATCTGTTTTTTGAAGACCAGAAAACTTTCCTCTGCCAGTTCCTCCTAGTGGCTGCATGCCAGCAGAACTGCCAAGCCATGGGCAAAGGCACCCAGCTGCTCAGTGGGAATGCCAGATGGTAAGCAGCCCCGGCCCCAGCAAGCTCTGGGACATCAGCAGTTCAGCAGGAGCAGGGGCTGCAGAGGATAAAGACAAAGGAGAAGCAGCTGATCCTTAAAGGAAACTCCTGCTATCAAAATATCTAGGACACAATGTGAGGTCCTAGTAATAAGACAATTATTATCTATCTTCATGTGACTATCTTATATTTTTAACAGGGAAAAGCAGACAATAAATTTTCCTTAAAAAAAACCCCTATACTCTTCTATCGTCAATAATTCATCATATGTTTCCTTTTTACTGGGTGCCAACTGTTAAGAGACCGTATAAAGTCAGGATCCACACCAAGAAAGAGGATAGCAGTCCCAAACTGGACAGTGGTTGTTTGTTTGTCATCTGAAACCAAACACCAAGACATGTAATGGCAGAAAATCTCACCACTGACATCAGCATGCAGTAGCCACTAACTTTGAATAGTGCTGTGAAATAATGCAGTGTTATCAGAATAGGAAATTAATTTCAGTTGAATAGTTCTTGACAAAAACTATGCAAATCTTCATCTTCAAAGATAACATAGAGGGTACACAGTATAGGCTGTAGATAATAAGTCTTAGCCCTGGCCTGGCTCCTTGGTCATCATCCCACAATTCCCATGGAGTGACAGTCTCCTTCCAGCATCCACCAGCTTTGGCGTGAGGTCCTCCACAGGCTGCAGGTGGATCTCTGCACTCCCATGGACCGAAATGGGCTGCAGGGGCACAGCTGCCTCTTCATGGTCTTCACCACGGGCTGCAGGGGAATCTGTGCTCCAGCATCTGGAGCACTTCCTCCCCTTCTTTCTTCCCTACCCCCAGTGCCTGCAGAGTGGTTTCTCTCACATGGTCTCACTCCTCTCTCTGCCTGCAGTTGCACAATACTTTTCCATCCCTTCTTAAATATTTAATCTCAAAGGTGCTACCACCCTTGCTGATGGGCTGAGACTTGACCAGCATCAGGTCCATCTTAGAACCAGATGGCATTGGCTCCGTTGGACATGGGAAACACTTCTGGTATCTTCTCACAGAAGCTGACAATGTAGCCAGTCCCACTACCAAATCTTACCACACAAAGCAGATACACATAAAGAGCAATCATTTCTCAAAGATGCATCCAGATGTACAAGTGTTTGAAATACTCTAGGAAGTGACTGAGACAGGACTGCACTACAGTTTCTATTTCTTCCTGCAACTGGGACTATTAAAACATCCCTTGAAAAACCAAAGGAATGGTATTTTAAATATACCAGGGAGGTAAGATAAGTCGATGTACCATGTAATTTTCTTCAAATGTGAACTGAAACCTTTTGAAATTGTAAAAGAAGACTAAACAAAACCAACTGAGTAAGGAAGAACTGCAGGCAACCATGAAAATAGGGCAGAAGTCTCAGTATCTGAGGGTATTTCATTTCAATTAATGTATTGAACACAAATTATAGAATCTTGGGAATAAAATGTCAAAGAATAAAATAAGTTCTTTCTGTACAGAGAACTTGTGATAAATGCAGTCACATATCTGTAACTTGTGCTTCTGAGTTCTTCCAGTGATATGAAAATGCAGTCACTCAATCAGCTTTGAAATTTAAGGACTGGCACATCTAGTTATATCCAATTCCAATTGCTAGGAACTTAAAAGAACACTTCAAAATCAACCTGAAGACAGCTGTCAGCAACAGCAAATAATGAAGAAATATTTCAAAATATGGAGATTTTGTTAGCAATAACAGTTATTTGAATGAGAAAAGTACTGCAGGGCCATACTCACCTGGTCACTTACTTTAGAGTAGCTAATTGATAGTGTTATCAAATTATCAGAGTAATGAATTATCAAAGCAAAGTTTATATTATGCCTATTTGTGACATATGTGCAGACAGTGTTTCTGTGCAAACTGAGCAGGTAGTAGAAAAACATGAATTTCTAAGTCTCATGGGTGTAGATGTAGGTATTAATTTACAGAATGGATTACGGAAGGAGAATACTAAAATGCTATTTATTCTTTGTGATTAAAAAAACATCCTAACAAAACCTGACATCACCATTGTTCAATTTATTATGGATGTAATCCAGGGAACTAATAGAACAGCATGCTATGGATCCAGGTCTGATCTCCCTCATTAAAACCTCCTTAGAAATTAGACAAAGGAAAATAATGAATCTGAGTAATAAAATGGAACTTTAATATGTTCCATTAAATACATGTTACAGGAACTTTGAATGGTCAGGTTTGATACTTGTGTACACCTTTTGTCTGCCACTGCTCAAAAAACTGACTTTTGTTTTAGTCAAGTATCTCATTTTCTTAATTTCTGGAAATACAAAAATACTGGAGCTTTATTTCCTTGGTACATTCTAGCATCTCTACATTGAAACAAGATGAGAACAAATTCTTGGAGAAAGTTTTTGTAAATAAAACCAAAAATCCTGTTTCAGACTTTCATGTGCCATTCAAATGGTGGAAGTAAAGAAGTATTTCTGCACAATTTTTCATCCCCCAATGAAAATACTTTATTCGTGAGAAAAAAATACTAGGTCACAGGTTTAAATTTACAGCTTTGGTTCTATATGATACCCTGGCACAAGACTAACTTCAAATATGTGAGAAGTATTCTAAATTAAATTATTCACATTTCTAAATTAGGTATCACATAAATAATGAGTCCACTTTACAATTACCAAAGAATTTAAAACAATCATTGGCAATCAATCTAGTCCCAATACAAGTTACACGCACAGTCTACATCTTTTTTCCACCTTCTTTGCGATTCTAGAAGTTATTCTCAATTTATGAATAAATTCTAATAGCGATACATTTAACAGATGCAAAAATGGTAAAGATGGCAGATTATCAAGTGCTGTCCATTTCCATTTTCTTTTAATGCCCTAAAATGATATCTTTCCTTAAAAAAAATAAATAAACAAGATCATTCAAAACAAAAACTTTTTACTACAACTATGTTAGGCAGAAATAAAAATCCAAGGGTAAAAATATCTATCTACCTCTGGTCATGCTTTGCTGTGATAGATGATCTGTACTCCCTGGAGGATGTCCCTCAAAACTTGAGCTTCCAGTTAGGTTTTCATTAAGCTAGATATCAAAATAATCTCAAACTCCCCTGTTTCTGAAAGGGAATTAGTTTTACAAGGAGCTGCATTAGAAATCCTGCATTACAGATCTTTTATTCTACACGTTTCCAAAATACTTCTGGCAGAGAAATACAGTTTTATCATATATGTTCCACACTTTTGTCCTATGCAAAACCAAAACAAAACAAAACAAAAAACAACCAAACAAAAAAACCCCAAAACAAACAAAACCCCCAAAACAAGCAAAAAAACCCAAGTCATGTGTAAAAACTGGTTGTGAACTCAAAATGCTTCATTTAACTGAAAGAACAAGGATTCAAAGGTCAGCCAGCTACAATATATACTGAAATGGATTCAAAACAGTGACACTGTTGGAAGAAGTAATAGAATATTGATGTCCCTACTATTAGTGTATCAAGAAGGTAAAAAAAGTGATAAGTTATTGTCATTTGTCATTGGAAGGGTACACGGGTCTCAGTAAGCAAATGCATAGTCTTACTTCTAGACCTCTTCTGTTGCTGTGTAATGGCAATAAAACATTAGTTCTTGGATCAAGTGCCAGGACTGGAGGCAATGCATCAACACACAGAAAGCAGACAAAGAATTTTCAGTTCTAAGGCTAATTTAAAATAGGTCCTACAGAAATGGTTTGTGATCTCCATGCATACGCTTGTGGATTTTCTGTCCTATGCCTTACTATAAAATAGCAGGAGGAAAACTAAGATCCATTTCTGACTTGTGTTTATAACTATCTTCATTATCACAAGTCTCTCCATTTTTTTTTTAACTGGTTGTAGGCAAGTGTCTATCTATTTAGCTGATAAACTGACTACCCAATTTTATGAGCCCATAATGCTCTGCCTCACTATCACCACTCTGCAGGTGAGCACTGTGCCAGGCTGATTCCCATGGCATGATCCTATGACTTAGTGAGCAGACACAGATACCCTAGCCCATGTTGCTGGTGGTCAGTGTCAGCCATGAGCGTACCCTGTTCTATTCAACAACCCATAACCTGCTTTCTCCATAGGATTGCAGGGCAGTTGGGCAACAATTAGTGACAGGGAGAGAATAGAATGGGAAATCAGGCAAAAGCCATGAAAAGCTGGGAGAAAAAAAAATTAGCTGGAAGCCCAGCATTTATTATCATTGCTGCTCTTGCCAATGAACTTAATGCATAGATTTAGGCTAGAATAAATGAGCAGAATGCAAATCAAAAAACTAAAACAATCAGAGAAAGCCACAGAGAGGAATACACACCCCATGACCACTGAGTGTTCTCAGTTATTCACAAAAATACTCCTCAAGAAGATACATATCTGTGCATCACATGGTGCCATCAGTTGATGCACCCCAAGACTCTTCTCCTTCCTTTTAAGGAATAGCCATGTATTCCACAGTCCATCTGTGACAGCGTGAAGGCTGCCCTCAATACAGCAAAATGATAAAACAAGACAGCTCAGCCCCCAGGAGAACCAAATCAAGAGAAAAGCAAGAGATACACCAGGTGAAGGGAAATATACCAAGCTGCACCAGAGTAGAAAAGGAAAGGTGATTATGGACTCAGGTCAGCCAGATGAATAGTGTCAGCCAGATAGATAGCCAAAATAAGATAGTGTTGTTTAAGGACAAGGGGGAAGGCCCCAGTTTGGGCAAGTGGGAGAGAGAAGGATCAGGAAAGCACAGAAAGGAAGTAGACGAAAGTTAGAAGGATTTCGTGGCACTGTAGTGTGTTGTTACAGTCCCAGCTGCACACCAAAAATTTTCATTGTTGTTTTTTGTTCTCAGCATTTCAGACAAGTGGGAATCTTAAAAGCTTGAGCTTTTGTAAAGATTAAGCATTCAGTCGATAAGTGCTCAGCACTAAGCCCACTGATATGGTGGTAGGATGGTCTCCAAGGCCTTTTCTCTACCTGCCCGAATATGAGACAGTATACAGCACTGAAGAGTATGCCAGTGCTTTTCAGTGCCAGATTTTTAATTACTGCAATCGCTGTGATGCACTTTTTCTCTAGTCTACAAGCAGTATTTATTAGCCATTACTCATGTGACAACTGGAAAAGAGGAAGTGATGTATAGTGGATTTAATATTGGTCCCACCATGCCTAGAGATTGCAGACCCCTTGCTAGTTTATAAGAAAATTAACAGGCAGAGCCTGAGGTAAGAGTAAATTAGTTCTAGAAGCAAATATCAGATTACAAAACCTGTTTGGCCTCCTAAACAACAAAGAACTGGAATGTGATCTAAATGTTGCTTTAATGCAAATCTGTGAAACATATTGTCTGTCTTGTATTTATTTCTTCTGCTAAACCAAACATCCAGAAATAATATCATTCCATATTTTTCATTTTAAGCATAATGGGCCAAATTTTCAAGTGAAATCAAAGGTCATTTAAAAAAAAAGAAACAGAACAATTACATGGCTGATTTTTGTTCAGTTACTTTGACAGCACCTACATAGCAGGTAATTTTTCTTCCAGATGGGCAATTATGTATCACACAGATACAGAAATGCAAGTGATCTTACAGACTGCAGCTCTTAGGGATTTGGTGCCTTTCTGATAAGTAGAAACAAAAGGCACTGTGAAAACCTATTTCCCCATTTCCTGTTTGCTATTAAATCCGTATATGACTTTAACATTTTTAATATTTTCTGAAATCAGATTTGGCTCTAGCAGTTCCTGCAAGATATTTGATTATCATAATAATTTAATCCAGTAGCACTGAGTTTCTCAAAAACTGTACTGAATTTATTGCCATGTCAATCGTTCTCATCTATATGCTTATATGCAGATTCCCCCTCACCCCGCCCCCCTGATTTTTTGTTATTCTTGAAAGAGCTTCTGCAGTTTTGCTTGATACATGTTGATCGCAGTGGTAAAGAATGCTATGTATCATTGAGCAACATCTTCTGGTACAGTAACTCCATTAGCCCTGCAGCTGCTGCTGCAGATGTAGTGTATGCACTCTCACAGCAAGCCAGGCTTTCTTAAAAAGCTGTGAAGGTGCGTGGCAATGGCATTATTCCTCTCCTTGCCTGGGGCAGATAGTGATACTTCAAGATCTAGGTAGTCTCTTTGGCCTGTTGACTTCTCACAAGGCTACTAGTGCCACAATCTACATTCTCTCTCAGCACAAGGATATTACATGGAGTTCTGTGAATCACCTCCTTCAGCACCTTTCAAGTCATATTAGAAGGCACCAGCAGAGTTTTGTTTCTGCCTCAGTTGTTTTCTGTTTCCCCCATGTTACCTGGAGCAGGCTGCAGAGTGAGCCCTCCACATTCTGGGTCTGCACCATCTCCAGCTTGCCAGGATGATGGATACAGACTCTCCAGATGACGGCTTCCCCGGTGCTAATGGCACAGCCTAGATGGAGGGTTCTCTTGTCAAACATACTTATTACTTTTCAAACAAGCAGAATTGGTCTAATTTCTCAGGCCAAAAAATATATCATCTGAAAGGTAAGTGTTTGTTAATACTGTTCAAGTGGGTCAATAAATCAGTTATCTCCTTTCCTCCAAAGCAGCTCATTTAAGATGAGTCACTTTCAGTGCAAGGGCCAAGATGAGGCAAAGGCTCTCACAGATTCTGTACCTGACTGTGGAGCTCATGCACAGGCAGGAGGAGGAGGGCAATGACAATGACCCCACTCCTTGGTAAAGGCAGGCACTGGAGGCCTGGGGGCAAGTGCTGGTGCAGCCTTGGTCTGGTCTCATGGCAGCCAGCAAGGAACATTGCAGAAGCAGAGACAAAGCTGGCCCAGGCATGGGTTCCATTTTGCCCTTCTGATCAATGAGTCCTCAACTCTAGTTACATGAAAGTGTTTTGTGAATTTACAGAAATGAAGTGCATAAATAACCTCCAGCAGTGGATTATCAGAGCAGGTGGCAGACACATAACGATTTGGCAAAACCCACTTCTACATTGGTATCATAGGAGCTTGACTGAAAGTATTGGTTCTTGCTACAGTATTTTAAAATTGTCTTACTTTATGGTCCTTGCTTTACAACATTGCCATTGTCTGATACTGAAAGGAAGAAAAAAATATTTTTAAAATGCATTTTTGTTTTGTTATCTAGGAGGTATCAAGAGGCAGAATGAAATCTACTCCCCAGCCCCTACAGTACCAGCCCTTTGGAGGGCTGACAGCTTTCAGGGCAGAGAAATGGAGAGAAAACAAAACTTCAGAATTAGTAATTGCTGTAGATATGATTGGTAAAATATGCCAAAAGTCTAAGTGGCCATATTACAAAATAGATCAATTCTGGATTTATGCTGCTGATGCAGAATCATTCCCCATGGTTTTTGACAGCTGAGCCCTGGCTGTGGGAAAATGCTCTGTCTCTTGCTGCTGCAGCCATAAGTCATCAAGAGCTGTGAGCTACATGGCACTCGAGAGAGAAAGCAGAGACCTAAGCTGAGACCTGAAAGCTGGGATATGAATTTTTTTTCCAGGTTAGGGATATATTAAAAGAAAGATAGAAAGAAGAAGAAGAAGAAAAAAATGTGTGAGTCAATGCCTGACAGCATTGTTCTAAAAACCAGGCAGAAGACTTAAACAAGTGCTTTTATGGCCTTTGATTTTTTTTCCTGCACTATCAAATTTTTACAGCACCAGGATTTTGCCAAGTGTGTGTGGTACCAAAGCAGGAAATTCTGCCAATGATTTGCTTGAAGGTGGAGGAAGAAAGAAGACAGTGTTCTTCAATTTTATGTCTGAGATGAGCAGTTTATAATGTCTGAGTATTTAATGTACTTTGCATTGTTATTGTATAATTCCAGCCTTGCTTTGGAAGCAAATACATGATTGATCATCTCAGTTGCATTCAAAAGTTTCCATTTCTTGACACCAGCTGACATTTTTTTTGAATTATTTACAGTGAGACACTGAAGCAGTTATTACATCTCTCCTAAAAGCTTAACTTTTCAAGATGAATGTCTATGTTTCCTGACATTGGAACACCTCATCCAAAGATAGCATGCAGGAGCCAAACTCACTGTTATGGCCCTTCAAACCAATTGCTGCCATTTTATTAGCCCACAGACTCAGACAGTGTAATAAAGCACCTTGAAAATTTGTGAAATCCAAAGACTACATGTTTTCCTTAAGGCAGGGAACTGCCAAGCTCACAATGGGACCTCTAAAAGACAAACAGGTACAGGATCTGCTGTAAACAAATTCCTCACCAGCTTCAAATCTTCAAAACTGCAATACCAGGGAGGACACAGTCTGGATCAGCAGATCTCAACAGTCATGCTGCTAAACGAATTCCAGGAAAAGATTTTGATCTCCTCTGGGAGACGTGGGCAGCACTGCCATGTGAGACACCAGAATACCTGTCAAAAAACAACAGAAATCCAAAGGCTACACAGAGTAAGGGTATCTCTCCAATGGATTAAGTAGGGATTGAGGGCTAGGACTTCCATTCACAGAATTACAGAAACACAGAGTGGTTAAGGTAGGAAAGGAACACTGGAGGTCATATAGTCACACCTCCCTGCTCAAGCACGGTCCTCTGTAGCATGTTACTCAGAATTGTGTTCAGGAGGCTTTTGAGTATCTCCAGGGAAAGACTCCACCTCCTCTCCTGTCAGTTTGTTCTGGTGCTTGGTCATTTGCACAGTTAAGAATTTCATCCTCATGTTCAGGTGGAACTTCTTGTGCATCAGTTTCTGCCCATTGTGTCTCGTCCTATTGCTCAGTACAATTGAGAAAAGCCTGGATCCATTCTATTGGCACCCTCCTCTCACACACTTACATAAACAGATAAGAATTCCTCTCAGTCTTCTCCAGGCTGAAGAGGCTCAGCTCCCTCAGACTTTCTTGTAAGAGATACGCTTCAGTCTTCTTGAATTTAATGTATTTTGTAGATTTTTAGAATTATATAGGTTGAATGGATTTTCCTAGGTTGTTCACATTTTTAGGTGGTGCTTAGATATCACTGGACACTTTCTCACACATTTCTGAGTTTTGCCAAGGACACAGTGTTTTGAAGAAGCACCTGCAAGATAGCTTGAAGACAAAACAGAAGAGAAGGTCCAGAGCACTTGGAGAGGCTCCAAGGGGCAGTTCTGAGCTTTCTGAGGGTGGGCATCAGGGGAAATGTGTACTATGGGTTGGTTTTTAGATATCATAAATGCTTCTTTTCAAAATGTCTGTTTTACAGCTGATAGCATTTGCCTCAGTTCCAGTTTATGGTGACTAAGAGGTTTAATGGCTGAAAAAATGGCCTAAGGATCAGAAATCTCCAGCTTGGGTCATGCCTGGGTCACCATATTGATCTGAGACTGCGGACATGAGCCTGACCTCTCAAAGCTATTTTATGCCCTGTAGTGAAATGCAAGTATTGTACTTGATCCATTGTTTAGAAATGTAATTGATTTTAAAGAGCTCAGAGTCTCCTGGATGAAGCCACTAATAGCACGCAAAGCTGTTCTTGCCATTCTAAAACTTGCTGAAACAAAATTAATGCTATAAAGAGCAGGAACCTACGTAACAGTGAACAAGGGCTTCTTTTTTGCACAGTCCTGTTCAGAAAACCTACACAAAATAGTATGAAATTCATACCATGCTCTGATGAATCAGTCAATGTGTTGAGGGTATACTGGCAGCGTAAAGTGCACATTGCCCTATATCCACACAGAAAAGTGTATATTTGTGTACATGGGTATTACCTATGTACCTGAGCACACAAAAAAGAGCATATGGGTGCAACAAGGTAAATGCATAGCTAGACTCAGCAAGGGTTGGATGCCAAACTTCATATCTGTATATATGCAAAAATGTCTTACTTGTCTTCATCAGTTTCACAAGCTTTGCTCCATACATTCTTCTGGAGAAAAAGTCTTATATATAACTTATCCACAATATGCAGACATATAAGGAAAAGAGAAACAGCTTTAAAGAACCCCAAGCAATTTGGCCTGTAAAGCATGCTGTGGCACCCCTGGCAGCCTTTCAGAGAGCTACAGAACTGGTTTAACTGGTTAGCCATAAGCACAAAACTTGAAAAACATTTTCTGCAATGTAGCATATAATCTGTAGATCAGTTCTTTTCTGATGGAGCACAAGCTGTGACAGTCCCATATTTTATGCATAGTAAACCTCCTGTGTTCCTGTAAATCAATCCATCTGGTATAAATTAGACTCTCTGAGAAGGAAAGTATTGGGTCTTGCATTTTTTTAGTTATCACAGAGGAAAAAGTAAATACACTCTTTCTCTTTGTTTTTTTCTTTTTTATTATTCTTTATCACAGAAGGAAATGTAAATATACTCTTTCTCTTTGAAACTAAACAGGAAGAAAATATGGCAATGTAGTGAAGGGAAAGGAAAAACACAGCATTAAAAACAAGCATGAATGTAATTTTTTTTCTCTGCTGTCTCACACAAGATACAATAAGAGGTCATTTCACATCTTTATATTATCTCAACACTTCTCCACAGACACCCCC
>VXBX01003623.1:0-18601 GCA_013400415.1 Scytalopus superciliaris | reverse complement strand
GGTTGTTTCCGCCATTGTAAGCACATAGCAACTTGCCTTAGTGGATTTGCAGAGTGTGATGTAATCAATCTGCCAGGCCTCTCAATATTTATATTTCAATCATTGTCCACCATACCACAGAGGCAGTGCATATATCACAGATATGGATGACTTGGGAGATAGTGTTCTCCCCTCAATTCATGAACCTGTCTGGTACATCTCTTCTCTGATGATATGAAGATGTCATGGGCCCACCAAGGCAGAAATAATTCACCCTTGTGTTGCCAGTCCAGATCCACCTGAGACAATTTGATTCTGGCAGCCCAATACACCTGTCAGTTGCCAATTTTTTTTTTCCATCAGTCCAGCCTCCCCTCCCAGAGCATTTGCTACCATCCACAAGTCATGCAGAGGTATAGCACTGGTCATTTCTCTCATTCAACAATATCTGAAGCCAACTGCAAGGCTTTCAGCTCTGCAACCCAACTTGATTTACCTTGTCCCTCAATAGCTTATGTGACTTGCTGCATCGGACTCCATATGGCAAATATTTCCATATTTGATATATCCCTACAATACGGCAGGCACCATCAGAGAAAAGAGTGTATTGCTTTTCATATTCTGGTAGATGATTATATGGGGGGCCTCCTCAACATGTGCTGCCTTTTCCCTCTCTTTCTCTAATGATGATGACAGTCTGAAATTTTCACCGTTAGGCCAGTTCGTGATGACTACCAAGATCCCTGACTGATGGGGGTTTCCTATCTGAGCTTACTGTGCGATCAACACAACCCACTTACTCCATATAGCATCAATGGCATGATGTGTGGAAGGAATTTTCCCTTTGTACACCCAGCCCAGCACTGGCAGTCGGGGTGCCAGGAGGAGTCTGCATCAGTGCCAGACAATTCTGAAGCAGCTCAAACCCCTTCATAAGCTGCCAGTATCTCTTTTTCAACTGGCTTGTAACAGGCCTCAGATCATTTGTATACCCAAATCCAGAACTCCAGGGGTTCTCCTCAAGTCTCCCCAGGTACTTTTTGCCAGAGGAAGGACTGTTCTCTCTGGCTGCAGCATAGAGCACATTGTTCATATCTTGTCCTGTCCTGACTGCTCCAAGGGTTACTGCATGAAAAACCTCCTATTTGATTTGTTCAAAAACTTGTCATTATTCAGGACCCAAATTCTTCATTCTTCTTCCATGTCACATGATAGGGAGGGTTTACTATCTGACTGTAATCTGCCAAATGCATCCTTCAAAAACACACAGCACCTAGAAAAACCTGTGTCTTTCTTGGTGATTGGTGGGGTCCTAGCTGCTCTTTTGTTGACCACATCCACTGGAATCTGATGAAGTCTATTTTGTCATTTTATTCCTAAGAACTGCATTTCTTGGGCAGTTCCCTTGACCTTACTTTGCTTTATGGCAAAACCAGCATTCAGGAGGGTCTGGATAATCTTCTCTTTCTCAAACGGTTAATCTCCTGTGTTGCCTCACATGATGATGTCATCAAGGTATTATTGCAAGTGTTCCGGAGCCTCACCATTTTCACGTGCAGTCTGGATGTCAAGTATACACGGGGCCTCTAGGCTGGTCTCAGTGGGGTGTTTTGCCATTTGTTTACAGTCAGGCTCACTTCAGATTCCAGTACAGTCAATTGTTGGAATCCCCCTCTCATTCCATAAATAGAGATGGATTCTGCCACTACATACCCTGATGGCATCAGGGGAGATTGTATGCTCATGTCAACTAAAGCCTTATACTCCTGTGGGTCTGATATGCCAGACCATTGGATCCACACACTGTAGTAGATCTGATTGTCCCTTTTCTCCACCTGTCTGGAGGCAGGACCCCTCTATTTCTGCTTATGATATTTGCTGCTTACTTCTTGTAAATATGAACTGGAGGTACCTTTAAGAGAATCAGAAGTAACATCATCCCTCCTTTTCTGTCTGAGGACTTGCCCTTGAAAACTGGAATGGCATTTATCCTTGAAGAATTTCTTGCAGTGGCTGTTCTTTGTCTCAGCTCCCCTACTTTTGCTGTTAGGGCAGAAATGAGTTTTGCATCCCATTTCCTCATGTCCTCTCAGTGGCCATGCAGGTGAAAACACAGGTTACTTTATGATGTGTACCCTCTCTCCCAAGCAAAGTGGCACTTGCTCCCAATACCAGAGACTAGTCCATACTGGCAGGGCATGGGTCATTTCCTCTTTAACTTGCTCAAGTCTTTCAAGTCCGTCCACAGTCTTGGGCAGACTTTTCACAGCCAAGGTGCAGGTTGGCAGGGAGGAAAAATGGTCATCTTCATATTGTCAGTCTTGCAGTCACCTGAAGAACTGTTTGTACTCCTTCTTTCATTGACATCAATGAGTCGGCATATGATGATGGTGCACTCTGTACAAACTTCTACCACATGGACACTGTGTGCACTGGACCTCGTCTGAATCTACAGGAGACTGCTTGTTATTTGAATCCTTGCAGATTACCTGCCACACAATTAATTCTCTCTAGGTACTGGATACTTTTCTCCATGGCATTCCACCTGCTTGGGCACACTGCTAGAGCATCCTTGAAAGAATATCTTTCCCTCACACTTGACAGGGGTTGCTTCCAGAGGCTGACAGTTTCTGTTCTCTTCACAATCCCCTTGTCACTGCCCACATCCTGGGACAGGGATCCCAGTTGCTTGGCAGTAGTGGTTTGGTTTAGGCCTTTCCTGGCAACCAGGTCAAAACTAAGGAAGTATTCCATCCTATTCTTTATGTAAACAAAGAAATAAAAGGGCAGAGTTGGAAGTCAGAGGTCAGACCTCCTTCCAGCATTGGTCAAGAACAGGTCAAGCTCTGCAATTACCTTTTGGTGTGTGGGAAGCCTACTGGCACAGCAGCAGCAGTCAATCGAGTCTGGTGAGGCACAGCTATTTCCTCAGGAGAGAGAAGTGTTTATTTGTTCTTTGTTTAGTATATATCTGTTTTGGGGGCACTGGCATTCCTTTTCTTTTATGTATATGTTTTTGCAACTGTATATAAGTATAATAGATATATATATATAATGCTTTGATTTTGCTATTCCATTTTTTTTATTATTATTATTTTTTAGTTTTTTTCCTTCCCTCTTTATTCCCTGTGTCCAGAGGGAAGAGAGGGAAGACTTCTTGAACTGTTGGCCTGGGTGCCTGGAATTTGGCCAGTTCAAATGTCCACATTGACTTTACTACCATTTAATTTCATATTGTGGGCTGTGCTATCCCAGCATCGGAGCAGCCCAGATCACCAGGGGCTTTTTTGAGCAGCAGTGAAAATATTTTCTCACGTCTCACAGTTCACCTGGGGACAGGGATGGGGTGATTATTTCTGGCCGTGCTCTTCCTGCTGTTGTGTAATGGTTAAAGAAGGGTTTTGTTTTCTATTCCCTTTTACAACATTGTTTTGAGATCCTGTTCATTTAAGATTGAACCCCTTGCTGCAGCTATGGATGGAAAATGGGGCTGGAGGGGAAGAGGAAGATGCCATCAGGATGGAACAATAAGTCCTTCACTCCATCTTTGACCATGTTTTTGGTCAGATAGATAGATAGAGAGACACACACACAGGCTGTCAGAACCAACCACAGCAGCCACCACTACACTGGCACCCTCTCCGGCATGCCCACCAGGGACTTCTGAAAAGGTTATGCCACCCCCACCACAACCAGAGAGAGAAAAGGAAAGTAAAACCAATTCTGCAGCTGCCACAGCTGTTTCTCTGTTAGCTGCACTTGGGAACAGCCCTGCTGCAATCCCTGCATCAGAACCACCACGGAGGTGAGCCCAACTGAGCTGCACAGAGCCCATACCCCAGTAGAGTTGAGCCCAAATGAGCTGAGCAGAGTCCCAGTTGAGTGGAGCCAATTCAGAGTGCAGCTGAGTGGCAAGGAGCTGCTCTTTTTCAGCAACAACCTGCAAGTTTGCAGCTGAACGAAATGGGACCTGAGCCTGACCAGGTGACATGAGCTCAGCAGTTTAATACTATAACTTTTTGTGGACAAACAGTTTTTGCTCCATTTCACTTTGCACCCAACTCGCTTGGTTTTTGTCTCACTGGAAGAATGTTAAACCATATTAACTTGTCTGCCACAGTATTTTCTTTGTTCTGCCAGGAGGCAAAAGGGCATGTGTCAGCCACCATATTGTCTGTGTACTAAAGGTGATTTCTGTCTAGTATTGGCTTAAACCATTTTGTTTGTATTTTTACGGTTATTATATTTTCAGTGTACTGGGGCTTTTTTTCACTTGTATAGTCTCACATTTTGTCTCTGTGTATTGGTGCAAAGGAGAAAAGTTTTAATAAATGGGGAGGGTGCTCATTTATTGGAGTGTCTGTCCTAGCATTTGTCTTAAACCTAGACATACTGTGAGGGCCCTGCTTATTTTTCAACCCTTACTAAGTAAGCTGATTTGGTCTCGGATTTCTTCTTCTCTATAGAGGTGACTGCTACTAGAGGTGGCATGGATTGTTTCTGTGGTTAATCTGCAGTTTGAGTGGCCATGGTGCCTGTTGATCTGCTTTCCTCCTCCTTTCTCTGAGGATGCTGTGTTCAATAAATGGTAGCCAGGGCCCAGCACCTTGCATAACTTTGTGCATCTCTGGAGCTGCCACAGCGTTTTACTTTCACATACTTTAGCACTTTAATGGTGTCCTGTAGTTGTTCGGGGGTGAACTTCCAAATGGGTGGAGGAGGGAAGTCCTCCAAATACTGGCTCATGTCCTCCTACATTCCATGCCATTCACGACTATCTACCGTCAGGGCAAATGTCTTAAAGGCCTTCCTAAAAGTCTTTTTTGCAACACTTAAATATGGTGTGGACTGCACTGAGAAGACCTGGCAGACCTAGCAACAAGAACATGCATTCCTTAACAATCCAAAGGCAAATTCAAAATTCTCAAAAGCTGCTGTAACAATACTGAAGGAGAAAAGAGGGTGAAGAGCTGGGGAAAATCATTCTCTCCTCTTCCCTATNTGTGTATTGGTGCAAAGGAGAAAAGTTTTAATAAATGGGGAGGGTGCTCATTTATTGGAGTGTCTGTCCTAGCATTTGTCTTAAACCTAGACATACTGTGAGGGCCCTGCTTATTTTTCAACCCTTACTAAGTAAGCTGATTTGGTCTCGGATTTCTTCTTCTCTATAGAGGTGACTGCTACTAGAGGTGGCATGGATTGTTTCTGTGGTTAATCTGCAGTTTGAGTGGCCATGGTGCCTGTTGATCTGCTTTCCTCCTCCTTTCTCTGAGGATGCTGTGTTCAATAAATGGTAGCCAGGGCCCAGCACCTTGCATAACTTTGTGCATCTCTGGAGCTGCCACAGCGTTTTACTTTCACATACTTTAGCACTTTAATGGTGTCCTGTAGTTGTTCGGGGGTGAACTTCCAAATGGGTGGAGGAGGGAAGTCCTCCAAATACTGGCTCATGTCCTCCTACATTCCATGCCATTCACGACTATCTACCGTCAGGGCAAATGTCTTAAAGGCCTTCCTAAAAGTCTTTTTTGCAACACTTAAATATGGTGTGGACTGCACTGAGAAGACCTGGCAGACCTAGCAACAAGAACATGCATTCCTTAACAATCCAAAGGCAAATTCAAAATTCTCAAAAGCTGCTGTAACAATACTGAAGGAGAAAAGAGGGTGAAGAGCTGGGGAAAATCATTCTCTCCTCTTCCCTATACAGCCTGGGTATTATTAATTTATTCTCAAAGCTAACACCTGGGGCAAAGGTAGGAGAGCAACACTAAATACACATCTTAAATGACCCTCATTATCATGTCATAAACTGATATCCACTGTACAGTAACAAAGCAATCCTGATTCCTACACCTGGTCTGAAAAAGAAGCACATATGGGCATATATGCAGGGTTAGGTGCCACACCCATGTGAACAGACCAAGCAACATTGTGATCAGCAGCTCTGTACCTAATATAACAAATGCTTAGACCAAATTTGTTTCCAAATCACTGTGGTCAGATCTATTGTTATGTCCAAGTAAGGCTGTCATGGTTAAGGAATGGTATTACCCTGTTCAGTGTCCCCACCAAGACACTTCAAATCATGTGCCACGCTCTCATTCCTCCACTTTTCAGCCTCCCTTTCCCTTCTGTGGTGTGATGAATAACAGAATTGGAGGCACAAAAAGGCAAAGACTACAGGATGAGATAAGAACAATTTACTGGAAACAGCAAGGGGATAAGAAAAAACGAACAGTAGCAGCAACAATAGTAATGACAGAGGGTACAAAAAAAATATAATTCACACAGAACCTTCCTCGATAAGAGACAATACCATATGGCTCCCTCTGCCACATTTTCTTGATGGTAAGGAACCCATGCTCCCTGGAAGAGAGTCCCTTTCCCCCACCTGCAGCTACAGCATGAGGTAGTATAGAATAACCTGTCCTATCACCCTCTTGGCTACTGCAAAAATTAACTCTGTCCTGGAGGACAGGGTATTTTTGTTTTGTTTTGTTTTGTTTCGTCCACAAATCCAAAAAAATCCTTTCACATACATGTTGTGTCACAGCAGTGCTAGGTTTAAGACACATAGTTTTCATATGGTATTATTTCATTTACCTGTAGTGACTGCTAGCCACCAATGAAACAACATTTGGTGGGTATGTTGGAAGGGGCTATTATGATTTGTCCAAAGGGAAAGAGCAAAAACACTTGCTTTGCAAGACAGACTACAAATAGAGAAGCAGGCTACTATTTCAAATATTTCCCTTTAATAAGTCTAAGCACAAATTTTGTTTTTCTTACCCTGTGCATCACTGTGAAGTAAAAGCCTGTAAATAATAGGTGAATAAGTTTCTAGAAAGTGTCAGATCTAAGGAAAATCTTTCACGTCCCCTCTGGGCTTCTGCCTAGTGATTCAGGTGGAAGGTGGTCCTGTTGCCATAAGCCTTAATATAGCTGTAGATTTTAATATAGTTTTACATAGTTTTATAGTCTTTTGCATTTGAAAAATAGCTTCTAACCCTTGTACCAAATACTTAAGCTAGATTTTAACCTCTGTGTCACATTTTTGAAGCCTGTTTTTGTGCTAAGGGGGAGATATTAAGCTGTGTTCAGATAGCTAGTAGAACATGTTATAGTCAAAATACAGTATTGTTTAGTTATAGTATAAAGATGAGGTTAGATGGTACTGGAAGGACTCCAAATAGAAGATGTAATGTAATGAAGATGAGGGTGAGGAGAGGAAGGAGTGGTCCTGCGACCACTGACTCAATTCCAAGGGGCTGTTTCCGGGGGGGCGGGAATCGAGATAGTTTGTAGGATGGGTTAGTTAGACATTGGATGTATTTTCTAGATAAGGAAATTAAGTAGGGTCATAAATTTGTAGAATTCTGTGTTCCCGGGGCGTGCATGTTATGGATTGCTATAGCTTTAGTTGAACTTGTAGTAAAAGATCTTTCTCTGCCCTTACTCTGTCGTGGAAGTTTTCTTCCTAGGAATTCCAGGCAACAGTCCCTACAAAGCAGGATGAGGATTATGCTTATCTTTCCAAACTATACCCTTCCTCAGAAACCTCTACAGGCTAGGGTATCTTCAAAGGGGAAAGGAGACATTTGTTTACTTTTCTTCTGCAGGGGAGCACATGCACACTCTTGCTTCTACGATATCTTCATGAAAATTGCATAAACTTTTGCTAGTTTTATTTCTACATGTTTTTGTTACTCATTGTAAACCATCAAGGCTGCAGGCCCTCTCCTGCTTCCTCTATCTCTTTTACATCAGTTCTGGATCCTCTTCTGCACTGAGCTCCAGCTCCAAGAGGATTGATAGTCCAATTAATTAGTGTCTATCCCTCTCTCCTCATGTCTACCACAGCATCCTCTTAGGAAATATGTGTCAAGGGTTTGAGTCCACTCAGGCAAAATAGAAAGTAAAACTATGGGCTTCTGTCTAGGACAAGTGCCATGTTCACTACACTGAAATTACTGAGATGCAGCATGGTCAGTTTCCTGTCGTCTGAGTTGTGGTTGCTACCACTACAACTCTGCATGTCTGTACCTGCCCTCCAGCAGCCTTGCTGAAGCTGATTTCTGCATCCTGCAGGTAGAGATCAACTTTTCCTGAGTGTTCAGGGCTTTAGCAATGCCCCTCTCAGCTATTGTCTCTATTAACAGAGTAAAACTCTTTTCTGAGGTGGGAAGATGACCCCAAAACTTTTTTACAGTTTATGAGAAATTGAAGGTATTTTATTAGTCCTTATTGAAACACAGCCTTCATTTTAGAAAGGGTACAATATATGATTGACTTTCCCATCTGTTAATTTTGATAACTGGAAAGCATGGAAGCTTTGATCTCACCTGTTTGTCCTCCTGATCCCTTGTAGTGCTTTAGGTGTGGATTTGGGTGGTAGGATGCTTTCAATTCTACTCTGAACATAAACCATGCAAGTTGTCAAGTCTTTTCCTTCTTCCATCAGTCAAAAAACCCCTTGATTTTTGAAGACCTGATACACATCCCTTCCCTACAGCAAATCAGTTGCACCACCCAGCTTGGTGGCATCTGCTGTACTGAGAGTACACTCGATCCCACTATGTCATTGATGTCAATATTAAAAAGTATTGATACCAGGACAGAATCCTGAAGCACATCACTTATTACTGAACTCCATTTCAACATTGAGCTGTTTGTTGACTGCAACACTTTGTATGCAGCAGTCTAGCCAATTCCTTATCCATCAAAAAGCCCATAAATCAAACTCTCTCCATTTTAGGGTCACAGGCCTTACAAAACTACTTGTCCAGCTGATCTGTTTCCTCTGGCTTAAGTAGACTGATTCTGGGTTAAGACTGAAAATTTATTTTCTTGTATAATAGCAGGCTATTATATGAAGTCTACACATGAATGCCTGTAGTTATTTATTCCATGGTTGAAACTCTGCTTTTGGTAGCAGACTGAACAGGGCTGAAATTAAGAGACAAGCTGTCAACTGCATTTCATTCTCTGTAGGTAGGGACTGAGAAATTAGATTTAAAACACATTATTTGTAAAGAACCTCAGATTTTACACATTTCTCTTCATTGAGATGAGAGAATTTGAGATATATGGATGTGTCTTGTTGCATAGATACTGATGTAAATGAAATGGCTACCGTCCAGCATTAGCTCTGGAGGCACACTCTGTGCAAATGAACTGAACTTTCAGTATCGGAACTAGGGTTTCTAAATGCTCAGGACTTCTCAATTAGCTGCAGTGATGTATGCCATATTTCCTCAGCTGTGTACTGAAACCAGAAAGAGGCTTTAAACATTCAGGTTGAGAAGGAGAAAACCCAAGAAACTCCCTCTTCCCCTTCCATCACTATTAATTTTTCTATTGTGCACTGGTCATTTAAATTAGCACTCACTAATGCACCTGTTTGATACAGGGCAGCTTGGCAGATGCTCTGTAAAGCTCTTCACAGAAAGTGCATCTCACACCTCCTCTGTTTAAGCATGATTGCCTCAGTTACTGTCAGGAATGCATGGTGTTGGCAGCTCCAGGACAGCACGCTCTCTATTATCCTCAATAATACATGAGGTCAATTTCCTATGACTGACTAGTGGGTGCAAACTTCCCGCACCATGCAACTGTCTGTGACTCTCCCTTTGCTTTATGACAACTTAAATCAAAACATAAACACAAACCCTGCCTTTAAACTTCCTGACATTTGGCACCTTCAACACCAAATGATGTCAAGCATCAACTACTTCAAAAACTCATTTTTTTTCAAATGCCACTCTTTGTTGTGAAAATGTGTGCTCAAAGTGCAGCTTACACATTATCCTGTAGAGAAAGAAGACAAACTGCAAAAGTCATAGGGCTGTATTTAATTGTGAACCATAGGATTTTATAAAGAACAGTAAATTGCACAGCAAAATCCCATCTTTTATGATTAATTGTTCTTGACCCCAAGCAACCCATGTTTGCTACATTTGCCAATTTTAAATACAAACTTAATAAACTACAGGTTTTCTATTTTGGCATGCCATTATGTTAATTTGTTTTCCTCCAGATGAAATGCCCATTATGATTTGATGCAAGTCACACTTTAACTGGAGCGGAGCAAAACAATAACCTCAGATATCTCAAAAGCTAGTAACCAACAGCAAGATGCATGTATTGCAGAAACAGTTATACAACTTCCAGATGATATTTTCTTCATTCCTTTAAACTTAGATTTTAATATTCTTTACTCTTCTTTTCTGCTCTATCACAGGGAAAAACTTCAAAATACATCACCACCATGGAGTAAGGATCCAACAAGTCTGAATGTGGAGTACCATTATGCGGTTAGTCTAGATGAGACTGCAGGTCCAAGAGAAGCAGAGTTGGTGAAAGACAGATATATATATGACTGCTTAGTGCAGCAGTGAGGAACCAAACATTGAACTTCAGAGGTAGGAGGTACGTGAGCGAAACTGAAGTGCTGACAAAAAATCAGCAGCTGAATCTTTGTGACCATATTGTCAAGGAGTTACATCCGTAAGGTGGAGTAGTCAAAGAATGCAGATAAGAAAAAGAAGCCCATCAAAAGAAAAAAATAGGGAGAAAAAGCAGGAGGATGACAAGGCAAACAGTTTCCAATTAAGGTTTAATTGCTAGTATCAGCGGTGACCAGGAAATGGAGAGTTTGGTCACCTAGAGAATGCAGACCAAAGTGGAGAAAAGGCAGGACGGTCCAGCAGCTCTTCTGCTTGTCGGTAGAGCTTATGCTCTGAGGAACAACATTAGCCAATAGACTGTATGCAGGTTGCTTAATCACTTTCTCATTATTCCACTGTTGTTTAATTGCAATAGAAAAAAGTCTTGGGCCTTATTGCACTTGGATTAAAAATACCAAGTTACAGTAACCAGCTCTTCCAGTTAAAGCTCACTGCTGTTATGAAAAAGACTGAGCTGTTCATTACTACAAAGAAAAACAACAGTAAAAACAGGGTAAGCAACATCTATACTATGAGTTATCAGCAGAAATGTAACTAAAACCTCTCAGACAATCAGCCTTGAGAAGAAAGAGTTTCATGATTGTGTGATGCCTTATTATTTTGTGATTGTTTATGAACAGACAAGTTGCTTTCAGAATCAACCCTGGTAAATCTAAGAGGTGAGAAATGGACTTCAGAACCAATCTGGAAAAGGAAGATATGTTGAAATATTTATGGAATAAAGCAGGACTGGTTCTCTACAGAAGCCACCCACACAAAGTAGAACAGAGAAACAGCAAATAGTGCAAACTAGTTTACTCATGAACTTTTAAATTGTGATTTTAAATTGTCTTGCTGTGGCAGGAGAATTGTATTTAATTAACATGCATTCTTAGCCTTGCCTTTGTGTGTTCTATTTTCAGTGAGATAAGTTTTGAGTGACTGAGGCATTTAAAAGGAATTGGTCAATTTTCAATAAACAGGTGTTTTTCTCCCCCTTCCCCCTCCACTTTCACGTTATGGAGCTTAAAATACTAAAATGCTGCACACAGAAATATGATGTTTTCACTCACTTGCCTGTCACACCACTCATGGTATAACAATAGCACAGGATTTCAAAAACAGAGACTTCATAATAGAACAGAGTGATTCTTAAAAATGTGTTTAAGGCAGGAAACATGTATAACTAACTCAGACATTATCATCAAACTAGACATTTGAAATTGGATACAGGAAAAGAAAAGACAACAAGAAACCACACACAGACTGGTGGGCAACATTAAGAAGGTACAAGGCTTGCAGTGTACTAAAGAACAGTACAAAACTGGTAACAGACAACAAACATTCACATGTTGTTGAGTCCAAAATTTGGCTTTTTAAAAACAAAATAGGCTGATCAGTGATTCTGATTTCATCAGTAATATGTTGGCCTTCAGGCATCATACAGCCAAAAGGTGATTACACAAGATTCGAAATTAAACTCTTTTGAAGTCATGATGTAGCAAGAACTAGACTTTCTGCAGAACAGTCATTTGATTGGCCTTCTTTGAAATATGCAAATAGAAAGATCAGAAAGATCACATCAGAACATGGCTATCATCTTATCTGCAAAATAAATCCCAGATATCTTTAATGAGAAATGCAGCTAATATATAGTTCGTCAGAGAAACATATGTAAACGTGTGCTTGCAAAGTATTTCTAAATAGTAATTTCAAAAAGTATTGTTATATTGTGCAATATAACATCTACAATTGTAACCAATGACAGGTAACTCGGACACAATCACAGCTCCTCTTGAGGATGCAGCCCTGCCTCTCTCCCCTGGGCAAAAATCCCCTTTAAGGTCCTGGAAGCTACAGTGAGGAGCTATGCACAGGTAGTCCCTCAGGAATTAATCTCTGCTCACTACGTGGGGAGCTGAGCATGGAAGTCTGCATGCAGCTACCAGAATATATCCCCAAGTACTCATTATGCAGTGGCCACTAAAATATTTGAAATGTAAACATTTCTCATCTATGTTCCATGTAATTTATAAGATAATTCAGTTTCCATGAGGTAGGTAATGATTATATCTGAAGAACTGACATTATTAGCTAAGAAAATAAAACTGGTATATCAGTTTTACCACACCTGCATTTTTTGACTCTACACTATATCTCAGCTTGGTAGTAGGTAATTTATACTATAGAGCATATTAATATGATCTTGTGATTTGAAAGAAAAACACTTTCTGTGAGATTTCCATATTAAAATAGTTATGTGCACAAAAAGTGTTCATAGCATGACACCCAAAACAATATAGAGTTAGTCTGATAGTATTTCCATTACAGCAAAACTATGAACTTCATTCACTAAACTATGTAGTACAAATGAAGATTACTGGTACATATAGAAAAATCAGACAGGCAAGGCAATCAGTTACAAACCTGGCAGTATTTGGAGAGGGAAATTTTTAGCTCTCTAAGGGATAAAGACAGCAGGAACTGCTTTTGGGAGGTCCAAAAAGAGATTTGCACTTTGTGTTTCTCGTTATCTTATAAGCAGCCCACCTGCACAGAAAAATGTTGCACCAGGAGTTAACATCAAGGTCTGAAAATTGAAAAAAATCTGCTAAACTTGAGTGCAATAGGCTCCACCACATTGTATTTCTCGTGAAATGTATAAAACATAGTTATGTCACCATTGTAATGGTGACTTACTGGATAAACATATTAATGTTCACAAATAGAATCTGACAAATTTTTGAGTAAGGTTTAAATTCACACCTTTTGTAGGTTTAGTTAGTATGATTTGAATATTTCTTGTATCTTCGACCACCAAGTATCAGAGTATATTTACCAATTTAGATTGATTCCTTTAATGCAGAATGCTGTTTCTAACACTGCTTTCAAATGACAAAAACCCTACGTGAAACAAATGTCTTTACACTGAGAAAGAGATCTTCAATGAGAAACACCTTTTTACACTATTAACAAAATCTCCCCACTAGATAAAAAGGCTAAATAAATAAATAGCTTAGAGAAAGGTTTGCCTAGGTTTGCTCTTTTATGCTCCCCTGGCAGATGCTAGTCTCCTCAACATGTGAAGTTGGCTAGGCAGGTTTGTTTTTCTTCTTTTTGCTCGGGCTGTGACTGGGATCTTGTTTCAGTTCATGGTATTGCATCTGTTTAAACACAAAGTTCAGAAAGAAAGTGGTCAGGTTGTGTTTCCCAGAAAAAAAAAGGAAGATATATTTTTCTTTCCCCCAAGGGAAAAAAAGAAAAATAAAACCTTCCCCCTAAAAACTACACAGGATTTGCAGATGTGATTCAACAACAGAATGACAGATCTAGAGTAAGAAGGAAAACCATTAGGAAAAACCTGCCAGGAAATAACAGTGTGCACTGACATAAGCTTTGAAAAGACTATTCTTTTTTAATTTTCTCCACAAGCTCTTACAAACAATAAACAGTATCCTCTTGACTGAGTGTGATGAATATTCCCCATAACGTATCTTATAAACTTGCTCATTTTCAAATGCCTATCACAGAGGATATTAGATACAGAGAAAGTATGTGCACACGTATCTCCTACTTATACTAGCTCTGAATTGAAACTAGGAGTACAGGAGGTCTACAATCTTTCTAATACTGGAGGCGATTTATGTGCCTGGTGTTATTGTAAAGCTTGCCTCTCAGAAGGATATCACAATCCTCTCAGGTTGTGTACTGCATCACAAAAGCTTTTAATTCACAACCACCCTTCTTTCTTAAGGAGTTTATGAGCGCAGTTGAACTGTGGCCACAGCAAAAACTTTCACCGCAGAAAAGGAAGGGCCGAAGTGGTCTCAGAGTGCGGCATTGAGACACTGGGCAATGCTGCCTGCTGCTGCCTCTTCCATCATTTGGCCTTCCTTTTCCTTCTCTGCGTGTCCTGAAAGCCTCAGCTCCAGCATTTCTACATAGGGCCTTATACCAGTCAGCTTTACACTGTGCTGGAGGCTATTTAATAGAAGCTCTAGCATCTGCTATTGTCTCAGAAATGCTTGTATTTTTACTGTCCTAAAGATCCTCAGAAGTACAATCAAGGTATAGTACCTACTTTCTCCCTGGAAAAAGGTCAAGCAGCCTACAAATGATTCATGGACTATCCCCAGCTTGAGTTTACAATTTTGTTGTGCCAAGCAGTATAATATTGAATCCAATTAACTGCATTAAAAATTTGTTTAAAAAAAAAACAAACAGAAAGGACACTTGAAAATTATATACACACCACTTGCACATCTGAAGGAGCTCTGGATAGAAAGTCAAATAGCTCATTGTTATCATTTGCATATGGATTTTGAATCTTCTTGTAAATTTATTGATGCCTGCAGAAGGGAAAGTTCAAATGTAACTATCATCAATTTAAAAAAAAAAAATCGTATTTTTAGCATGGTTTTAAAAAAGACTTTAGGATCCATTTTGAAATCTGACATCAACAATGAAAGGATGAATGAACTGCAAATGCAGACTACAAAGGTTGAAATCTGCTGCCATGGTTCCCTCTGTCTGAAAATGCAGAAGTTTGAGATGCATTTTTGAATTCATTCAATACATTTTTTTTTAAAGTACCACAAGCCATGATTATTAAGAGGAGGTTGGGAAAAGGAGAGGAATATGAGTACTCCATTTCTGTACTGAGAGAAACCAGCTTAATTGCAGGATAGAACATTCATGAAGATTCAGGAGATTCAAGGAAAATCTTCTTCATGGTAAGAACAACGAAGCACATGGGAAGCAGGGAAGCCTGCAACATGTGAAGGCTTCAAAGGAGTTTGCACAAACCTTTGTCTGAGAATGACAGATATTGATGAGCTGAAGGCAGTGCAGAGAAGAGAGGTTTCCCTTAGACATCATGGTCACATAATGCTATTTAATGCATTTAATGGTCATAGAATGTCAATATGTTCAGAAGCATCAAGAAAAATCCTCCCCAGACTAAGCAGAAAGAAGGCTTTTAAATTAGACTTATTTTCTTATCATAACATACCTAGTCAGACTCCTATACTTTCTGAGAACCTGGTTTGTAGGTTCTGGGAATATACATCTAAAACATAGGCAGGAACAGTACAAACTGCACAGACTCTCATGTGAGCAGGAAAAAGCCAGGACAGCATTAAAAATCTGCCTTTCTCAGTTATTTATCCAGGCTGTGTTAGATATAAGATAATACAGTTTACCTTCCATGAAGTCCTTGGTGCCCAGACCTTTCAGAAAGCTTTAGTAAAGACATATGGCCTTGGGACAGGGCGTGTAAGCTCCAGGCTTGACAAAACCCACTGCATGAATTCTCAGTTCTGCAGTGTAGATAGGAATGCTGCTATCTCTTTATCTGGTGATTGAACAGTGAGTCTTCAGAAGGAATATCTGAAGTTCAACACCTTTAAGAAGATGCTTTGCATCAGCAATGACTGATAATGTCAAGGTCAACCCCATTGTTCATTGCATGTGGACCACCCACAGATGAATTCAGGAACTAATATGGTCTCACTTTGTCACATCTGATAAAGAAAAATACCAGTCATCCTGTGAAAGTAAATGCATGAATAAATCATGATCAAGGCTTGAGAAAGGGAAAGCACAGCACAGAGGAGATGAGACACTACATGGGAAACAGAATAGAACAAGGGGATTGATGTTTTCCAAAAGCTTGAAAATTTTCTGAATACAATAACTGTCTTTATACTTTTTCTTCCTAAACAGCTGTAGCTGTTACCAGGACTCTGCACATCATCTAATGAGATTAGGATAGAGAGATGATTCCTATTCCACCCCGCCTAACACACCACATCTTCAAGGGCCAGTAGTCTTCATGGCCAGGAGGAAAAGCATGGAGAATCTCTCACCAGGGCAGGCTGAAAAAGGCAGTCCCTATGGATTCAAAGAAGAAAGGCAGCTATACAAAAGATGCCTTCCCAAAGAATGAAATGGGCAAATGATGCTACAGCCCAGTGCAAGCATTTTTACGGAAAAAGGTCAGAAAACAGAGGCTTCCAAGGTTTTCAAGTGCAGGATGGATGAATGGGATGAAGAAATGTGTATACGTGGGAGAGGATAGAAACACATGATCGAGAAAACAGGCACATGTTTGGAATACTGCAGTTTTTGAAGGATAGGTGCTTAGAGCTATGCTCAGCATAGCAAGGCAATGCATTTCCCCCTAAGAAGGTTTGGACTTTGGGAGCTGTAGCTATGCAGTTCTCTTCTGGTCTCTTGGCACAATGCAAGATAAACAGTTTATTAAAGAAGGGTCACACACTTGCTGAGTAAGAAGGCAGCTAAACAAATGCAGGAGAAAAACATGGAGTTGAAATCTCGAGTGAAAAAAAGGCCTTGAAGTCATATCTAGGTAGACTATATAGCTTGAGGGCAAGTAGGGAAGAGATGGAAAGAGTGCAAGGTACATTTATAATGATTTGTGCTTATGCTATCCATCCATGGTTTGGGAGGCTTGGGAGTTGAGGCTCTGTCTAACCTGAAACAGAAAAGTTTCTGTGGGAGTGTGACCCTTCCTGGGGTCATGAGCTTTTGAAAGAACAGTTCTGTCTCTATAGTTTTGCGGGTCTTGGAGAAGCATTATAATCTCAGGTTCTTGTATCAAACAAAGGGGATATAAGAAAGCAAGATGTCAGAAAAAGTACATAGACCAAGTACTTCAAACTTCTTATGTATGTGCTAGGAAGAATGAAATTCTGGGAACAAACTAAGAGTTTGTGTTACATCTAAGTGATACAGGGAATGTGGGGAAGAACTAAAACTCCCAAGGCAGGA
The DNA here is from genome assembly GCA_013400415.1 of Scytalopus superciliaris. Taxonomy (NCBI): domain Eukaryota; kingdom Metazoa; phylum Chordata; class Aves; order Passeriformes; family Rhinocryptidae; genus Scytalopus; species Scytalopus superciliaris. The sequence continues at coordinate 1,382 of VXBX01003623.1, read as the reverse complement.
AAAGAAAGGAAACCCACATGCTTGCTTCTGTTAGTTCTATAGAAACACTTTTGCTCATATCTTCTTTATTGTTTCTTCTCCATTTTATATATTCTGCTATAATTATATGTAAAAACACTCTAAGAAAATTACTAATACTGACTGATAAATAAAAAATTAATTTTTTTTGAGTCAGTTAGATGATTTCATGCTGTCTCCTGAATTCAAAAGTTTTTTACAAAACTGTGATTGTTATTGTTTCTTCAGAAAGAAAATCTAGCCACAGATTTAACTGAGACTATGGTCTTCACAAGTCTGTGGTACTGAGTAAGAGTATAGCTGCTACTGGTATAAGATGTATGAAAAGGTCTAGAAATGAAAACCTGGAGCATTATTTACAACAGATGGGATAACAGTAGCTTTTTAAAATCAGCATAAAGAATTGATATAGGGACAAGTAGTGAGAGCCTGGATCAATCCACCACCCTCACAGTTTCCATTCCTAATCAACCAGACAAATACCACCTATTCCTTTCTGTCCAAACAAAGTTGACCCCTTAAACAGGTTTCTTGTTGCTATGTTTATATAACCTTTCACAAGATAAAGTACGGCAATAAAAGAAGCATATTGTCTTAAATGCACTACACACATAGAAACCTCCCTGTTTGTATGTAAGTGGTGAAAATAAATCAGAGTAGTATCTAGACAAAGCTACACTTTGATATATGAAGAATCCTCATGGCTACATGTTCATAGTATGATGAAGTCTAGAATGCCGGTTAAGAAAAATGCATTTTGCAGATGGGCCTACTTCTTTACACTGTTACGATTTTTAACTGACCTGCTTATTTTCATCATGGGGCAGCTTCATGACCATAAATATAGAAAGTACTGACAATGTAAGTCTTTCCTTAAAAGAGAGGGTTTCTTAAAGTGGCATAGACAATTTAAAGAGGCTTTACTTACCCCAGAAAAGGACAATGTATCTCAGTGGAATGAAATACAGGATGACAGTGGACACAGAGAGGGCAACAATTGCCAGCCAGCTAAGGAATGGGACAGTCCAGTTGAATATACTAAAAGAAAAATTAATAAAATTCAGAACTGAGGTCAGCCAACAGAGCCAATAAAAGAGCAAATAATGGGCAGGACAGTGGGAGAAGTGCCAGTTTCCATCAGGGTGAACAAACTAAGTCTACAAATTAATGCATGGATGTTGGATGTCAGGGAGAGCCTGAGCTTGGAACCAGTGTTAGTGGAAATGAAAGGAGGTCCTTACTTCACCTACTTGCCTGCTGAATGGCACCTCTCCCAGCCCAAAAGTGCACAACTGCCAGGTGGCATAAGGTAAAGTACATTGCAGAAAAAGCAAAGGAAAGCTTATCTACCATTTAAAATAAAA
>VXBX01003617.1:0-15221 GCA_013400415.1 Scytalopus superciliaris | reverse complement strand
CCAGCACTTGGCCCTGTTGAACCACACATGACTGGACTGAGCCCATTGATCCAGCTTGTCCAGATACCTCCAGCAGAGCCTTCCTGCCCTCCACCAGATCAACACTCCCACCCAAATACTTCAGGAGTACTTCAGAACACCATGTGTGTGTGTGTGTGGCTAGCCGTCGTGAACGACGATGCTTTTTTTTATGCCTGCGGGAATGGATTTATTACGTGGAGCTCAGCGTGCGCGGAACTGGCCCCACCCCCTTTAGCCCTGGGACACTCTAGCCTTGGCCGGGGCAAGCCCGGACGAAGTTGGCAGAGCGAGACCCGCAGGACTCGAACCGGCGTCCTTCCGAGAAGGAGCACGGATCCAGGGGCGGCGGCTTTTCCCACTCGGCCACAGCTGCCGGCAGAACACCATGTTGTGGAGTGTCAAATAACCAAGGCTGTCTTTTCAGTTCCACTTTTTCACCTGCACTTCATTCCACTCCCCCATGTCTGGGAACAGCAAGCTGGTATCACATTGAGACACGAAGGAGTATGACATGAAAGATTACCATGAAGTTCTCACCATAAAGTCAATAGTCTATGCCGTGAGCAAGGCCAGAGTTGAAGTATTGGTGGTAGATTTATGCCTTCATGCAGCTGAAATAATAGTTTTCTGAGGTTGAGAGAAATTAGGGAACTTCATTAAAGTTGCCATCATGGACAAATTTTGCAACGAAGGCTGTGCACTTGATGAACGATGCTGTTGCTTAAGTGCACTCTCTGATTTAGAGTTCAAACCTTTTGTAGTTCACTCCATGAAGATAAAATATTTTGTGCCACTGTGTTTTGGGCTCTATATTTTTGACAATATGTTTCATGCCTCATTTGCTACCAAAGTAATGAGATTTTAGTCAATGTTCAAAGACTGACTTCACATTTTTCATGGCAAAAACCCAAATGGGTTATTTTTCTACACTTGTGTGCTGCTGGTTCAATGAAGCCCTGAAGTACATGTAGACCTTGAGGCAGCCAAAGCGTAAAACATTGACTTCACAACACAGAGAAGACAAGACGCAAAAACAGTGATTAATGATTGGAGCTGCCCATTGGTTCCTAGGATATAGTCTCCTATTTACATTTGTGTTATAGTTTTAAAATTGAGAGAATTTTTTCTTTTCCCTTCCCTTGTCAGAGCGGACATTGAGAAAAGCATGGGACCTGGAGAAGGGGGGGAATGTTCCCCGGGGGGACATGGGAGGAGGGAACTCCCCCTGGAAAAGAAGGAAGTGAGGGGAGGGGGAAAACGGGGTTTCGGTTACTTTCGGTTTTGGGATAGCGCGGCGTGGTTGTGTGTGTGAGCCAGCATCACCCCTCAGCAGCGTCCCGAGCCGGCACCGACCCCCCAGCAGCCTCCCGGCAGCGTCCCGAGCCGGCAGCGGCCCCGGAGCAGCACCCCGCGGCACTCTGCCACCAGCGTCTCAAGTCAGGTCGGCCCCAGCACCCCCACCGAAACCGGCATCGTCCCCTGAGAGACCCCTGCGGTTCCTGGGCCGGCCCACCTAGTTCTTTGTGTGTGTGTGTGAGTGTGTGTGTGTGTGTATCATATATGTATATTATATGAGGTTTCACAACTGTTATTCTTTTTACTCCCAATACCTTCTTCCCAAGTAAAGTTCATTTTAAATTTAGAAACTCGCAGTTGGTTGTTCGTGGTTATTCGGTTTGGGTCTTGGACCCCCTCCTAGCCCCAGATATCTTAGTTTTCTCCAAACTAAGACAATTTGTTTCCCAGATATCAACATGCACTGATACAATACTAATCTTAGCACAAAACAACTTCTCACATATACAGATATAAAAATATAGATCATAGACCATTTTTTCAGTGTTAAATTAGTTTTCTGTCTCAACTTTAGTTCTGCTTTCCCTGAGAAACTGGGAAAATATGGATTGTGAAACAACCCACAGAGCATTTAAAGAAACACTGATGATAATTTCCCTCCTTTTTCACAGAATAAATTACAGCTCAAACTATTGTTTCTCTGAGTATTGAAATCAATATTGTGTGTACCCATATGTTCTGTCAAAAGATACAGCAGTCTTTTTAATTTTAAGTATGATAGAGAGGGAATTTTCTGACAGTTTTGCAACACTTCCCATGCAAACTCTAGCATGGTCTTTTACAATATAGACCTACCCTGAAATTCTGAATATAAAGATAATAAGAAAGCAAACACAGTGTGGAAAAAAACCCATAACTAGAAGACTGGAATGGCCTTTAATACATCAGACTTGTCTTTCAGTGGTTAACAAAGAGTTTTTCCACACTGTAATCAACAGTACCAAGAGTTTAAATTGTTTGTTTTTACAGGTATTGAGTGAAATACTAACTAGAGTAAAAATGTTAAAAAACAGGGTAGAAAACCCAGCCTCAACATTGTGCTGTAACCAGGCTTGCCCTTACTGAACAATCTGAATTAAAGCTACACTTTAGCCACTTTGTGCTGTATGTAGCCAGGAAAAGGACTAGAGATGCAAGACATTTCTGAGATGCTTTTAAAAAAAGTTAAAATAATAACAATTGATTTCATGAGTTGCCTTTTGTACATTATGGAATATAAAAGGTCTAGAGAAAAGTAACTGCCTGTTTTCAAAAGGGAAGTGTGACCACAGTGGAAGGCTCTGACACTTCAAAAAATGGCAACCAATCATCGTTAAGAAAGGCCAAATACTGCAAGTTAAAATCAATTAGCACCCATCAACTGTAAAAAAAGATTGTATTTAATGTTAAGAAAAGTTTTAATGCAATTCCAATCTTTCTGCTTTCTCAAACCACATTTTCATGGCTAAATCTTGAGCATAGATATTGATCACAGAACTCAACGTTGATTCCTATAACAGAGCTTTTGAAAACATGCAGTGCACAATAGCTAAGTGTGACTCTTAATTGCAGAAACACAAAAAAAAACCACATTGAAAAACTCCAAGAAACTTTTGATTGTGTGTTAGAGCAGACAAACAACTGAACTGTGCTCCTCACCCGCAAGGGTCTTTGAGTGGGGACACATTCCTGAGTCTGCCATTTGCAAAGAATTTTATCCCATTCCAGAGCAGGATATGATAAATCCCCGGAGTTAGAAGATCTTCATATCTACAAAGACTAAAACCCCAACTTAATCTGGGGACACACCAAGATGACATTGATTTTGGAGGCTAAGACCTTGTTCCAGAGCACTCACCTTCTGCATAGCTGTGCTGGAAAAACATGGTAGTGCTTTTTCATGACTATTCAGAACGGAAGGGTGTGCAAGACTCCACAACAAAACAAGAGGGAAAACTAGAATTATCAACCAAACTGACACCTGAACTACAGCTGAACATTGTGGAATTATATTTGTAGCATGACCAGTTCCACATTCTCTCTCCTTCCAACTACAGGCATCCTTCCCCCATCTCCCCAGCACACCAGTGCACTGTAAGCTGGTTATAGGAACAGGATCTTAGAGTGGCTGATGATAAGATAGAATAAGACTATAGGGCTGTTTAGCCTCTCCCAGCCATTTTGGCATAACTCATGCCCATCTGTTCCCTTTCATGCTGCAGTCCAGAGGGAAGCAGATGGGACCTACTCTGTACTCTGCTTCTGAAAGTCATATTCATCATAACCTAATTTTTAAAATTACAGTCCTATTGTCAGCAATACTGCTCAACCAATTTATTTCCCCTGTACAGAAGCAAAAATAAATTTACAATAATAGGTTTTGCCCATAAAGGTCATAATGTTAAAGAGACACTGACAAGTGTACCATCTTCTCATCCCTGGAACCAATCTTGTTTACATTGCAAGCCTTGGACTGGATCTGAGCAGGACTCCCTAACATGTGCTGTGGCGGATACTCCTCTGATATTTTTCAGCAAAGGCAGAGGGAGTTTTTTTCTCCTATGTCAGAAACTGCTGCTGCTTGTTGCACTGGTTGCCAGATTGCCAGCTCTGCTCCTTCCCAACATCCTGCTCTGAGGAAAGCACTGCCTCAAACGCTTGGCTGTTTCACAGTGACTTATGTTTAATAAGTCTTTAAGAAGTTTTGCTTTTCCAATACCATTAAAAGACTACACAGATGGAGAAATGGTTATGTTTTCTGCTGCCATTCTTCTCGTGGGTATGAGTACAGGCCTGTCCTTTACATAAACTCCATTCCATTTAAGGCTACATTTCTGTGTGGTTTTGGTGTATAATGTCACCCCTCCATTTCTTCCCTGAGTTGAACACACAGGGATACTCTCCTGACATTTTAATTAGCAGTTTTACACTCTATTTTTCAGATGTTTTCTTCTTTTGTTAGACTAGAAAGAAGGTATTGCCATCAGCCATTCTTTTTCTATCTTGGTTTTGCTCAAGGAAACAATCTAATAATAAAAACTTTGCAAACAGAAAAGAAAATACTCAAATATGATGACTGCACTATTTATTGGAATATATCTGAACAGAAGTATCTGGGGGTTTTTTTGTTTGTTTGGTTTGGTTTGGTTTTTTTTACTTTTACTATTTTCTTCTCTTATCCTGTGGCTATGTGCTGATTCAGGCACAGGCAATTGCCCATTAAAATGGATTTGGTTGTCCTGTGTCAGACCAGCTCAGGTTCTACTATTGTCCTGTAGTACAGACATCTCAAAGAGCCAACACCACTTGCAACTGATCATTGTCAACATGAAATAAATGAAAGCAAATCATGATGGAAGAGATACAAGGCAAAGTGTTCACCCTTCTCCTGTTACCTTGAGGGTGGAGTAGGTAATATGTGGCTGTGAGTGCACAGAATTTACCTTCTGTGTTCATCCCTGTGTCTGACAGGAAAGCTGCAGGACACAAGAAAAGTGCATAAATGAGTGCAATGATAAACATGGAGAAATGTAAGCAGACAGTCAGGAGTGCAGCTCATTAGCAAAGCCTCTACAACTTCCCTACATAATGCCTCAATCCGACCTATAGCAACAACACAATTCTCACACTGCTGAACCCTAAGCAACAGCTCTGCTGATCAATTCCTTTGTGCGGTCCTGACATACTTTCCTAGCTAGATACTTTTTAGGAGGGTAGAAAAAGCAAAACATTTAAGAAGTCCAAACTGACACAATCAAAGGATCCTGCCCTTCTTCTCTTCACAGTGGAACACAAATAATAGGTCTTTTTCTTTGTGGTTTTTCTTTTTTCCTAGGAATTTGTCCTCAGGTTCAGAACACGTCTTTATGCCTTCTGGTAACCTTGACTATTATCTAGGAGTATGCAGAATCTTAAAACATTTCTCATTCCCTCAAGTAAACTGGAAAATGTTGCAGTCTGTTCCATATACGAGGCAGTGCCGTCTAGTGCTGATGAATCAGGCACACACAGACCCGCTCTTGCAGAGACAGGAGTGGTTATCACTTCTTTTTACACTAGTTAGGTAAATTATTTATTACAAGTTCAATTGAATTTTAAAATACAAAAATACATTAGTTGCTTTAACTTTAGATCCTAATTTAACTGGGTTTTCTTCCCTTGAATGTTTAAGGTATTTAAAATGTAAGAAATCAAAAAGAACATTGAAGTATTTAAAAATAAAATAGTGATAAAGCACATGTTTTGTTGCTGGATTGGAAAGATCCTAATTTGCTACATATGATCATGCAACATGTGCAATTAGAGCCTAGTTTATACATATCCATATTTTGTATTATATAGTATATTTAGCTTCTCAAATAAATAGGAAAGAATGTTATGAGCTCATGCAGAATCCGCTTGCCAAACTGCACTATCAATTTTCTCATCCTTTCTCTTTCACTTAAGGGTTATAAATCTTTGTTTCCCTTTGAAGAAGTTGCATTAATATTTAATTGGAAAGCTTCATAAAATGTTGGAAAAATATTACAACAAACACAGTGTAATGCCCAAGAGAGTAAACAGCAGGATTTGTGTTACGTAGTTTAGCTATGCATTTGCATTTCATTCTAATATCACTGACCTATTAAAAATAATCATTCTCATTCTTACTTGTGAACAGGAAAGGTGTTTTTATCTTAGGAAATTAAACCCTTGAAAAACGTCCATCTAAGGTCCCATTTACCTTGGCCATTTTGGGATGGATACTTAAAAAGCATGGGCTTGTTTTTGAGGCATTGAAGAAATTTAATAAATTAATAATTAAATAAGTAGCTCTTAGCGATTTGGGATATATTTCATTTGCACAACACTTCCTTTTAATTTAATATCACTTATTTTGTAATGCCACTGCACTATAACTCTGATATTAAAAGGTGTTCAAGTACTGAAAATTAAACTCTAGATGGATCTGAAATTACAAAAATTCTATACATTTTGAAATAGAAGTACCACTGAAAACAACAGATCATTCAAAATACTCACCTTGAGATGAGTACATTTAAGGTTTATTCTTATGTAGTGTCTGATGTATGTAGTTCATTAGTCTAACACATTTATGTTATACAGGTGAAGAGGCAGAAGGAATATGCTGCACTTCAGACCCTCTGGCTGTGACAACTAATTTCTGGATCCTCACCATGAAGAAGAGTGTTCTGAGAAGCTTCTACCCCTTATCTGCACACCACAGTGAAGCTGAAAAACCTATTTCATAACAGTATCTGTTCAGTTCTAGGACTTCTTATTAACCTTATTTACCTGTTACCTGTCTATTAGGATTTAGGATCTGAAAGTGTGTGTGAATGATGAACTAATTAAAGTGTATGGAATGTACATTCTAAGGTCCTACATTCAAGTACTAGGTATCTTTCCCACATAAATTGTATAATTCTAATGTAAGATATTAATATATTAAATTAAATAATTGATAAACCCTGTTTCAGACTTTTGGTTTAGATTAATGTGGTTTTAATGTTGAGCAATACATTTTAAAATAATTATGCTAAAAATCTGTTTATGTATCCAACTGCTTGATTTTTAATATCCACATCAATGATTGTATGAAATCAAAACATAAATTCCCTTCTCAATGAAAATTTAGAGCCCCATGTCAAACCAGTGACAATTTGTGTAAGAACAAGCTGAAGGGACAATCTTTAAAAACAGCAATCACTTTACGAGATGAGACCATTTTTCCTGAATTTTGCAATCACTCAGATATGACATCTGTGTCACAGAATTAACATCTGTGCCTGTGTAGTTTGAGCTTTTTCAAACACAGAACTTCCACTGATGTCTCAAGTGAGACATCGCTCCATATCCTAAGTCCCGCATGAGAACTTGTTCCAGTTTTGAAAGTCCAAGCTGTATCTTTCCTTCTAAAAGAACTCTGCATTTGGGACAAGTACAGAATATGTAATAGAGGCTCTGTACAGATCTACTTTGGATTAGACGGAAGATTTTATCTTTTATCTTAACATTGCTAATTCTCTGAGGAGTAACCGAATGCAGAGTCTCACTTTTGCATGTACAAATTTTTCTCTCAGACCAGAGGAGTTAGAGAATAAATTCATCCACTGCAATTCCCTTTGTCCAGATTTTCTGCAACACAGTCCAATATAAATGGCTCTGTATGAATTTTTGTCATCTTTTGTTTTAGAGTGCATTCCATCCTTGTACTGAGGAAAGCCTTTATATTTACTGGACAAGAGGCAGTATTTTGAAACTGAGTAACAACAATTATACTTTATTATGAACCAAATTCAAGTATCTAAAATCCCCCTGAAAATCAGCATTCCTTCCAGTTGGAACACCACAGCTGAGGCATTAAGAAATATAATCACTGCATTTTAATGTTTATGGCTGCATTTTCTCTCCCTTTTTTTTAATTTCTCCATCTGTAATAGAGTGCTTTGCAAAATAGTTTTGAATTAGAGGTACCTTTAAAGAAAAAAGATCCATACAATCAAAGGGTAGGCAAAACATTACTATTTTATACCAATATAATTTCTTGCTGAGTCTTTCTTCTTTTCTTCTCTCTTTCTCCTTTATTGTGGTTTCTCTTTCTAATAGCTGGTTTTCCTATTCTTTTATTCATTTTCTTCCCTTTGTAGCCATCAAAGATGTTGTGAAACAATTTGCCATGGCAAAGTAAATGTCACTTGTAAGAAGGAAGAGAAAGATTTAAAAAGCAGCAACTGATAGAAGACTGTCAGAAAGCAGAAGAAATCTGCTTTGTCCAGTTACTGGTTTTGAACTGCTCTAAAATCTTCTCCTTTGTCATGTACGTTACATCAATGTACAAAAGTCACTTCTGAATTTGGACTGTCATTTTTCTCCATAATGTTTGTTTAAGGGTTCAAATAAATTGATGGTGAACCTGTCCTACAGTTTCAAAGCTTTTGATTCATGTTGCCTCACTGGCAAACTCCAGAATTTCATTCCTGCTGGTACTTCAATCCATTGTTGTAATTTATTTTTAACGTACTTCCTTGATACAGGTTTTCAAATATTAGCATCTAGCATGGTATATTGAGCAGATCAGCAATTTCTGACCACAACATTCACGTGCCCAGAGAGTTCCACTGCTTCCTGGGGAAAGAGCAGGGAAGAGTCAGGTCTGCTACAAATATGTTTCCATAGTTATAAAGAGGGCAGTGTTTCAGTCAGATCTTTACAGAATCCCCAGAATCACTGATGCTGGAAAAGCCCTCCCAGCCCACGGAGCCCACCCTGTCCCCCAGCCCAGAGCACTGAGTGCCACGGCCAGTCCTGCCTTGGACACCTCCAGGGCTGGGCACTCCAAACCTCCCTGGGCAGCCCCTTCCAAGGCCTGGCCACCCTTTCCAGGCAGAAATTCCTCCTCTGTCCCCCCTGCCCCTGCCCTGGCCCAGCCTGAGGCCATTCCCTCTCCTGTCCCTGTTCTCTGGGAGCAGAGCCCGACCCTCACCTGGATCCATCAGGGACTTGCAGAGCCAGAAGGTCCCCCCTGAGCCTCCTTTTCTCCAGGCTGAGCCCCCCAAGCTCCCTCAGCCCCTCCTGCTGCTCCAGCCCCTTCCCAGCTCCGTTCCCTTCCCTGAATTGAGGGCCCCAGAACTGGACACCACACTCAAGGTGCCTCAGCAGTGCCAGCACAGGGAGTGGTCACTGACCTAGTACTGCTGGCCAGGCTATTTTTGATACAAATCTTCCTAGTTTTCATTTCATGTTCTAAATTGTAACATTTCTACAGTACCACAATCCAGAATTTTTTTTCCCCACTTCTTTATCATCCTTTGCAGGCAGAGAGGCTAAAATCTCTCTCCTTTTTTTTTTATTATCATGTTTCATACTTTTTTGCATCATCAGCACTTTGTAATGAAGATGTCTGAATACTCATTTTTGCACTATGAAGGCTATGATCTATTTTGAAAGCCTGTTCCCACTGAATTCAATGTTCTTACACACCTTAATTACTATCCTTGAGTATTTATGTGCAGCTATTACAATAACAATACATAAACCCTCAAAACTGACAGTTGAAATGGGTTTTACATTTTCAGTTAAAATCATTCTACTGTCATTGTTTTGGTCCACACTGTCTACTGAAGTTCTTACCATGGGTGCAGTCAGATTCTTAGGGAAACAGAATTTGTAAAGGGAGTTAGTAGAACTCCAGGAATGTTTCCAACACCAATCTGCCACCTCACTCACCTTTGTTGTTTACTATATTTCATAAGTAATGCCAACAGATATTAATTAGCAAATTGAGGCAAAGTTTACCAAAGTCAACAAAAATCTTGGATCTGTCCATGAATGCAGTGGAATTCATGTAAGGAAAAATTCTATCCATGCACTCATGGATACAAAGACGTAAAGCCAAGTTGAGGTATTGTACTAGTAGGCAAAAAATATTTATGGTCAGATTTAAATCTAATTGGTTGTGAGCATGCTCCTTCTAAGTCCAATGTTCTGATCAGAGTATTTGTCTGTAAAATTTTAAAAATAATAGGACAAAGAAATTCCACCCCATGGACAGCAACAAAGTGCTCTGTCCCACCCAAAGTACACACATGCAAGAGACAGGAACATTTCAGGCATAACTCTTTTTCTAGTCATAATCCAGTAAATAAGTTTCAAACTTAACAAGTAATTTTTCTTTAATTAGCCAAAAAGTTGTATAAAGTTTTAATAGAAAATAACACCTTATTCTGTGATGGCTCCATCACATTTGTGAGTAAAAAAGAAGGAAGTTAAACAATAAATTGTAATGGTTCTCTTTTAATCAAGATTTCTCATAGCTCAATTGTGATAAAGTATTTCACTATCAGTCTAGTTAATCTGCAGGGTGTTCTAGGCTTTTTAATGACCAATAACAGACTCCAATATGGACACAGCTAAGCTTTCTGTGAGAAATTATATATCACTTGACTTTATGCTGTTAAAACTGAGTCTTCAAGATTCATATTGTGCAAGTTCATTTTATGATTTCTGCAAATTTTATTTATGTTCATTTATTTCCCCTGTAGTTTTTGCTGTATTTTTCAAGTCAGTTGTCTCATTATAATAGCTCTTGGCCACCAACTCACTGAAACTTCTGCTAAGAATGCAATGTTTCTCAAACAGTGTATAATGTTATACATTGTAACTGGAAATATTTCCCATATTGGCCCAGTCTACTCTAAATAACATAGCTCCATGTTTTCTATACTGTTAACAAGTTGGAATGATCTTTCCACCTTACAACCAGGAAATAACTTCTAGATCCAGTATCCCATATCTTATGAGTTGAGCTCTCCTTCATATTGTGTAAGAAATAATCATAGAATAACAGAATGATTTGTGTTGGAAGGAACCTTAAAGCTCATCTCATTCCACCCCCTGCCATGGGCAGGGACACCTTCCACCAGCCCAGGTTGCTCCAAGCCCCGTCCAACCAGGCCTTGGACACTCCCAGGGATGGGGCAGCCACAGCTTCTCTGCCCAACCTGTGCTAGGGCCTGCCCACCCGCACAGGGAAGGATTTTTTTTTTATATCTCACCTAAATTTCCCTCCTTTTACTGTAAACCCATTCCCCCCTGTCCTGTCTCTCCTGTTCCTGATGAACAGTCCCTCTCCACCTTTCTGGCAATCCCTTCACACACTGGAATGTGCTGTGAGGTCTCCACACAACCTTCTCTTCTCCAGGCTGAACATTCCTAGCCCTCCTATCCTGACTCCACAGAGAAGCTGCTCCAGTCCCTTTATCAACTCTGTGGCCTCCTCTGGACTTGCTCCAATAGTTCCATGTCCTTCTTACCCTGGGGACACCGGGGCTGTGCACAGGGCTCCTGGTGGGGTCTCAGGAGAGCACAGTAGAGCGGTACAAACACCTCCCTCAACCTGTTGCTCACACCAAGCCTTTTCTGACCAAATGTTTGAGTTTTCCCTCACAGACCTGAGGTACTTTGTAGTGGCCCTTGCTGTCAAAGATTTCACTGCAGCTATGACATCAAACTCCGTGCAAGATGCTATTTATGAACCAGATCTCCCCTCTTATACACATTTGCCTTATCCTTGTTTACACTAAGAGGATTAGGGAGATTATTATGTCTTTTTCAAAGGATGCAGCATACATAAATGTAGCTTTAGACATTAAAATATTGACTACAAAAGCTGCAAAGAAAAGGCATTTTTGCTACATAATGCTTTTTTTGTTGGTGTAGGTATAAAAAGAAATCACTCCCAATTAGAGATGATCTTCTCTGTACTGCTCAAATGAAGTTCAACATTATTTTGTTTTGGAAACATTGAAACAGAAAAATGTTTTTATTGAGAATATGCTCCTGGGATTAACTGGTTGCTGTAAACAGAAATTAAGAAAATTCTCTCTAGTTTCATGACTTTTCACAAACCCAATAGGATTATCAAGCCAACTGGACAGCTGAGATATCCTTGACAAGCACAGTTCTAGTACTTTGCTGTTCTGGTTGTCAGAAATCAACATATATCTTCTAAGAATCGGCATTTTGAGATAAAAAAAAAACTTTTCTCTTGGAAAATTTCCAACCACTACTACTTATATGTGTTTTAAGAGCAGAACACGACTTCCCTGTACAGATGTCAGAAGAACAGTTTTTAGTGTAATGGTTCAATAGGCAATTGTCTTTTTCTGAAACCCCAACTGACAAAGAAGTGGACTTGAGTTCATGTTTTGTGTGAGACACCATTCTACACACATTTGATAGAAATTTTTTAAATATTGATCAGATGTTACCCCAACCAAGCATTATTTCAGATTCATAAAAATGAGCTCATGTTACTGAGATCCCTCTGAAAATCTGAATTCTGCCTAAAGGTGAGCATGTTTGGATTGGTCTGGTTAGGTCAACTGGGTATTCCAGATCATAGCCATAATAAGGATAAACTAAGACGCACAGTGTATGTAGATATGGTATTTAAAAATTAAAAAAAAACCCTTTTCTTACTGTAGAATTCCACACAGATGCATTAAAGTTCAGAGGAGTTTGGGAAAGCTCTGGAAAAAAAGAATCTGTGTACTCACCTGAACTGACAAGTACTGTTGCAGCTGTACTATGAATAAGTTCTCACAGTAACAATTTTAGTTTTGCAAGCATGAAACAATTCTAAGCAAACAACTCACACAATATAGCAAATTATAGCCAAGACTTTACTAACATCAGATCAAGTAACTATTGAACTGGAATTAATGTGAATTATAATTCAGAGTTTATTTATGCCTTTTACTGTCAAAGTCTCTAGTATCTGATTTAAAATATTTAAAAGTCTATTCTCTCCATCATTTCCATGATACTTATTCACTGTTCAGCAACTCTTAATACAATTTCTCAAACATTTAAAATATGAGGATACAAACATAAATTCAGATCAAAATACTTTTCATTTGGGGAATGAAGTGCTACTGCAATACCGCATAGCTTTGTCATTTCTTGATTGAGTAAAGCTATTGCTGCAATATCCATCAGGCTATTTTGGTTTGCTTTTTTTTTTTTTTTAGGAAAACATTACTATTATCCTAGAATCACAGGATGGTTTGAGTTGGAAGGATCTTAAAGACCATCTCGTTCCACCCCCTGACCTGGGTAAGGACACCTCCCATTAGACCAGGTTGCTCCAAGCCTGCACTGTTAGGATAGGTATGGTGGGGCATTTTGGCTACAGTTGAGCAGCAGAACTTTAATTTTATCTGAAAAAGAAAAGTTAAGTACTGTATGACACAGCAGTACTGTGGTGTGAAAGGCAAGTAAAAGAGGAGAGTGGATGAAGGGGAACATAGAAATGAAATGGTTACTGCTCCTGGCCTGGAGATGATATGGGAGCTGTTGGAAGACTCATCCTGTCACTATGAATCATTTACTCTGATCCATATGTTACACCAAATAAAAATTGAGTTGAATTACAGACTACTCATTCCATTTTGAGGGTCTGAGTAGTGTTCAAGGCACTCAGACTTTGCTTACTGCTTTATGAAATCACCAAGTCCCTTCATTGGCATTATGGACTTGTAGCTGACAGCTGCCTGCTATTTATTCTGAGAATAATCTCCCTATTTTTGGGAAGTTATAAAGAGCATATGGAACGTTGGAAGGTTCCCTAAGGGACAAAACTCAGTATAGAAAAAACCTCAAGCCTGGAGTGATTTATTTCACAAAATGATTCTATAAAATAAGGAAACCACTGCTGCTACTCTTGGCCTCGTTTAAACTGTAACAGAGCCAAAACATGAATAGTTAATAGCAGTTCTCTAAACACTTGTGCTTCTGGAAATTGAACAAAAGTAAATACCCTCACATACATATGGTCATCCCAAAAGGATCTAAAAGTCCTTTAAGAAACTAATGGGCTAAATTCCTCAGTGAGAAACGTATCCCTAATGGAAACATATGCTTACAAACTTATAGAAATCATGACATAAATAGGATCATTATTACTAATGGGAATACATTTAGTCTTTATTAATAAATATGTAACTAATAACTTCTCTTTTTTAAAATGGTGGAGGGGTTTTGATGGAATTTTTTTTTTTACAACTGACAAAATGCAAAGTAGACTATGACTCATTTACTCTGTATTTTCCTTGCTTTATAGCAATTTTTACACGTATCCGCAGGGAGGGGGCAGAGCCCGTCCCAGGCTCTGCTCGGGGGGCCCAGCCATGGCACGAGAGGGACGGGCAGGAACTGATGCCCAGCAAGTCCCACCTGGACATGGGGAAGAACTTCTTTGCTGTGCAGGGACCCAGCCCTGAGCAGAGCCCAGAGAGGGGGGGAGTCTCCTCCCTGGGGATATTGCAGAGCCCTCTGGACACAATGCTGTGCCCTGTGCTCTGGGATGGCCCTGCTGGGGCAGGGAGGGGGGACCAGATGAGCCCCTGTGGTCCCTTCCAAACAATCCCCTCTGTGATTCTTCACAAAAGGTAATGAAATAAGTAAATTCAGAATTATTACTCCACACAGGCTGTCATGAATTCAGTGCACCTCAGGAATGCACTGAATTGCAAGGGGTCATAGGAATAGTAACTGCTACTTTCTTAGCGACTTCCCCAAACAAAAGGGCTTCTAGGAACACTTGCAGTAAGAAACAGGCTGTTTTATCTGTAAATTGACTCTCCTCCTTGGTGCTTGAACACAAACAACAAACTACCTTAACTGTTAAATACATTGAGAACAAAATGAGAAGAGCAAGACATTTAATCCTCAAAGGTAAGAGCTAAAAGTTTGTAAATTACAAACCTAGCCCTCTAGGCGACAGAATCTGATTCTGTGGGAGTAAACCTAGTTTATATCAGTAGTCCTGCCTTCTTTAATAGGAATTCTCTTTGTGTAAATAAAGTTGCTTGCATTAGGCTGACTTTTCACAGGAGCCTAAATAGCACCGGTAAGATTCACATATAAATTCCTTGGTACTGCAGGGACTATCTGCAGCCATTTAGTGTAAATAAGAACAAAATCTGTAAGTTTTCAGTGGGAGAAAGACTAACTGAGGTTCCTTTGAAAATCCAAGCCCAAATTCTCAAGAGAACAACAGTATAAATAATACCAGGTTTCTTTATCAAAGCTCCATCAACTAAATGCTTGGAATCCTCTGCAAAGGTACCAAATGAGAGGAGTTGCACTTTGAGGTTAGAATAATGCACGCACATTTTGCACAGCCAACCAGAAATCCCATTAAACAGTAGTGGATGTACCCACATTCCATACTCAGGTAAATGTGCTCAATTCCTACAGTTATGGATCTCCACTACGCACTTGCATAATTGCACATGGGGAGTTGCAGCCTGATGGTTATATTTGCTGTATATTCAGCAAACTTCTCCACGGACACCCCC